>JAMXBD010000636.1:0-600000 GCA_024138025.1 Combretum micranthum
AGGGCTCTAAGGTTTAATATGGGTGGAAGAAAAACTCGTTTGTTTTGCTCTCTGTTTACCCCGAAAGGAAAATGAAGGGACAAAGTGTCTTATGGTTGGCTATGATTGGACAAAGATAATATGCGATAGGCCACATACGTGAAGCATAGTTATGAAATGGAAGAAGTCTTATATATGAACCTTTTACTTGTGGCACTTGATATATTTGATTTATCACAAATACAATGATGACTGGAACAGTTTTGGGTATAGATTGTTATGTGTCCTCTGAGGTAGATTTATTTAGTATGAAGAAACGAAATAGCGAGCAGCTGATTATCTGCTACTTCATAGTCCTAGATTTCTATTTATTATTTGTTGATTCTTGACATGTATGGTAATGATGATGTAATTCATCATAGCAAATGAAGTGTCAAGTTGTTCCATCAGTATTCGAGTCATCCAATCATTTTCTCTTAATGATCCACACGATCTACAACATAATGAAGAAGTCCAAAGAAAATAGAAATAACATAGTCTGAACATTGAAAACAATAAAAATATATCAGCCCATACAGACTCCTCCATCTGAGTCCCCTTATACATATCTCGATATCTCTCTAGCACTATGATGTTGGCCTCCTTCTGCTCGGCCACTACTATGGCTTCATGTTAGATAAATCCATCTCATAAGACACACAACAGTGCAAGCCCAAAGTTGATCCAGTCATTAGTAGATTCATGATAAATCAAATATATTGAGTGTAACAAGTAAAAGGTTCATATATAATACTTCTTTATCTCTATTCCACACAAATCAAACTATATCAACATAACTATCCTAAGTCAAGCTTATACTCACTTGTTTAAAAACTTAGGAAGTTATTGAATCTCATTTAAAATCATCCAAAGTCATCACATGACATATATATATATATATATGTATGTATATCATATAACACCATACAAGGCAAATCCTTAATAAAAAATGCCATATATCATGTATTAGAAGATGTTTAAAAAAGGTTAGAAAAATTGAAATCTATAGGCCTACGCTGGCAATTTACACCGGTAGCATAGGGGTCCTACACCAGCGGCATTAAAGCCGTCGTTAAAAAAATGCATTATGTACAAAATTTTGGGTCATTACACCAGAAGTACATTGGCTGTGTAGACCTTAACATCGGCGGTGTTGGGGTCTAAGCCGACGGCGTTCAAGCTACCTTTCGAATTATTAGTAGCCAAATTTTTTAAGCCTGCAGGTACGTCGGCAGCATTCGAGTCAGTGTACACTGCAGTTCATGTTGCAGCTTTTCTCTGTATTTTAAACACAAAATTTTTACATTTTATTGTTCTAACCTTTTCCAAACCATATTATACCTTCCTAATACATGGTATAAGAACCCTATATCATCAAACACAGACAAACACCTCTCTAACATCATTGAAACACAATACTTCTCCTCAATCATTAAAACACACTTAACACTATAATTTCATTTTCTTTACACATCCACTACTTCAACATGAATCCACTCTTCAATACAACTCAACAATACCAACTTCTCATCACACTACAACTCAACACCATCATTACACTTCCATAAACAAATCCTAAGCTATCTCAACATCACAATATAACAATACACATATATATCCAATATACATTATATTTGATAGAAATTTCATGAATTAAAAGAGAAACAAAGCATCTTAAACATCATATAAACTTACCTTAATGTATATATGATAGTTGGGGATGGATTATTGGTGTGTTGGATGCAAGAAACCTTGGTTTGGATGTTGGAAAATATTATCTTACAAGAGTTACAAATTGTTCTCTTCTTAAGTCAGTTTTGGATATCCAAAGTGTAAAAGATTAAGGCTTGATATTTATCCAACATGTATTGACTTTTGGAGCAGATTTCTAAGGGGCTTTGTGCCTTAATTAAGCTTTGATTTTGGGCTTAACTTGGGTTTAAAAAGGCCAAAAATTTGCTAGGTTTATGGACTTAATTTTTGGTTTAAAACAAGCTTAATTCATCATATATTATTCATTACAATATCAATTAGCATCAACATAATAATTTCTAACATGAATAAACTATCAATCTAGATATATTTACCATTGATTCCTATATAATTATTACTTCATAACATATACCATCATTTCAAACACACCACATTCACACTAACACATACATACGTATAACACTCAAATTTAACATGGATTAAGTATGAATTAAAACTTTGGTTATTTCACTCTTCCCTCGTTTAAGAAGTTTCATCCCAAAACTTACCTCAATCATTGTTCAAATAGCTCAGGATATTTTAGTCTCATGATATTCTCGACTTCTCAAATTGCTTCATGCTCGGATTGGTTACTCAGTTGAACTTTCACCATAGGAATTGTCTTGTTTCTTAAGACTTTATCCATTCTTCCCAAAATCTTAACAGGCTTTTCTTTTGTAGTCAGATGAGGTTGAATTTTCTAGTTGATTTGTATCAATAATTGTATCTAGGTCTGATATACATTTCCTCAATTGTGAAACATGGAATACATTGTGTACGTCCGGCAAAGGTCCAATTCTTTCCTAGATTTCAAAAGGACCTATATATCTCGGGTTCAATTTTCCTCTAACATCGAATCTAATTATTCCTTTAGTTGGAGCGACTCTAAGAAAAACATGATCTTCGACTTCAAATTCCGGTGGTCTTCTTCTTTCATCGGCATAACTTTTTGTATCGGTCTTGTGCGACTTTTTGTCTCTATTTAATAAGTTGAATCTTGTTTGTTGCCTATTGAATCAATTCTTGACCAATTAGAGCTTTCTCACCTACTTCATCCTAGTGGAGAGGAGATCGACATTTTCTTCCATATAATGCCTCATACGGAGCCATTTGTATTGCCGACTGATAACTATTATTGTAAGCAAAGTCGACTAGAGGCAAATAATCATACTAATTTCTTCTGAAATCCAAGGCACAAGCTCTAAGCGTATCTTCTAATATATGTATTGCCTTCTTAGATTGCCCGTCAGTTTGAGAATGGAAAGTGTACTAAACTGAAGTTTCATACCAAGTGCTTCATGTAAACTCTTCCAAAAGCGACTCACAAAGCGAGTATCCCTATCTGATGTAATCGATAATGGTATACCATGAAGTCTCACTATTTCTCTGATATAAATTCATGCCATTTTCTCCTATGAACACCCGACTCTTGATAGTATAAAATGTGATGATTCAGTCAACCTATCCACAATAACCCATATAACTTCGTTCTTGGTCGTGGTCTTAGGTAATGCATTCACAAAATCCATTGTTATATTATCCCACTTCCATTCCGAAATTGATAATGGTTGCAACTCACCACCAAGTCTTTGATGTTCGATCTTTACTTGTTGGCATGTCACACACTTGATTACATACTCCGCAACGTCTTTCTTCATATTGTTCCACCAATAATTCTTCTTCAAATCCTTATTCATCTTCGTACTCCCTAGATATATTGAATACACTGGTATGAGCTTCCTTCAAGATTTCTCTTTCAATTCTCCCGTCTCTGTACATATATTTTGTTTCCAAACCTGATAACGCCATCTCTCAATTCTCAATTCTTTCTTCTTCCTTCTTGTATTGCACTTTTTATTTTCACACTTTCTGGATCTTCATGTTATCTTTGTTTAATCAAATCATAAGAGTTGGTCGGAGTGTCAAATTTGTAATCGTCACTTCCACTTTGTCTCACGTTACTTCGATATCCAATCTTCGTAATCTTCTTGTATTTCTTTTTTACTTGTAATCATGGTTGCCATACTCATTTGTTTCTTCCTACTCAAAGCATTGGCTACAATATTGGCTTTCTTGGATGATACATAATCTCTACATCATAATCCTTGATCAAATTAAGCCATCTTCTTTGGCGCATATTATTCTTTCTGAGTAAAAATATACAGACTTTTGTGATCCGTGAATATTTTACACTTCTCCCCAAACAAATAATGTCTCAACAATTTCAAAGCTAAAACTACTTGCAAGCTCTAAATCATGCACATGATAATTCTTTTCATGCGGTTTCAATTGTCTAGATGCATAAGAGATCACTCGGTTGTCTTACATTAGAACACATCTAAGACCTCGTATTGAAGCATCACTATAGACTGTGAGTTCCTTCCCACTAACGGGTATGGCTAAGATAGGTGCATATATTAATCTTTTCTTCAATTCTTGAATGCTTCTCTCGCATTTATCATCCCACATAAATCTCATATGCTTCCGGGTTAGTCTTGTCAATGGGGCTGCAATTTTCGAGTATCCCTAAACAAATCTTTGATAATAACCTGCTAAGCCCAAGAAACTTCTTACTTTAGTAACATTGGTGAGTCTTGATCATTCCAATATTGCTTTAACCTTTTTAGGGTCAATAGATATCCCATACTTTGTAATAATATGCCCTAAAAATGCAACTTCTTTCAACCAAAACTCACATTGGCTGAACTTGGCATATAACTTCCTCTCTTTCAATCTTTGAAGAACTAAAATTAAATGCTTTTCATGTTCTTCTTCACTTCTCGAATACACTAGAATATCATCTATAAATACAATCACAAACAAATCCAAATAGTCCTTGGATACCCTATTCATATGGTCCATAAACGCGGTAAGGGCATTCGTTAAACCGAACAACATAACTAAGAATTCAAAATGTATGTATCGAGTGCGAAAAGCCGTTTTTGGCACATCTTCCTGTTTAATTCAAAGCTGATAATAACCTGACCTCAAATCAATCTTTGAAAAGGCATTCCCTCCTTTCAATTGATCTAAAAAGTCATCAATACGAGGTAAAGGATATTTGTTCTTAATTGTGACTTGATTTAACTCCCTGTAATCGATACACATTCGTAGACTTCCATTCCTCTTCTTCACAAAGAGAACAAGATCACCCATGGAGAAATACTAGGTCAAATAAAACCAACCTTTTGCAATTCTTCCAATTGAACTTTCAATTCTGCAGGAACCATTCTATAAGGAGCCTTTGATATAGGAGTGGTTCCCAGAATCACTTCAATACCAAATTCAATCTCCCTATCTGGTGGTAACCTAGGTAATTCTTCAGGAAAAACATCTTCAAAGTCTCTCTCCACGGATACTATACCAACATCAAGATCTTCACCATTTAAAATTGTTTCTGAAGTCTTCTCCTACAACTCCATTGTATACATACTTTTAGGTCTTTTTCTCTCCAAGACATGAATAACTTTCCTACTCTTTGGATCAAAACTCATTTCCGCCTTATTACAATCCATAATCACTTTATACATATTTAACCAATTCATACCTAAAATCGCATCAAAATCAACCATAGGCAAAACCATCATATCAATTGGCATATCACTATTAGCAATTTTTACATTAACTTCTCTACAAATACAAGGTTATCTACACTTCACACCTAAAGCAGTATTAATACTCATTACTCTATTAGTTAACAGTTCAAATTTCAAGCCATACTCGTTCACAAACTTTTCAGCCAAACATGCATGTGTTGCACCAGTGTTTATTAATGCATATGCTGGATGATTTGCAATCATTATAGTACCTGGAGTATCTACTGATGAAGCTTTCTCACATTGCTGTAAGGCAAAAATCCTAGCTGCTGTTATTCCTTTTCTGGGTTAGGACCATCATTCCTTGGTTTATTGTACAATTAGCTACATGATGCCCTATTTATTTACAATAGGCACAAAAAATAGGTTGTAGCACCGGAACCTTACACTCTTAAGCTTTGTGTCCTACTTTCTCACAAGCAAAACATGCTCCAGAGTCTACTTACATTGAATTTGATCATGAGGCCCGAAGCATCTAGGACATCTTCTCAAATGTGTTGAAAGGCGCATAAGTCTTGGTAGAAGATCCCAAATTCAATTTCTTTCTCAAAAATGGTTTCTTCACTTTGCTATAGTTATCATACTTCTTGTAAGGAGTGAAGGGTGCGGGTCTTTTTCCTAGAAATGTAGCTCTCCTATCACTTTGAGTCTTATTCTCATTCTAAATCTGTTCTGCCAACTTCGCCTTATTCACTGCATCTGATAAGGTCAGAAGTTGAAACATTTTGACTTCTCCCTTGATTTCCATATTCAAACCATCTTGAAACTTTTGAATTTTCATCCTTTCATCATTGTACACTCCTCCAACAAATTTGAGCAATCTACAAAACTCAAATAATATTCTTCAACAGTTCTATTGCCTTACCTGAGACTCAACCAATTGAAAACATCTACTCTCGGATTGTGTTGGGGAAATATTGTAGAAAGAATATCAGATTCCTCTTCTAAAAAGAATGCATCTGATGGACTGAAATGCTCTCATTGCGGAGGGACTAAACATACCCGTGAGACCTGTTTTAAAATCCATGGGCATCCTGAATGGTAGTCACTGTAATAGTCATATCAGATTCATTGGCCTTTAGAAGCTTGTCCTTGTCCTAACGTCAAATTCGGGGTAATCCTTTGAAATTCATTTAAATCAACCCAAAAGAATGTCAGCACCACTGATACAGGCAAGAATGAACAGATGATTAGAGGTCAAGGTTCAGTTGCCATCAGCGATATGACTCTTTCCTTAATTCCAGCTCAAGCTCATAATGTCAGCACTACTGAAATTCATAAACCAGTCAAAGGTATGAATCTGCATGAATTTAAAATAGACAATGTTCATGGCCAATGGATTCTTAACTCAGGAGCCTCTAACCATATGACCTATGATGAAAATGATATCTCCCAAAGATCCAAGCCTAGAAGAACCAACATTACAAATGCCAATGGAAAAATTTCCCTAGTAACAGGGAATGGTACAGTAATAGTGGCACCTAATATGCCATTATCCAATACTCTTCTTATTCATCTCTTTCTCATAAATTAGTGTCTGTGAGTCAACTTACCAAAGATTTGAATTGTGTTGCAATTATTTATCCTAATATTTTCCTTCTTCAAGATATTCTAACAAAGGAGATTATTGGACGTGGTATTGAGAAGGGGGACTATACTATTTGATTGATGTAAAGATCGGTAAAGCATGTCACTCCATCATTAGAATATGTCAAAGGAGGAGCAAGTTTGGCTTTAGCATCATCGGTTAGGTCATCCGTTATTTGGATATTTGAAAAATGTTCTTTCATATTTATTTTTAGATATACAATTTCTCAATTTAAATGTGAAACCTGTATTTTTGCGAAAAGCCATTGGGCCACTTATCCTTTGAGTTTTAATAAAAGTACCATTCCTTTTCCTTAATCCATACTAATGTGTGGGGACCATCCTCGAAACCCAATATGCATAGCTATCGATGGTTTGAAATGTTTGTTGATGATTGCACACGGATGATGGTTGTATTTGTTGAAACATAAGGATAAGGTTTTCAATACCTTTCAGTCCTTTTATAACATGGTTTGTACACAATGCTCCACCAAATTATAGGTTCTTCGTTCCGATAATGGCGGAGAATATGTCAACACGCAATTTAATGACTTTTTTCGTCAACATGGAATGATTCATGAGAAATCATGTTCGCATACTCCCCAACAGAATGGAGTGGCTGAACGAAAAAATCATATTCTAGATACTGCTAGAGCTCTTCTTATTGGAGCTAATATGACTAGGCATTATTGGGCAGAGGCAATTATCCATGCAGTTTATGTCATCAACAGGATGCCAACGAAAGTTCTCGAAATGAAAACTCCTCTTCAAGCATTATCTCATTTTGTAACACTGCCCTCACTCTTGATGATGCCACACGGTGTTTAGGTGTGTTGTATTTGTTCATGTCCAAAAGGATCAACGCATAAAAATCGATCCTGTGCTGTGAGGTGCATTTTCTTAGGCTATGGCCTACCAAAAAGGATATCGCTGCTTCGATCCACTCATGGCCAACATATGTCACTGTGGATGCCACATTTTTTGAAACTGAAATGTTCTTTACTACTAAGCTTCATCCACCTCATTAGGGGGAGAATACTAGTGAAGAGGTGAATTGGATGAGATATGAGTGGCAAGGTTTTAATGAATATGACATTCAGAATGAGTCAAAGACAACTTCCTCAATTGATGACGTACCCCTTCTTCTCCAATAACCATTAGTCCATCTCCTAAGAATATCATTGAGGTAAGTTCTCCATCAACCCCTATTGATCATCAACCTTCTAATGTCATAGATACTGTTGTTTCTATCCTTGGCTATAGATTACCTTACAGGCATAATCGTGGTGTACCCCCAAGACGATACTCTCTTGAGATGGAAGAACGACAATCCAAATATCCTATTGCCAATTACATGTCCACTGGATTACTATGTGAATCTTTGAAAAGCTTTGCAAGTGATCTCTCATCTCATGACATTCCCACTAATGCATAAGAGGCATTATAGGACCCTAGATGGACTCAAGCCAAGAAAGAAGAGATGGAGGTCTTGTTGAAAAATAAAACATGGATTCTTGCTACATTACAGAAGGGAAGTAGACAGTAGGGTGCAAATGGGTGTTTTCAGTTAAATACAAAGCAGATGGATCTATTGAATGGTATAAAGCTACAGTGGTTGCCAAGGGTTACACACAAACATATGGAGTTGATTGCCAAGAAACCTTCTCTTCAGTGGCAAAATTGAACACAATTAGAGTTTTATTGTCCCTTACAGCAAATCTTGACTGGCCTTTACATCAATTTGATGTAAAAAATGCCTTTCTTCATGGTGACCATGAAGAAGAAATTTATGGATATCCCTCCTGGATATGTGGCAGACTCTGACAATAAGGTCATTTGCAAGTTATAGAGAACTTTATAAGGTTAAAACAGTCACTCGAGCTTGGTTTGGAAGATTGAGTATCGCAATAAAGAAATATGGCTATTGACAAAGTAACATTGACCACACTTTATTCTTGAAACACCAACAAGGCAAGACTATAGCTCTAATCGTCTATGTTGACGATATGATCATTACAGGAGACAATATAATAAGATAGCAAAACTTTAATCTCAGTTGGCATCAAAATTTGTGATGAAGAATTTGGGAGGACTCAAATACTTCTTAGGGATTGAAGTTGCTAGATCCAATCAAGGGATATTTCTTTCTCAGTGAAAATATGTGCTGGATTTATTAACCGAAGTTGGGTTATTGATTGCAAACCAGCTAATGTACCTATAATTCAAAATCATCGACTTGGAGAATACTCAAATCAAGTGCCAACAAACAAAGGAAGATACCAGAGGCTAGTTGGGAAGTTGATCTATTTATCTCATACCCGACTTGATATTGCTTATGCAGTCAGTGTAGTTAGCCAATTCATGCATTACCCTAGTGAAGATCATATGAATGGTCATTCAGATTTTTCGATATCTAAAATCATCGCTTGGTAAAGGAATTTTGTTCTTATGAATGGTCATCTGAATATTGAAGGGTATACAGATACAGATTGGGCTGAAAATATTTTAGATAGAAAGTCAACTTCAGGCTATTTCACATTTGTTGGTGGGAATCTTGTTACATGGAGAAGTAAAAAGTAGAAGGTAGTGGCATTATCAAGTGCGGAAGCATAATTTAGAGGAATGGCAAAAGGGTTAGGTGAACTTCTTTAGCTTAGAAATTTGTTGTCTGAGATTGGATTTCCTCTGAAATGCGAGATGGATTTATTTTGTGATGACAAAGCAACTATTGATATTTCTCATAATCCGATACAGCATGATCGAACTAAGCATGTGGAGGTTAATCGACACTTCATCAAACATAATCTTGAAGAAAAGACAATCCGGATTTCCTTTGTGAAATCAAAGACCAGTTAGCAGATATCCTAACTAAAGCAGTATGTAGCAAGAATTTTCATAACTCACTTAGTAAGTTGGGCATGATAGATATCTATGCACCAACTTGAGAGGGAGTGTTGGTGTGAAGGGCTCTTAGAAATTAGGAGTTTATGGCTAGTCAATAAATATCATTAATTACGAGTTTATAGTTGGTCAATGAATATCATTAATTAGGAGTTTATGGCTATTCATAGGGTCAATGAATATCATTGGAAACAAAATCAATCGTCATTATAGCAAATTTGTATACCAAAAATAGGAGAGCTTGATTATGTATAAATACTATATGTAAAAAAGAAAAAATATATAAAAAAATCTAGAGTATTTCTTTCTTATTGAAAACACAAGATGATTAGAATACAAAGTCAAATGGTTAAGGTTGTTGCAATTGGAAATATTAGGGGGATCTCACCAATCAAGAAGTTATGGCTTCACGATAGAAATCTCAATCTTCGAAGTTGACCAATTTCTTCAGGGATATTGCCAGTGAAGCTATTGTTATCAAGAAATAGATAGGTTAAAAAACTCAAGTTCCCCACATATGGAGAGATAGTACATGCAATCTTTGAAGTATTCAGGTATACTTTTTGGACCCTTTTGTGACGCTTTTCGCATGTAACTCCATACCATTGGCAGTGAGGAGTAGACTCATTCCATGATTGCATAATACTGAGAGGATCATTTGTTATTTTGGATTTAAATTCATGAAGAGCTTGGATGTCTGTTGTTTCATTTTTTGCATAGGCATAGACCGTATAGAGAAAAGTACCATGGATGATTAGGAAAACCAACACTCGTTGTAAAACGAAAATGGCCATGGATATAAAAGTGGCTTTGTTTCTTTGTGTTATCTAGAATGTGTTATTGGGAAAGAGAATACTTGATTTCTTTTTGTAGTGTTGGTTATTTTTTAGTTGCCTTTAGCATGTTATCGGCCTTCAAAAGCTTAGTGAAGCGATTTTGCAGTCAATACTGTGAAGAACTCGATGCAACATTGTTTGCTATTAACCTTAACATAAATGTATATATTTATCAAATGTGATGTCTCTTTAATTTTAACTTAAATTCTTTGTCTATTGAGCAAGGTTGTCAAGCTCGCCATTCTATATAGAACCATTAGAGGACCTATAAAATCGAAACGTAGAATTGTAAGTTTCTACAACATATATAAAACAGCTTAAAAAAACTATAGATGTGCTTATAGAAGTCATAAAAAACTTGATATAGGTAATAGATGTAATAAAGTAAACAAATTAAGATCTCTTTTCTATAATAGCTCTTTATCCATAATATAAAATTATAAAAAGAGAGCGAATAGAATCAAAATTAATTCTTTTCTATTATTTATTTGAAAGAAGTTATGAATTAAAAGAAGTTAAACATTTCATCATATATTATATTCTTAATTTTATAAATGAAATAAATAACTTTTATTGTAAACTTTATAATTATAACGACTTTAGTAAATTCCATAAATGTAGAATAGGGAGTTGGGGGAGAGAGGGAAGTGATAGGGAGTGTGTGAAAAAAAAATGAAATACAATAACAAAGATGTTTCATCATCATAGTTGATGATCTTATAAAAATACGATGTATTTCTTATATTTTAGCTTAAATGACTCAAATTGATGAAATTAGTAAACTCAGTTAAAAATAAGATTCTACCAAGTTTACCTATAGTCTCGATTAAAATCATAAGTTTCAACAAGTAAACAAGTCAATACATGAGCCAACTCGGAAAAGCCTCATGAAATCGTAAACTCGTAGAATCATATAGATAAAATCATGCTTTTGATAATTATGTTGCTGAGTGTTTGCTAAGTGTGTCTGTCGGACTCTCCTTATCACATGAAATAATTTTTAGTTTTTCGTTGTTCTTTTTTTTTTTTTTTTTGTACTTGTAGTTAGCTTATAAAGCTGAAATTGGAGTTTAAATGTTCTTTGTTTTGATAGTCTGATTTTTATCTCTATTATATCTGTATCTAATTTGTATATATAACTTATTTGTATTATATCTGTAACTTATCTTTTTGATCTGTTTATGAGCAAAACTATCATTTTTATTTACATATGATTTTTTACAAACATCTATGTAATACATATACATCATCTTATGATCATGTTGTTAATGATCTTCTGAATTAGAGGTTTTTTTCCCCTGCTTTTCTAATACAACGTTGAAAATGCGTGGATGTCGATTCGTTTAGGTCAGTCAAGTCTGATGTGTATACAAAAATATATCTTCATTATATCTTGCATTTGAAGTGACAGATGGACATGATAAAACAAAATAAGTAGGTTATAGATATAGATGCTATTGAGCGGCTCACATAGACAGCAGTGCCGAATAAATATCACGTTTGACCCGGCAAATCCTAGAGCTTGCCGGCAAAAGAACATGGCAGAGGTTCTTATGATTCCAGCTGGCTGATGAGCCTAATATTAAACAGTCTGCCCATTTTTTTTTTCTTTTTAAAATTTTTAAGAATTCAAATTTAAATAAAATTTTTAAAATAATTTGAATATTAAACTATTGACGCATGGTTATTTCCATCTTGTGTATCAGGCATTAACTTATTTGTACGAATAATGGCCCTTTATGAAATCATCAATAATCAATTTTAAAAAAATGAAAAGAAAGAAAAAATACGAAGAGTCCATACTCTATAAGTGATTTGAATTGAGATGAATGTTAAAAACGTTAATACACACACACATATATATATATAAAGGAAAAAAATACAAAGACTTTACACTTATAGCTAAGTTTAAATAGAACATAAATATTAAGTAATATAAAATGTAGCATGAATTACCGTTTCTTCTAGATATTCCATAAATTGTAGTCGATTAAACTAATATTCTAATGAATTCCAAGTGGTCACATTCACACAGACACACCAATATATACATTTATCTATTGTGACTAATAATACTGTTTTTGGACTAATTAATCTCCTCTCCAAATTCGAATATTAGATTTTTGTTTTACAATAGAAGATGTTTTCAACATTTCATCTCTATGATTTGCATTTTATTAGGAAAAGAAATAAAATAATAATAAGAAGGAAAACATAATATAATTTTAGGAATGAAAAATTATTTAACAAAAGCACAATAAAATATTAGGAAATATAGTATTGTAACTAATAATAATACGTTCCCACTTGCTATTGTATGTTTCACACTAGATAGAAGAGTGAATCAAGAAAAGAATGACTTGGGTTTCTTTTAGGTTAATATATATATATATATATATATATTGTTTTTTTAATGCAAGTTTACAGGTTAACTTGACCCAAAACGATTGGCCTACTTTAACTTGCAAGTTATGTTGAATAGATTAAAATGGCTTTTATATTAAATAGACTAAATTCACTTCAGAATTTGTTTTAAACTTTCGCATCATCAAACTAGCGAAAATGAAATTTGCAAATAAGAGTATAGTCTTCATTGTCGAATTTCTAACACATTTTATTGATTTTTCAATTATTTAGGGTCCAAACCGGTTAGTTAGATTATAAGAGTATAGTCTTTATATGTATCGCTTGTACATATTCCAGTAGGTTCTAGAGTAGAATGGTTTGGTTATTCATAAATGACTTTTTTATTGAATTTTTTCCAAAACAATAATGTTAAGGATGAGCCTCAGAAAGGACAGTCTTACGTAATCACATATTGCATACTTCAAATCTAACACTTAGTTTACTTGCCGATGACTTTGTAGTTTAATATTATCTTTCCTGGTCTTTTATTTAAGAAGTTCCAAGTTCAATACCTCTTCCCAGTTGTAATGGAAAAAAAAAAAAATAGTTTACTCTAAGAACGCAATTGCATATTGACAAAGAATTGATTTGAGAAGGAGAAAGAAGTAAAAAAGGATTTTATGTTCCACACATCTAGCTATAGTAGTGGATGAATCTCAAGTTACATATTTGAGAATGTTGGCTATTGAATAAAATGATCGTGCTATTATTAGAAGTTAATGTAATAAGAAAACCACTCACACACATTTTGGTAATAAAAATAATAATTAAAAAAAAAAACTATCTCGGCTCAATTGTAATGGAATCCAAGATATTCTGGGAAGATATATGCACTGGTGCAATATTATTTTCTTGAGCCACTTTTGATAAACCTTGAGGATATAAAGAAGGTTTTGGCGGTAACTCCAATAGTGATATATCTCCTTCAAGCATTTTGAGGACTTTGTTCATTGAAGGGCGACCAATAGGTTTCATTTGTAGACACCATAATGCTACAATGATCATTTTCATTATAAGATTCTTTTCTAGTTCTGTAGATGTTTCTAATAGTTCTAGCTGTGCCCCTCTATCAACACGATCATAAATCCATGAAGAGAAGACTAGATGACTAGAACTATCCCCAGGTTTGTCAAAATTTCTTCTCTTACCTACTATCTCAATGAGTAGCATCCCAAAACTATACACATCTGCCTTGTGAGAAACACTTCCAATATTTTTATAGAACAATTCTGGAGCAATGTACCCTAAAGTACCATGAGCAGCTGTTAAAGTTATTGTATTATGTCCTGCTGGATATAATTTTGCAAGTCCAAAATAAGAAACTTTAGGAGTTAAATTCTCATCAAGAAGAATGTTGTGTGGCTTTATATCAAAATGAAGAATTTGCATGTCACAACCACAATGCAAATACTCGATTCCTTGAGCCACTCCGACTGCAATCTTGAATACATCTTCCCAACTTAGAGGTTTCAATGCTCTTTCATGGGAGAAAATAAACTTATCTAAAGAACCATTAGGCATAAAATCATATATAAGAGCTTTTCTTGACCTCTCTACGCAAAATCCTAGTAACCGAACCACATTAACATGGTGAATTCTTCCGATTGTAGCAATCTCATTAATGAAATCTTGTCCATCAGCTTTTAACCCATTTAATACTTTTATTGCTACAATTTTCCCGCTCCTCAATTTTCCTTTATAAACTGAACCATATCCGCCTTGGCCGAGTTTCTCCTTAAATCCTCCAGTGATTTTCTTAATATCCAAAAAAGAATACCGAATAGGCATTGTACTTTCATGCATTGATAGAAACTCTTCAATTCCCTCATCCATAGATAAGTGTCTTTGCTTGAACTTGCGAACAAAGATGGGAGCCAACAGTATAACAACCACCATTAATCTCCAACTAATGAGTATTGAGCCTGGAAGAAACTCATTAGTGACTAAATAATAATAAAAAATTAATTGCATGGCTTGTCGAATCATCATCTAAATTTTTTTTTAAACAAACCAAAGGGAAAATAAAAAGTTACATTATCAACTTTCTATTCTATGGAAATGAGAGAATTTATATTTTTTTTTTTATATTTCATTTGGTTTCCTATTCCTAATTTTGTTGCCACCAAATTTTGAAGTTGCAATTATTTTTATGTTACTTACACGGTCAAGTTGCATTTATTTTCCTGTTAGACATTGTAACAGTATCATTTATAAAAGGCAGTATGATACCTGTATTCATTTCATATTACTCTCTTAATTCTCCTTATTTCTTTGTTTACATATTTTTGTTAAGATTTCTATTAACAACAAAACTTACTGAAGTTTTTGCACTAAAGGGTTAGAGTTTTTGCCCCTCTATGATTTGTTCTCCTCCTCCTACGTATATTCCTAACAAGTAAGAGCAAAGAACCAGGTTTGTCATTCTAGACACAATACTAGGCTTATCTTCTTCTCCAAGTTACCAACCAAACCTTGATTCAGCTAACCGAGATAATTATATTCTCACACACACACACACATATATATCCTTATCGGTATTGCATTCCCTAATATGAAAATTTGCTGTTACGAATAAATATTGCTACATGTTTATAAAGTGATAATGATTTATTATTTTATTTTAAAAATACTCTTATTTTTTAAAACTTATTTAACATGTAGCAAGTGTTTATTTATTATAATAAAAAGGGGACAAAATTCCTGAGACAGAAAATATTTATCCGCATTCTCTGCTCTTCCAAGTCTTTTTAGGTTTAACACATGTTCAGACTAGCTTCGCTCACATAACAGGAGGACCTACTAGGCCAAGGTCGAGAGACCACTAATAAAAGTACGGCATCATCCATTTACATATCCTCTAAGAAAAAGATGAACAGGCTTCGAGCAAATAATAATAATATAGACACAACTGGACATGAGAGCTTTACCCGCCATTATAAATTTCGTCCTTTGTTGTCGCAAACCTCCGGGCACCGGCCGCCGTATATGCAATACCTTAAGCTAAATTAAGCAAACTTATTATATACTGAATTAATGAACCAAAATATAATATAGAATTTTTCTTTATTTGAATTTTGAAGTAATTAATTTAATACTTAATCAAATTTTTTATGGCTGTTTTTATTATCTTACTAATACTATTTGCTTTGTTTTCTGATGGAAGTACTAAACGTGTTAGTAGAAGTAGTAAAAATTCGATGATATGCTACTTCTTCCAATTCGACAAAGTAAATGGTGTCAACTTCAATTATTGAATTGTTCACTTAGAAACTTAGATGCCAAATTAAATTTTTGTATAATGTTTAAGTACCGAATTTGACGTATATGGCTCATTCACTTCACTATAATAGCATTCTAGTAAAGTCCTAGTTCTTATAAAGAGCCATTACTTTATTTAGTTGATTGTAATAGCAATTTCATAAGATATCTCTATCACAAAAAGTATTGAATAGTTATTTTTTATTCAAACCTATAATCACAATTCATTGCTACCATTTTCTTTTCTTTTTTTTTTTTTCCAAAATACCACCATTTCAATAAAAAATTAGCAAAAAAAAAACTTATTATAACTCTATTCCATTCATTAGTAATAACAATTCTATTACAATTTTACTTATTCACCCAGTACTCGCATCAAAACGAGGCATATAAGAAAAAGGTACTTACCCTGATATGATGGTTGCTTTCTTAAGATCATCCGCAAGGTCATAACGCGCTTGCACCTCACGAACATGTAAAGAACCCGAGATATAACTAGATGCTAGATGATATTCGGAATCCCGGGTTTGGAATATTTTTGTGCAATACTTGGGAAAAAGGGATATCGGTAAGTATGTCACAGCATAAATATATATAGTTGAATTTGTGGAAGAATGATAAGTAGTAGCAGAACCACTTTTTGAGCAATTGGATATTTCTTCGTAGAGAGCTAGATCAGAACTATAATTGAGTGGATTTGAACAATTTATGATACTGAATCCACCAAAAAGTGTGTCGAATTGGCCGGGAAAAGATCGGGAGAAATTATTTGAACTTTTACTGAAGGAGCATGAATTTTCGTAGAATTCTAGTTTCAAGGTAGGATCAATCACACTAATCATAATAGTTTGATCTTCATCATCATAAAACGACATACGTTCCACATGATAAGAGTAAGGCTCTACGAACCAAATGGTTTGATTATTTATGCATGAGAATTCATATTTAGGATTGCCACAATGTTTAGGTTGATCTTTTAATCGGAAAGGATAGGTAATATTTGAGAATGAACCACACGAGACTGGCGGGCAATGTTTTCGTGAAGCTTCTCCGATGTTAAAGCACATGGAAGCCACGATTACATAAATTCCCACCACGGTGACAAGACTACTGGTCGGACAAAGTTTAGTATTTGACGCCATTTTGTTTATGCTAAAATGGGAGGGTGAGCAAAAGTGGAACATTGTTGGCTGCCATAAGAGGAGATATATCACATATATATAGACGGAGACAGAGAGAGAGAGAGAGAGAAAAGTCGCTACAATTTAGGACTAAAAATATATCACTCGGGAAAATTCTATGATTCCTTTTTCTTCTTAAAAAAAAAAAGAATATGTTAGCAATTTTAACAAGACCAGTCCGATAACTATTTTACGACTTAGATTTATATCAAATCCTGACATCACTGAAGTACTTAACATATAGATTATTAAATTAAGTTTTTTATATAGCTAGATAATTAACCAATCAGTTTAAATATAATAAAAATCACAAAAGACCCATAAATATTTAAGTATTATAGATAACGCGTAAATCTAAAAAAATTATAATATGCATTGTGATTGTATTATAAATATTTGTTATTTTAAAAACTAATGATTTCACTAAAGTTTATTAATACTACTAGTATTTTGTTGGTTATTTTAAAAAAAATGAAGGAATGGACACAAATGTTGTAGACAATATAAAGAATCACATATGGGGCTCGGGTAGTGAGAGAAAAAAATAAAGAAAATGCAGTACACTTATTCATAAAAGATATGCCCTTTTTATAGGCTTACAAGATAACTAAAAAAGCAAAAAATCAGCAAACTATTTGTTATTAGTTTTGACTAGAAACAAAACAGAAAATATCTCCTAATTATTTGCTAACTACACCACTGAATTTACGAGATTGTTACGATATTTCCTTGCAACAGATTTTGAATCATATCTCCAACACTTTCCCTTGATTCAAAATTGCAAAGCTGAAATCTTCATGGAGCACATCTCTCCAATTTTTCTAAATCATGTGAAGCACCTCTCTTCACTATATGATGCACTTTCTCATCATCTTTCAATTAGAGCACTTCTCTCCAATAACTCTTGGTGCACTTCTCACCAAATTACTTAAAATAAAGATTCTTCTTTAAGCTTATCCCATGCTTCTTTTGGTGATTCACAAGCCATTATACTTGTGAAAATCTCCTCTGATACAGCTGAATGTATGCAAGTGATGGCCTTTGGTTTCTTTGCCAAATCTTCTTCATATTTTTTGAGTTGTACCAGTGTTGGATTTTGTGGAAGAGGAGTAGGATCAGAATCATTCTCCACAACCTCCCACAAACTCAGGGCTTTTAGATAGGACTTCATTTTGATAGCCCAAGAATGATAATTCTCTCCTTTAAAAGTAGGAATAGGAGCAGAAAAATATTTGATGCCATCTAGACTCACAGAATTTTTTTTAATCAAAAAACTCACAATCCCTTAGGACAACCTAGCTCTTGATACCATGTTGGTTATTTTAAAAAAATGAAGGAATGGACACAAATGTTGTAGACAATATAAAGAATCACATATGGGGCGGGTAGTGAGAGAAAAAATAAAGAAAATGCAACAGTACACTTATTCATAAAAGATATGCCCTTTTTATAGGCTTACAAGATAACTAAAAAAGCAAAAAATCAGCAAACTATTTGTTATTAGTTTTGACTAGAAACAAAAACAGAAAATATCTCCTATTATTTGCTAACTACACCACTGAATTTACGAGATTGTTACGATATTTCTTGCAACAGATTTTGAATCATATCTCCAACATTTTTTCCATCGATGGATTTTCCAAGAGACTTTTCAAAGTCAAGCTGAGGTAAGACTCGATGGTGGCCGTCTTGTCCCCGTTTTATGTTCATGGTTTTCACATCATGCATATTTTTTCCGGAAGGATACAACAACGCCGTATCCTCTAAATAATTTTCTTACTCTTTTCCGTGTTTGGATGGATAGTTCTTCACCTTTCATATATATTATATATATATATATATGTTTAATATATATTTATCGAGCATTTACTAGTTAAGTTTTTTTTTTTTTCACTTTATTTTTTTTTACAAGTAAAAAATTATAGAGTGAAGTTCCCTGATAAATATTACGATTTAAGTGAATCTGGGTGTTTATAAGGAAAATGAGATAGAAAATAAATACAAAGACATAATATATATATATATAGATTATATATATCAAAATATAAATATAGATAAATATTAAAAATATAGACTACTAATCTATTCAGTGTTCATCTACTTTTTATCTAGGGCCGATTTTCCGTAGAATCAATATCATGTAGAAGAAAAATAATTATAACGATAAACATTTATATAATCGTACTTATAACTCTGTTTGGATTATCGAATTTTTATTTATATATGATTTATATCTATAACTTATGTGTATTATATCTGTATTGTATATGTGTACTCTGTTTATAAGTGAAACTATAAGTTTCATTTTTGATCGGTATCACTATAAAAATATAAGCTTGTGACGTAGATTTTTTTGCCTCAGTAGGTACAAATTTCGATTCAGTAGGGCTACTAAGGAAAAATTTTTGCCTAAATTTTTTGCATCTAAAACACGGTCGCTTAGGGAAAAATAGGAGAAATGTTTTACATTAAATTTAATTAAGGCAAAATTCGTCTAAAGAAAAATCAAAAGCAAAAATTACCTCATGTAGATCAAGTAAGGCGAGTTTCACCTCATATAGGGTTGGCTACCATGTCACGCAGTGAGGTGAGTTTTGCCTCATTGGTTGCCATAGCACCTAGTCATGTATGAGGCGAAAATCGCCTCATGTTATCTAAGTGAGGCGAATTTCATCTTTTGTATTCTTATTATTTTTTAATTGCCAAATTTTGATTCGGTAAAATCAAAATTATTTAATCATTATTTTAAATTTATAATTTATATTACAAATTTATTAATATTCATATTTATTAGAAATATTATGCTAATAATCATAATTAATCCTATTTTTTACCCTAAATGTTACCAATAGAGAAAATATTATGATACTATAATTATGTTTATATTCGTATAAATATCGTACATTTGAAATCATCACATACCTGAAACATTAAATAAATTTTATCAATAATACTAAAAAAAATACAATTAAAAAGAAAAAACCATGCTGCATATTACCTTGATTTTGATGTTATTGAACTTACAAAAAGAAATTGATCAAATGACTAGAACCTGCAACATGAACAAAGAAATAACTACTTAAAGGGATCATATATGAAAGGTAAATGATTATAAAAGGTATAACATATTCAACATATTGGAGAATGAGAGAATCTAAGAAGGAAAGAAATGGAATAAATTGAGAGGAAGAAAATAGAGACTTCGAATATAAGAAAGGAAAAGACGAGGCAAATTTCGCCTATTGCCTCATTTTCCCAGTTAAAGAGGCGATTCTCACCTCACCTCATGGCTGGCAAAATTAAATTTCCCGCACTTGCCTTCGATCTCGCATGAATTTTGAATAATGTTTCTACATCCGCTCGTTTTCTAATCATGATTTATTTTATTTGATTTTATTAATTTATTAAAAATAAATTATGAGTAATATTTATTTATGGTGATTATTAAAATTTAAATGATATATATAAATATAAAAATATTTTATCCATCAATTGTCTCATTAGTAAATAATATTAAAGAATTACATTTGAAAATCTTATGAAAAAAAATTTCGTAAAATGAATTCTTTACGCTAATAGAGCATTTTAAAAATAAAGTGATCTTAATATATAATTTTTGTATTATTATATAGTTTCATCTAGGTAAAAATGAACAAACTGAATTATATTTTGCACATTTTATAGAAATCTTGTTATTAAAATATATTATTTATAATATCATAAATTCATTAATATGTAATGTGTGAATTATATATTGATCGTAGTTATTAAAAACTTGAACACGAGAACTTAAAAATTTTATTATTAAAATTCATATTTATATATATTATAGATTAATTGATATGTAATATGTAAATTACATAATTATAGCAGTTTTTTATTTTAATTGATTGAAGAAAAAGTTGATAATATTTATTAAGTTTGATTAGTAAATTTTTTTAGATCATATATAAATATTAATAATAGAAATTAATTGACATATGATGTGTAAATTATATCGATAATAGTTTTTTTATAAAATTGAACATATTAACATAGATTTTTCACATTTATAAAAAATCTTTCAATTTAAATATGTTATTTATAATATTATAAATTAATTAATATTTTGTATGTAAATGATTTATTAATAATAGTTTTTAGCTTTTTGTAAAAATTGAACGCACAAATGTAAATTTTACATGTTTTGTAAAAATCTTACAAATAAAAACTGTTATTTATAATATTACAAATTAGTTCATATAAAATGTGTAAATTATATATTGCTAATAGTTTTTTTTTTTTAATTAAACAGACCAACATAAATTTTGCACGTTTTCTATAAATCATATTATTAAAATACATTATTTATAATATTATCTTGAAATTAATCAACTTTATATTTTCGATATATGAAAGCTCAACGTGAAATAACATGCTTGGTAAACATCATACAATCTGTCTAGAAGAAGGTGAAATGTAGAAAAAGGTAGTGCTTGTGATGATGAGAGGTATCATTGAGTATTATGCCAGGGCTCTAAGGTTTGATATGGTGGAAGAACTCGTTTGTTTTGCTCTCTATTTACTACCGAAAGGAAAATGAAGGGACAAAGTGTCTTATGGTTGGTTATGACTTGGACAAAGATGATATGCGATAGGCCACATACGTGAAGCATAGTTATGAAATGGAAGAAGTCTATATATGAACCTTTTACTTGTGGCACTTGATATATTTGATTTATCACAAATACAATGATGACTGGAACAGTTTTGGGTATAGATTGTTATATGTCCTCCGAGTAGATTTATTTAGTATGAAGAACGAAACAGCACAGCTGATTATCTGCTACTTCTTAGTCCTATATTGCTATTTATTGTTTGTTGATTCTTGACATGTATGGTAATGATGATGTAATTCATCATAGCAAATGAATGTCATGTTTTCCATCAGTATTCGAGTCATCCAATCATTTTCTCTTAATGATCCACACGATCTACAACATAATGAAGAAGTCCAAAGAAAATAGAAATAACATAGTCTGAACATTGAAACAATGAAAATATATCACCCATACATACTCCTCGACCTGAGTCCCCTTATACATATCTCGATGTCTCTCAGCACTAATCCGCCTCCTTCTGCCGGCCACTACTATGGCTTCATGTTAGATAAATCCATCTCATAGGACACACAACAGTGCAAACCCAAAGCTAATCCAGTCATTATTAGATCATGATAAATCAAATATATCGAGTGTAACAAGTAAAAGGTTCATAAATAATACTTCTTTATCTCTTTTCCACACAAATCAAACTATATCAACATAACTATCCTAAGCCAAGCTTATACTCACTAGTTTAAAAACTTAGGAAGTTATGAATCTCATTAAAATCATCTAAAGTCATCACATACATATATAAGTATGTATATCATATAACATCATACAAGAAAATCCTTAATAAAACCATATATCATGTATTAGAAGATTTTAAAAAAGGTTAGAAAAATTGAATTCTATAGCCTACGCTGCAATTTACACCGGCAGTGTAGGGGTCCTACACCGGCACGTTTAAGCCGTCGTTAAAAAAACATTATGTACAAAATCTTGGGTCATAAGCCGTTGTGCAACGCTTTAGACCTCAACGCCGCGTTGTCTAACCGGCACGTTTCAAGCTGCCTTTCGAATGATTAATAGCCAATTTTTAAGCTTGCAGTACGTCGCGGCATTCGATTCACATACACCATTCATGTAGCTTTTTTTCTGTATTTTTAAACAAAATTTTTACATTTTACTGTCTAAACTCTTCCAAACCATATTATAACCTCCTAATACATGGTATAAGAACCCTATATCATCAAACACACACAAACGCCACTCTAACATCATGAAACACAATACTTCCTCCTCAACCATTAAAACACACTTAACCTATAATTTCATTTTTTTTTTACATCCACTACTTCAACATGAATTCACTCTTCAATACACTCCAACAATACCAACTTCTCATCATACTACAACTCATCACCATCATTACACTTTCATAAACAAATCCTAAGCTATCTCAACATCACAATATAACAATACACATATATATCCAACATACATTATATTTGACAAAAAAGTCATGGATTAAAAGAGAAACAAAGCATCTTAAACATCATATAAACTTACCTTAATGTATATATGATAGTTGGGGATGGATTATTGGTGTGTTGGGTGCAAGAAACCTTGGTGTGTTGGGTGCAAGAAACCTTAGTTTGGATGTTGGAAAATATTATCTTACAAAAGTTACAAATTGTTCTCTTCTTGGGTCAGTTTTGGATGTCCAAAGTGTAAAAGATTAAGGCTTGATATTTATCCAACATGTATTGACTTTTTGGGCAGATTTCTAAGGGGCTTTAGGCCTTAATTAAGCTTTGATTTTGGGCTTAACTTGGGTTTAAAAAGGCCAAAAATCTGCTAGGTTTATGGACTTAATTTTTGGTTTAAAATAAGCTTAATTCATCATATATTATTCATTACAATATCAATTAGCATCAACATAATAATTTCTACCATGAATAAACTATCAACCTAGATATATTTGCCATTGATTACTATCTAATTATTACTTTATAACACATACCATCATTTCAAACACACCATAATTCACACTAACACATACACACATATAACACTCAAATTTAACATGCATTAAGTATGAATTAAAACATTGGTTATTTCCCTCTTCCTCCTTTAAGAAGTTTTGTCCCCAAAACTTACCTCAATCATTGTTCAAATAGCTCAAGATATTTCAGTCTCATGATATTCTCGACTTCCCAAATCGCTTGCTCAAATTGCTTACTCAGTTGAACATTCACCATAGGAATTATCTTGCTTCTTAAGACTTTACCATTCTTTTTAAAATCTTAACAGGCTTTTGTTTTGTGGTCAGATGAGGTTGAATTTTCTAGTTGATTTGTATCAATAATTGTATCTGGGTCTGATATACACTTCCTCAATTGTGAAACATGGAATACATTGTATACATCCGACAAAGGTCTAATTCTTTCCGAGATTTCAAAAGGACCTATATATCTCGGGTTCAATTTTCCTCTAACATCGAATCTAATTATTCCTTTAGTTATAGAGACTCTAAGAAAAACATGATCTTCGACTTCAAATTCTGGTGGTCTTCTTCTTTCATTAGCATAACTTTTGTATCGGTCTTGTGCGACTTTTTGTCTCTGTTTAATAAGTTGAATCTTGTTTGTTGCCTATTAAATCAATTCTTGACCAATTAGAGCTTTCTCACCTACTTCATCCCAGTGGAGAGGAGATCGACATTTTCTTCCATATAATGCCTCATACGGAGCCATTTGTATTGCCGACTGATAACTATTATTGTAAGCAAATTCGATTAGAGGCAAATAATCATCCTAATTTCTTCTGAAATCCAAGGTACAAGCTCTAAGCATATCTTCTAATACCTGTATTGCCCTCTTAGATTGTCCGTCAGCTTGAGAATGGAAAGCCGTACTAAACTGAAGTTTCATACCAAGTGCTTCATGTATACTCTTCCAAAAGCGACTCACAAAGCAAGTATCCCTGTCTGATGTAATCGATAATGGTATACCATGAAGTCTCACTATTTCTCTGATATAAATTCATGCCATTTTCTCCTATGAACACCCGACTCTTGATGGTATAAAATGTGATGATTTAGTCAACCTATCCATAATAACCCATATAACTTCATTCTTGGTCGTGGTCTTAGGTAATGCACTCACAAAATCCATTGTTATATTATCCCACTTCCATTCCGAAATTGATAATGGTTGCAACTCACCACCAAGTCTTTGATGTTCCATCTTTACTTGTTGGCATGTCACACACTTGATTACATACTCCGCAATATCTTTCTTCATATTGTTCCACCAATAATTCTTCTTCAAATCCTTATTCATCTTCGTACTCCCTAGATACATTGAATACACTGTTGTATAAGCTTCCTTCAAGATTTCTCTTCTCAATTCTCCCGTCTCTGGTACATATATTTTGTTTCCAAACCTGATAATGCTATCTTCATCAAGTCTCAATTCTTTTCTTCTTCCTTCTTGTATTGCACTTTTTATTTTCACACTTTCTGGATCTTCATGTTATCTTTGTTTAATAAAATCCATAAGAGTTGGTCGGAGTGTCAAATTTATAATTGTCACTTCCACTTTGTCTCACGTTACTTCGATATCCAATCTTCGTAGATCTTCTTGTATTTCTTTTTTACTTGTAATCATGGTTGCCAAACTCATTTGTTTCTTCCTACTCAAAGCATTGGCTACAATATTGGCTTTCTTGGATGATATATAATCTCTACATCATAATCCTTGATCAAATTAAGCCATCATCTTTGGCGCATATTCAATTCTTTCTGAGTAAAAATATACTGCAGACTTTTGTGATCCGTGAATATTTTACACTTCTCCCCAAACAAATAATGTCTCGACAATTTCAAAGCTAAAACTACTGCTGCAAGCTCTAAATCATGCAAATGATAATTCTTTTCATGCGGTTTCAATTGTCTAGATGCATAAAAGATCACTCGGTTGTCTTACATTAGAACACATCTAAGACCTTGTATTAAAGCATCACTATAGACTGTGAGTTCCTTCCCACTAACAAGTATGGCTAAGATAGGTGCATATATTAATCTTTTCTTCAATTCTTGAAAGCTTCTCTCGCATTTATCATCCCACATAAATCTCTTATGCTTCCGCGTTAGTCTTGTCAATGGGGCTGCAATTTTCAAGTATCCCTAAACAAATCTTCGATAATAACTAAGCCCATGAAACTTCTTACTTTAGTAAAATTGGTGAGTCTTGACCATTCAAATATTGCTTTAACCTTTTCAGGGTCAATAGATATCTCATACTTTGTAATAATATGCCCTAAAAATGCAACTTCTTTCAACCAAACTCACATTTGCTGAACTTAGCATATAACTTCCTTTCTTTCAATCTTTGAAGAGCTAAAATTAAATGCTTTTCGTGTTCTTCTTCACTTCTCGAATACACTAGAATATCATCTATAAATACAATCACAAACAAATCCAAATAGTCTTGGATACCCTATTCATAAGGTCCATAAATGCGGTAGGGGCATTTGTTAAACGAACAGCATAACTAAGAATTCAAAATGTTGTATCGAGTGCGAAAAGCGTTTTTGGTACATCTTCCTGTTTAATTCAAAGCTAATAATAACCTGACCTCAAATCAATCTTTGAAAAGGCATTCACTCCTTTCAATTGATCTAAAAAGTACCAATACTAGGTAAAGGATATTTGTTCTTAATTGTGACTTGATTTAACTCCCTGTAATCGATACACATTCGTAGACTTCCATTCCTCTTCTTCACAAAGAGAACAGAGTACCCCATGGAGAAATACTAGGTCATATAAAACCAACCTTTTGCAATTCTTCCAACTGAACTTTCAATTCCGCAAGAGCCATTCTATAAGGAGCCTTTGAAATAGGAGTGGTTCCCGGAATCACTTCAATACCAAATTCAATCTCCCTATCTAGTGGTAACCCAAGTAATTCTTCAAGAAAAACATCTACAAATTCTCTCACCATGGATACTATACCAACACAAGCTCTTCACCATTTACAACTGTTTCTGAAGTCTTCTCCTACAACTCCATTATATACATACTTTTAGGTCTTTTTCTCTCCAAGACATGAATAACTTTCACTCTCTAGATCAAAACTCGTTTCTACCTTATTACAATCTATAATCACTTTATACATATTTAATCAATTCATACCTAAAATCGCATCAAAATCAACCATAGGCAAAACCATCATATCAATTGGCATATCACTATTAGCAATTTTTACATTAATTTCTCTACAAATACAAGGGTATCTACACTTCACACCTAAAGCAGTATTAATACTCATTACTCTATTAGTCAACAGTTCAAATTTCAAGCCATACTCTTTCACAAACTTTTCAGCCAAACATGCATGTGTTACACCAGTGTTTATTAATGCATATGCTGGATGATTTGCAATCATTATAGTACCTGCTAGAGTATCTACTGATGAAGCTTTCTCACATTGCTGTAAGGCAAAAATCCTAGCTGCTGTTATTCCTTTTCTGGGTTAGGACCATCATTCTTGGTTTATTGTACAATTAGCTACATGATGCCTATTTATTTACAATAGGCAAAAAAATAGGTTGTAGCACCGGAACCTTACACTCTTAAGCTTTGTGTCCTACTTTCTGACAAGCAAAACATGCTCCCGGAGTCTACTTACATTGAATTTGATCATGAGGCCCGAAGCATCTAGGACATCTTCTCAAATGTGTTGAAAGGCACATAAGTCTTGGTAGAAGATCCAAATTCAATTTCTTTCCTAAAATGGTTTCTTCACTTTGCTATAGTTATCATACTTCTTGTAAGGAGTGAAGGGTGCGGGTCTTTTTCCTAGAAATGTAGCTCTCCTATCACTTTGAGTCTTATTCTCATTCTAAATCTGTTCTGCCAACTTCGCCTTATTCACGCATCTGATAAGGTCAGAAGTTGAAACATTTTGACTTCTCCTTGATTTCCATATTCAAACCATCTTGAAACTTTTGAATTTTCATCCTTTCATCATTGTACACTCCTCCAACAAATTTGAGCAATCTACAAAACTCCAAATAATATTCTTCAACAGTTCTATTGCCTTACCTGAGACTAACCAATTGAAAACATCTACTCTCGGATTGTGTTGGGGAAATATTGTAGAAAGAATATCATATTCCTCTTCTAAAAAGAATGCATCTGATGGACTGAAATGCTCTCATTGCGGAGGGACTAAACATACCCGTGAGACCTGTTTTAAAATCCATGGGCATCCTGAATGGTAGTCACTGTAATAGTCATATCAGATTCATTGGCCTTTAGAAGCTTGTCCTTGTCCCTAATGTCAAATTCGGGGTAATCCTTTGAAATTCATTTAAATCAACCCAAAAGAATGTCAGCACCACTGATACAGGCAAGAATGAACAGATGATTAGAGGTCAAGGTTCAGTTGCCATCAGCGATATGACTCTTTCCTTAATTCCAGCTCAAGCTCATAATGTCAGCACTACTGAAATTCATAAACCAGTCAAAGGTATGAATCTGCGTGAATTTAAAATAGACAATGTTCATGGCCAATGGATTCTTAACTCAGGAGCCTCTAACCATATGACCTATGATGAAAATGATATCTCCCAAAGATCCAAGCCTAGAAGAACCAACATTACAAATGCCAATGGAAAAATTTCCCTAGTAACAGGGAATGGTACAGTAATAGTGGCACCTAATATGCCATTATCCAATACTCTTCTTATTCTATCTCTTTCTCATAAATTAGTGTCTGTGAGTCAACTTACCAAAGATTTGAATTGTGTTGCAATTATTTATCCTAATATTTTTCTTCTTCAAGATATTCTAACAAAGGAGATTATTGGACGTGGTATTGAGAAAGGGGGACTATACTATTTGATTGATGTAAAGATCGGTAAAGCATGTCACCACTCATTAGAATATGTCAAAGGAGGAGCAAGTTTGGCTTTAGCATCATCGGTTAGGTCATCCGTTATTTGGATATTTGAAAAATGTTCTTTCATATTTATTTTTAGATATAACAATTTCTCAATTTAAATGTGAAACCTGTATTTTTGCAAAAAGCCATTGGGCCACTTATCCTTTGAGTTTTAATAAAAGTACCATTCCTTTCTCCTTAATCCATACTAATGTGTGGGGACCATCCTCGAAACCCAATATGCATAGCTATCGATGGTTTGAAATGTTTGTTGATGATTGCACACGGATGACGTGGTTGTATTTGTTGAAACATAAGGATAATTTTCAATCCTTTCAGTCCTTTTATAACATGGTTTGTACACAATGCTCCACCAAATTATAGGTTCTTCGTTCCGATAATGGCGGAGAATATGTCAACACGCAATTTAATGACTTTTTTCGTCAACATGGAATGATTCATAAGAAATCATGTTCGCATACTCCCCAACAGAATGGAGTGGCTGAACGAAAAAATCGGCATATTCTAGATACTGCTAGAGCTCTTCTTATTGGAGCTAATATGACTAGGCATTATTGGGCAGAGGCAATTATGCAGTTTATGTCATCAACAGGATGCCAACGAAAGTTTCGAAATGAAAACTCCTCTTCAAGCATTATATCATTTTGTAACACTGCCCTCACTCTTGATGATGCCCACGCATGTTTAGGTGTGTTGTATTTGTTCATGTCCAAAAGGATCAACGCAAAAATCGATCCTCGTGCTGTGAGGTGCATTTTCTTAGGCTATGGCCTATACCAAAAAGGATATCGCTGCTTCGATCCCTATTGGAACATATGTCATGTGGATGCCACATTTTTTGAACTGAAATGTTCTTTACTACTAAGCTCTCCATCCACCTCATTAGGGGGAGAATACTAGTGAAGAGGTGAATTGGATGAGATATGAGTGGCAAGGTTTTAATGAATATGACATTCAGAATGAGTCAAAGACAACTTCCTCAATTGATGACGTACCCCTTCTTCTCCAATAACCATTATTCCATCTCCTGAGAATATCATTGAGGTAAGTTCTCCATCAACCCCTATTGATCATCAACCCTCTAATGACATAGATACTGTTGCTTCTATCCTTGGCTATAGATTACCTTACAGGCATAATCGTGGTGTACCCCAAAGACGATACTCTCTTGAGATGGAAGAACATGATCCAAATATCTATTGCCAATTACATGTCCACTGGATTACTATGTGAATCTTTGAAAAGCTTTGCAAATGATCTCTCTCATCTCATCACATTCCCACTAATGCATAAGAGGCATTATAGGACCCTAGATGGACTCAAGCCAAGAAAGAAGAGATGGAGGCCTTGTTGAAAAATAAAACATGGATTCTTGCTACATTACTAGAAGGGAAGAGACAGTAGGGTGCAAATGGGTGTTTTCAGTTAAATACAAAGCAGATGGATCTATTGAATGGTATAAAGCTACAGTGGTTGCCAAGGGTTATACACAAACATATGGAGTTGATTGCCAAGAAACCTTCTCTTCAGTGGCAAAATTGAACACAATTAGAGTTTTTTGTCCCTTACAGCAAATCTTGACTGGCCTTTACATCAATTTGATGTAAAAAATGCCTTTCTTCATGGTGACCATGAAGAAGAAATTTATTTGGATATCCCTCCTGGATATGTGGCAGACTCTGACAATAAGGTCATTTGCAAGTTATAGAGAACTTTATAAGGTTAAAACAGTCACTCGAGCTTGGTTTGGAAGATTGAGTATCGCAATAAAGAAATATGGCTATTGACAAAGTAACATTGACCACACTTTATTCTTGAAACACCAACAAGGCAAGACTATAGCTCTAATCGTCTATGTTGACGATATGATCATTACAGGAGACAATATAAATAAGATAGCAAAACTTTAATCTCAGTTGGCATCAAAATTTGTGATGAAGAATTTGAGGACTCAAATACTTCTTAGGGATTGAAGTTGCTAGATCCAATCAAGGGATATTTCTTTCTCAGTGAAAATATGTGCTGGATTTATTAACCGAAGTTGGGTTATTGATTGCAAACCAGCTAATGTACCTATAATTCAAAATCATCGACTTGGAGAATACTCAAATCAAGTGCCAACAAACAAAGGAAGATACCAGAGGCTAGTTGGGAAGTTGATCTATTTATCTCATACCCGACTTGATATTGCTTATGCAGTCAGTGTAGTTAGCCAATTCATGCATTACCCTAGTGAAGATCATATGAATGCGTCATTCAGATTTTTCGATATCTAAAATCATCGCTTGGTAAAGGAATTTTTTCTATGAATGGTCATCTGAATATTGAAGGGTATACAGATACAGATTGGGCTGAAAATATTTTAGATAGAAAGTCAACTTCAGGCTATTTCACATTTGTTGGTGGGAATCTTGTTACATGGAGAAGTAAAAAGTAGAAGGTAGTGGCATTATCAAGTGCGAAGCATAATTTAGAGGAATGGCAAAAGGGTTAGGTGAACTTCTTTAGCATAGAAATTTGTTGTCTGAGATTGGATTTCCTCCGAAATGCGAGATGGATTTATTTTGTGATGACAAAGCAACTATTGATATTTCTCATAATCCGATACAGCATGATCGAACTAAGCATGTGGAGGTTAATCGACACTTCATCAAACATAATCTTGAAGAAAAGACAATCGGTTTCTCTTTGTGAAATCAAAGACCAGTTAGCAGATATCCTAACTAAAGCAGTATGTAGCAAGAATTTTCATAACTCACTTAGTAAGTTGGGCATGATAATATCTATGCACTAACTTGAGAGGGAGTGTTGGTGTGAAGGGCTCTTAGAAATTAGGAGTTTATGGCTAGTCAATAAATATCATTAATTACGAGTTTATGTTGGTCAATGAATATCATTAATTAGGAGTTTATGGCTATTCATAGGGTCAATGAATATCATTGGAAACAAAATCAATCGTCATTATAGCAAATTTGTATACCAAAAATAGAGAGCTTGATTATGTATAAATATCTATGTAAAAAAAAAAATATATAAAAAATCTAGAGTATTTCTTTCTTATTGAAAACACAAGATGATTAGAATACAAAGTCAAATGGTTAAGGTTGTTGTAATTGGAAATATTAGGGGGATCTCACCAATCAAGAAGTTATGGGTTCACGATAGAAATCTCAATCTTCGAAGTTGACCAATTTCTTGAGGGATATTGCCAGTGAAGCTATTGTTATCAAGAAATAGATAGGTTAAAAAACTCAAGTTCCCCACATATGGAGAGATAGTACATGCAATCTTTGAAGTATTCAGGTATACTTTTTGGACCCTTTTGTGACGCTTTTCGCATGTAACTCCATACCATTGGCAGTGAGGAGTAGACTCATTCCATGATTGCATAATACTGAGAGGATCATTTGTTATTTTGGATTTAAATTCATGAAGAGCTTGGATGTCTATTGTTTCATTTTTTGCATAGGCATAGACCGTATAGAGAAAAGTACCATGGATGATTAGGAAAACCAACACTCATTGTAAAACGAAAATGGCCATGGATATAAAAGTGGCTTTGTTTCTTTTTGTTATCTAGAATGTGTTATTGGGAATATGAAGAGTACTTGATTTCTTTTTGTAGTGTTAGGTTATTTTTTAGTTGCCTTTTAGCATGTTATCGGCCTTCAAAAGCTTAGTGAAGTGATTTTGCAGTCAATACTGTGAAGAACTTGGTGCAACATTGTTTGCTATTAACCTTAACATAAATGTATATATTTATCAAATGTGATGTCTCTTTAATTTTAATTAAATTATTGTCTACTAAGCAAGGTTGTCAAGCTCGCTATTCTATGTAGAATCATTAGAGGGCCTATATAATCGAAACGTAGAATTTTAAGTTTCTACAATATATAAAACAGCTTAAAAAAAATAGATGTGCTTATAGAAGTCATAAAAAACTTGATATACGTAATAGATGTAATAAAAAAACAAATTAGGATCTCTTTTCTATATAGCTCTTTATCCATAATATAAAATTTATAAAAAGAGAGCGAATAGAATCAAAATTAAGTTCTTTTCTATTAATTTATTTGAAAGAAGTTATGAATTAAAAGAAAGTTAAACATTTCATCATATATTATATTCTTAATTTTATAAATGAAATAAATAACTTTTATTGTAAACTTTATAATTATAACCCGACTTTAGTAAATTCCATAAATGTAGAATAGGGAGCTGGGGGAAGAGAGGGAACGTGATAGGGAGAGTGTGTGTAAAAAAAAAAAAAGAAATACAATAACAAAGATGTTTCATCATAATAGTTGATGATCTTATAAAAATATGATGTATTTCTTATATTTTAGCTTAAATGACTCAAATTGATGAAATCGGTAAACTCAATTAAAAATATAAGATTCTACCAAGTTTACCTATAGTCTCGATTGAAATTGTAAGTTTTAATAAGAAAGCGATTCAATACATGAGCCAACTCGGAAGAGCCTCATGAAATCGTAAACTCGTAGAATCATATAGATAAAATCGTGACTTTGACAACTATGCTGCTGAGTGTGTCTGTTAGATTCTCCGTATCACATGAAATAATTTTTAGTTTTGGTTTTTTTTGCTTTTTTTTAATTTTGGATTTTTTTTGTACTTGTAGTTAGCTTATAAAGCTGAAATTGGAGTTTAAATGTACTTTGTTTCAATAGTCTGATTTTTATTTATATCATATCTATATCTAATTTGTATATATAACTTATTTGTATTATATCTGTAACATATCTTTTTGGTCTGTTTATGAGCAAAAATATCAGTTTTTTATTAGCATCTGATTTTTTACAAACATCTATGTAATGCATATACATCATCTTATGATCATGTTGTTAATGATCTTCTGAGTTAGAGGTTTTTTTCCCCTGCTTTTCTAATACAACGTTGAAAATGCGTCTTCATCTCACATAGAGAATGGAAATTCAGGTAATTGCGTGGATGTCGATTCCTTTAGGTCAGTCAACTCTGATGTGTATACAAAAATAGATCTTCATTATATCTTCCATTTGAAGTGATAGATGGTCATCCCCATAAATTTTGACCCGGAATTGGTGATACAAAAAAAGTATCCAATAATGCAATGCCGAATAAATATCACGTGTTTGACCCGGCAAATCCTAGAGCTTGCCGGCAAAAGAACATGGCAGAGGTTCTTATGATTCCAGCTGGCTGATGAGCCTAATATAAAACAGTCTGCCCATTTTTTTTTTCTTTTTAAAATTTTTAAGAATTCAAATTTAAATAAATTTTTTTAAATAATTTTAATATTAAACTATTGACGCATGGTTATTTCCATCTTCTGTATCAGACATTAACTTATTTGTACTAATAATGGCCATTTATGAAATCATCAATAATCAATTTAAAAAAAATGAAAAAGATGAAAAGAAAGAAAAAATACGAAGAGCCCATACTCTATAAGTGATTTGAATTGAGATGAATGTTAAAAACGTTAATACACACACACACACATATAAAGGAAAAAAAATACAAAGACTTTACACTTATAGCTAAGTTTAAAAAGAACATAAATATTAAGTAATATAAAATGTAGCATGAATTACCGTTTCTTCTAGATATTCCATAAATTGCAGTCGATTAAACTAATATTCTAATGAATTCCAAGTGGTCACATTCACACAGACACACCAATATATACATTTATCTATTGTGACTAATAATACTGTTTCAGCCTTTTGGACTAATTAATCTCCTCTCCAAATTCGAATATTAGATTTTTGTTTTACAATAGAAGATGTTTTCAACGTTTCATCTCTATGATTTGCATTTTATTAGGAAAAGAAATAAAATAATAATAATCAGAAGGAAAACATAATATAATTTTAGTAAATAAAAATTATTTAACAAAAGCACAATATAATATTAGGAAATATAGTATTGTAACTAATAATAATACGTTCCCACTTGCTATTGTATGTTTCACACTAGATAGAAGAGTGAATCAAGAAAAGAATGACTTGGGTTTCTTTTACGTTAATATATATATATATATATATATATCTTGTTTTTTTAATGCAAGTTTACAGGCTAACTTGACCCAAAACGATAGGCTTGCTTTAACTTGCAAGTTATGCTGGATAGATTAAAATGGCTTGCATATTAAATAGACTAAATTTACTTCTAGACACTCAAAGTGGTTAAACAACTTTTATGAAATTTTACAGCATTAAAATCTGTAAAGAAACTACAAAGTGTAGCAATTAGCCAGACGTGATCGGTTATCTCATTGGACAAATTCTCCAAATTATCGGATGCACTTTTTCATATGAATGGGGACTACTAGAGGCAAGTCAGCCAAGCCAAGTCTCTCGCCTTAACTCTTGGCTCGAGATGAAGTGTTCCAATCTCAATGGGTCTTTTCTTAAATGCAGCATAGACTTTGGAAGTTACTGTTAGTCAATTGAAGAAAGATCATGAAAATATATTCTTTTATGAGTTTATGAGAAACTATACCACATATCAAGCCTAAAAAAAAAAGATTGATGAGAATATGCTATTTCAATGTAGAATTTTGGTTTATGCTATATTATTTTTGAGAAGTTCATTTTGATAGTACTAAGTCCAAGCTTTTACTAATGGCTTTGTAGCCTATTGATATAAACATAGTCTCTCAAATCGGATAATGGTAAGGTTTAAATTATTTCTTTCCATTGTAGTAACAAAAAAAAAAAAAAAAAAAAAAGTAAAAAATCCACCAAGCTTGCATCGTCCAGCAGATTTATTCACCAAGATGTTTCTCAGCCGTGATGGTTGATAAGTACCCCGGCTTGCATAAAGCCCTGCAAGATTACAAAGCAGCTAATATTCCGATTGTTCATGAGAAACGACTTTTCCACTTCTTTCATTCAGAGAACAAAGGCATGACAATTCAATTAATGGAGGAAAAAGAACATATTATTAATACTTCATGGACACCATATTGTGTTAATTATTAAGAGTCGAATTTCTAAGATACTTTATTAATGTGTTAATCAATTAGAATTTGCTTTACACCATGGCGTGGCCAAACTGGAAAAAGTGAATTTTCCACGAAATTAACAACCAAAAACAGTAACACACCGTATTGCTTATGAAGATATGACAGATATATTTATTGATGCTGAGCTGGCATTGTTGAGTTGGATTAGTTAGAGTTGCTAAGCTGGCTTTGCTTTTCTGTTTTATTTCTGTTTTAGTTAGTCTTTGTATATATATATATTGGTTCTGTATTTCTTTCTTTGAAGAACTTTTACGAAAGACTTTCAATGAAAACAGAAACTTTCTCTTTCATTCCTGCAGTTTTTCTTCTTTCATTCAAGCAATGATTTAGGGTTAGATTGATCCTGGTAATTTCACATGGTATCAGAGCGAGGTTAGTATCAATCTTTACTGGTACTTCTTTCGTTGTTTTCTTGTCTTGTTCTGGTTTTCTGCTTTGATAATGGCAGATGCAATTACAATTGATCCGTTGTATCTTGCTGGTTCGGATAATCCTGGAATGGTTTTAGGAAACATCATTTTTAATGGCATGAATTTCTTAGCCTGGAGTAGATCGATAAGAATGGCCTTAGGAGCCAAACTCAAATTAGGTTTTCTTGATGGATCGGTTGTTAAACCAGTAGAGAATTCAAGTGATTTTGTCAAATGGACTCGCTGTGATTATATGATACGTTGTTGGATTCTCAATACTATGGTTGCTGAAATGTCTCAGAATTATCTTTATGTTCAATCGGCTAAGGATTTGTGGAATGAACTCAATGAACAGTATGGACAAGCTAATGGTCCACTAATTTTTCAAATTCAACATGAGATTGCGAATTTGAGACAGGGAAATCAAACTGTCACAGCATATTATAACAAATTGAGACGGCTTTGGGATGAATTACATGGAATGCATCCATATCCAATTTGTTTATGTGATCGTGATGATTTTTGTAAGTGTTCTTTGAATAAAAGGTTAGAGGAATATGACTCCCAATCAAAACTTGTTCAATTTTTGATGGGACTTAATGATTCCTTTGAAATTGTAAGGAATCAGATTTTGTCAGTAGAACCTCTACCACATGTTAATAGGGCCTTTTACTTGGTGTTACAAGTTGAGAAACAGAAAGAAGTTTCTAATCTGATGTCTGTGGATGGAAGTTCAAATGTTTTTGCAGCCACCACACGATTTTCTTCTAGGTCTGCAAATAGAAATGTAGTGCCTGATAAAAGATATTTTAAAAGAAGTAAGTTGAGATGTAGGAATTGTAATCAAGAAGCTCATTCTATTGAGATGTGTTTTGAGTTGATTGGGTATCCGGAGTGGTATAAAGGTCGGAAAGTTAAGAAATCGGGTATTATTGCTAGAAGCAATTCTGCACAAACAGATTTTCAAGGTGAAAACATTGGTGGTGGAGTGACAGATTTTGTGTGTGAAACTCCTCTTGATCATGGCTTTAACAGTAAGAGTGATGTTGATTCTTCACTTGTTCATGCTGTTTGTGCACAAATGTTCAAGATGATGCAAGGTCAAAAATCTCATTTTGCGGCTGCTAATAACACCAGTGTTATTGCTTCCAGTGCTGCGTCTATTCCAACTGCACAGAGTGACTTTAGCTTTGCTGGTACATCCTCTTCTTCCTTTGCTCATTTAGTTGCTTCAAATTATAAAGTTGGTACTTGGATAATTGATACAGGAGCAAGTGATCACATGACACCCTTTTACTCTTTATACACCAATACGTATGTCTTAAAGGAACATATCATAGTTTCTTTACCAGATGGTTCTACTAAAACAGCTTTTGAAGCTGGTACTATTCATGTTACTGATGATATTGTGCTGTTTGATGTCTTATATATACCTGACTTTAAACACAATTTGCTTTCTATTCCACGGTTATTAAAGGATTTGCCTCTAGTAATCACCTTTACCAATACTTCTTGTTTGTTCCAGGACCTGAAAACTAACAAAATTCTTGCTACTGCTCGTGCGCATAGAGGATTGTATCTTCTACACGCTGATACTTCTCACGTTTACTTCATACTGCCAATTCTTGTAACAACTTGTCTTTTCCTTTACTACATGCTCGGCTTGGCCATGGTTCTTTGTCCAAGTTTAAACACATTCCTTGTTATAAACATTTCAGTTGTAAAGACTTTGTTTGTGAAACTTGTCAACTTGCTAAGATTCATCGGTTGCCTTTTCTAAGGAGTGATAGTTATGAAACTACTTTGTTTGGATTGATACATGTGGATTTATGGGGTCCTTATCCTCTTGCTACAAGATTGGGAGAGCATTATTGTTTGACAATTGTTGATGATTTTTCACGAGGTACTTGGACTTATTTACTCAAATATAAGTCTCAAGTCTGTTCTGTTTTGCACAAATTCTTTGCTTATGTGCGAAATCATTTTGGTGTTTGTCCAAAAACAATTAGAACCGATAATGGTGGTGAATTTGTATCTTGTGAATGTAAAGAATTATTTGATCATCTTGGCATTTTACATCAACGCACAATTCCTTATACTCCCCAACAAAATGGTAGAGTAGAAAGGAAACATCGACACTTGTTTGATACTTCTAGGGCTTTAAGGTTACATGCTGGTTTGCCTAAGGAATTTTGGGGAGATTGTGTGTTAACGGCCACATATTTGATAAATAGGATGCCCGTTGAAGTTTTGCAATGGAAAACTCCTTATGAACTGATTTTTGGTACTTCCCCTTCTTATGATCATCTTAGAGTTTTTGGATGTTTGTGTTTTGCTCCTACTCTTGGTTCAAGCCGTGATAAGATGGATCCAAAGGGGTTAAAGTGTATTTTCTTAGGTTATGGTGCTGTTCAAAAGGGATATAAAGTGTATGATGTTGTTGGGAGGAGGTCCTTTGTTAGTCGTGATGTGACGTTCATTGAGAATTCATTTCCTTATAAGGCTGATTCTGTTTCTTCCTTATCAGTTGACAATTCACAACATTTTTCTTTACCTCATGTTAGTTTTCCAGTTGCACCTTCTTCCTCTATATCTGATACACATTCTTCTTCTATATCTGATACACATTCTTCTTCTCCTGCTGTCATACCTGTTATTCATTCTCCATCTATTTCTGATACACATTCACCACATACACAAGATCTTTCTATTCCTCTTCGTCGTTCTGTTCGGTCTCATAATACACCTTCTTGGTTAAAAGATTTTGTTCATTCTCTCAATAGTGTTCATCATGTTGATCAGTCTCCTATCTTACACAAATTTCCTTTGTTTAATGCTTCTTCCTTTCATTCTTATCCATCCTCCTATGTTGCTTCGCTTGCTAATATGTTAATATCCAAAGAACCAACTTCTTATTTTGAAGCATCTCAATATGATCATTGGATAGATGCTATGAATCTTGAATTGCAGGCCTTGAGCAGAATAATACATGGGAGCTGACTTGCTTGCCTTCTCATAAGCAAGCAATTGGTTGCAAATGGGTTTATAAAACCAAGTTTAAGGCTGATGGCATGTGGATCGTTACAAAGCACGCTTAGTGGCTAAAGGATACACTCAAGGTGGGGTGAAGGAGGTTAAATATCACAACTTTTTCCCCTGTTGCTAATCTGGTACTGTTCGCATCCTTTTAGCTGTTGCTTCTGTTCGTTGTTGGCCTCTCATCAAGTCGATGTGAACAATGCCTTCCTACATGGTTCCCTTGATGAAGAGATTTACATGTTGCCTCCACAAGGATACACTAAAAGCCAAACCGGTCAAGTTTGCAAATTATTGAAGTCCTTGTATGGTTTAAAACAAGCTTCAAGGCAATGGAACTTAGAGATTTCTCAATTTCTTATTCATCTCGGTTTTCGACAATCTGCTCATGATCATCTTTGTATGTCAGACAGTCTTCTACTGGAGTTTTAATAGTCTTGTTGTATGTTGATGATATGCTTTGACTGGTGATGATGTTGTTGGAATTCGAGAGTTGAAATCTCAGCTGGATACGAAGTTCACCATTAAAGATCTGGGTGAGGCTCGTTATTTTCTGGTTTTGAATTTGTTCTACTGACAAAGGCATTATGTTGAATCAACGAAGTTTATCATGGATATTTTAGTTGATGGAGGGTTGACAGCTGCTAAGCATACTCGCATTCCTTTGCCATCTGTTCCTTCCTTTTAGATCTTGAGAGCCCTTTGCTGGATGATCCTGTTTTTTATCGTCGTCTTGTTGTCGCCTTCTTTACCTCACCATGACAAGACCTGATTTGTCCTTTGCTGTTCACAAGCTTAGTCAATTTTTGGCTTCTCCTCGTGCAGTTTCATTTGAAGGCTTTGTTTCATGTCTTGCGTATCTCAAGGGCACTTCTGATTTAGGTCTCTTTTATCCTCGTACTAGTTCCTTACAACTTGTCGCTTATTCGGATTCCGATTGGGGTGCTTGCCTTGCTGATTGCAAATCCATTTCTGGATATTGTCTTCTTCTTGGTGATTCTCTTGTGTCTTGGAAAACTAAGAAACAGCCTACGTTTCTACTTCCTCTACTGAGGCTGAGTATAGGAGTATGGGTTTTGTTTCTAAAGAAATTCTTTGGATTTCTTATATCTTACATGATTTAGGTGTGAATTTGTCTTTACCTGTTTCCTTGCACTGTGACAATCGCTCTGCCATTTTGCTCGCTGATCATCCCTGTCATCATGGACGTACGAAACATATTGCTATCGACGCTCATTTTGTTCGTGACTTGGTTAATCAAGTTTTCTTTCACCTGTTTTTGTTCCTTCCTTTTCTCAATTGGCTGATTTCCTTACAAAATCAGTTTCTGAAACACAAATGTCCACTGCTCTTTCCAAGCTGGGCCTTTGCAAGGCTCCACCTTGGGGTGGGGGGGGTGTGATGAAGATATGACAGATATATTATTGATGCTGAGCTGGCATTGCTGAGTTGGATTAGTTAGAGTTGCTGAGCTGGCTTTGCATTTTCTGTTTTATTTCTGTTTTAGTTAGTCTTTGTATATATAATATATCTATATATATTGGTTCTGTATTTCTTTCTTTAAAGAACTTTACGAAAGACTTTCAATGGAAAACAAAACTTTCTTCTTTCATTCCTGCAGTTTTTCCTTCTTTCATTCAGCAATGATTTAGGGTTAGATTGATCCTGGTAATTTCACATTGCTCCCGCAAACAATAGGGTTCCAATTACCAGTGGTAGGGAAAAAAAAATCAACTGAACCGAACCAATTCAAACCGAAAATATGATTTTTTTAATGGTATGATTTAAAAATTTTCCAATCCAAACCAATCCATAAATTTTTGGTTTGGTTAGAAGGTAAACCAAATAATTCGTAAAATTGAACCAAACCGTTTTAAAAAAATATAATTTTACTATATGTTCATATGATCTCATTTAATATTTATCATTTACTGATATTGATTAAAATCAACTTGTTCATTTTAAATTTTTTTTAGACTCATGATATATATATTTTTGTTTTGATTGAACTATTGTTTTTTCAATAGCATTTAATTTCATAAAGTATTTAATTTATTTATTCAGTTATAAACTCTTATTAGTATTAATTGTTTAATATATTTCGTCACGGATCATTTTATTCGTTGATGAATTTTGTTGATAGAAGATTTTTTATTTTAGCTAAATTTATTGGTAGATAATTGACTTGATTGTTCTATTTAAAATTATAAATTATGACTTACTATGTATAGGGGGATGAATGTATTTTACTGGTGAATAACTGATTTTATGGAGAACTATAGATCAAAAGTATGATGAATTCATAAAGTATTTTGTCATGGTTTATCATACAAACTTTGTAAAATGCTATAAATATTTAAGCATCTATACAAATGTAAAAAAACTAGAATAAAAAAAAATAGTCAAATTTTGATTTAATCCGTAATCCAAATCGAACCAAGCCGTTATTTAATTGTTTAAAAAATTTCTAATCCGAACCAAATTATTACTTAATGGTTTAGCTTAGGATGAGAAAAAAACTAAATCGTAAATTATGATTTGGTTTGATTTTAGGAAAAATCGAACCAAACTGGTCTGTGCCTAGCCTTACCAATTACCCTTTCGTGTTGAAATAGGCTAAGAAGCAATTGCTTGGAATGTGCACAGGAACTATACCTTAAGCAATGATCTATGTGAAATGAACTATCATGAATGACTTCATAGGAAATGGGGGTTATGTACTAAGTTTTTTGTTCTTTGACAATTCCATCGTCGTCTGCATATGGTATTTAGGTAGCGCAACAATTTTAAGGCTGGACGTTTTGTTGGAAATTATAGCAGCATAAAACTATCTTGTTGGTAACTTTTTTTCTTTTTTCCCTCACAATATTGAAAAGTGCTAGTTGTCGATTTATGGACTTGTATGAAAAATGAAAGAACAGAAAATAAAAGGACACACTTAATGTAAGAAACAGATATGATAAATAATGGCAAAAAACGTAAAGTAAAGCACATACAAGATTTACATGGAAAACCTTTTATAGGAAAAACTACGAGTAGAGGAGAGCAATTTACTATATGTTGAAGAAGGAGTACAAATGATGTGTATACAAAAATCTAATTGATATGATCTCAATTTTCATCTCATAACCCTAACAAAACAACATATAAACACACACACACACACACACACACACACACACACACACACACACACACACACACACATATATATATATATATATGATGTGTAAGCTGGCTCAAAGGCCGATATCTAAAAAGGTCATGATTTACATTCAACGCTCTCTTAAGGTCGGCGACTTAGAGCATATAGGTCGCACTATCGTAGACAGTCTATAGATTCGGAAATTTAAAGGTTGGCTTCAAGGCTAGTGATGTAGAGATAAAGGCCAGCAATATAAGCTCGAAAGTTGGTAGCTTTGACTAGATTCGTGTCATACATCCAAAAATCTCCACCTTGACATCAATTCAAGAGCAAAATAACATAAACTCTCAATCTTCAACATAGAAACAAAACATTCTCCTCCTCTTCCATAAATCCTTAAAATGGTTGAATTAGAAACTAACACCAACCAAGTTTAGGCAGTGCTTAAACTTGGCTATAGGAAGTGTCTTAGTCATCATATGAGCAAGATTATCTTGAGTAATGACTTTACTCATAACAATATCATCATGAGTAATAACATCACGAACAAAGTGATACCTAAACATCAATGTGCTTTGTCCTCTCATGAAATATCTGATCTTTGGTGAGATAGATTGCACTTTGACTATCATAATAGGTTGTAGTAATCCTTAAATCATCACCAAGTTCACCAAATAATCCCTGCAACTAAATAGCTTCTTTAAAAGCCTCTGTAATAGTCATATATTCAACTTTAATAGTGGATAGAGCAACTGTAGCTTGCAAAGTGGTTTTCTAACTGATACAACAACCAACAAGAGTAAAAATATACCTTGTAAGAGATCTTTTATCCAAATCTCCAGCAAAATCAAAATTAACAATTCCAATAATTCCATCTCTAATTTTACCAAACTATAGACAAACATTAATAATGCCTCTTAAGTATTTGAAAATCCACTAAATTGCTTTCTAGTGTTTCTTACTAAGATTTGCCATATATCTATTGATAACACATACAACATATGACAAATTTGGATGTGTACTGACTATAACATACACAAGAGATCCTATAGTATTAGAATATGGAACCTTTAACATATAGTCAATCTCATCATCAGATTGTGGAGACAAAGTAGATGAAAGTTTGAAATGAGCTGCTAAAGGAGTACAAATAGACTTAGTATTCTTCAGATTAAACCTGTAAAGGATTTTCTCAATAAACCCCTTTTGACTTAGATGCAACATACCTGCTTTTCTATCTCTTAAAATTTTCATCCCAAGTATTTTCTTTGTTGCTCCTAAGTCTTTTATCTTAAACTCTCTACTCAAGTAGATTTTAACTTATCTAATCTTTCCTCTGTCCTTACTGCTATCAACATATTATCAACGTACAAGTGTAAATATAGAAATGACCCATCATTACACATCCTAAACTAAACACAGCTATCAAAATTGCTTCTCTTAAAATCATGAAAAGTCATAAATGAGTCAAACCTCTTGTATTGTTGTCTAGGTGACTGCTTCAAGCCATCAAGTGATTTCCTTAAATGAGAACATGGTCCTCTATTCCTAAGACCACAAAACCCTCTAGCTATTGCATGTAGATATCTCCCCCATGCTCTTCATTTAAGAAGGCTATATTCTCATCTAACTATTCAAGCTTAAGATCTTACATAGCTACAATACTAAGCAAAGCTTGGATTGAGATGTGTTTTACAAAAGGAGAAAACACATAAGATAAAAATCAATACCCAGTACCTGACTGTAGCATTTTGCAATAAGTCTTGCTCTGTATCTAGGTTCTTTGGTTTTTGATGTTCCTTCTTTCTTCTTGAATACTCATTTATAACGAATAGTCTTCTTCCCTTTAAGAAGCTTCACTAAATCCATGTGCTATTCTTATGAAGGATTTCATCTCCTCCTACATAACAATCATCCACTTACTAGAATCATCACATCTAACAACCTCTAAGTAAGTAGATGGCTCTATATTAGAATCAATATCCTCTCACTACAACAAAATGAGCCTTTGGCCACGTTTAATAAACGTGGCTAAACATTAATTAAACGTCACCAAAGATATTTGGTCACGTTTTTTTACACGTGGCCTATAGACGTCGCAAAAGGTCTGTCGCAGATTAGTTAGGTAACGTTAAAAATCAAGATCGCCGATATAACTTCAGGCACCAAATAGATTTTATTTGACTACGTTTAAACATAGCCTATTTTTATGTATTGGTCACACTTATATGTGGTTAAATATAATTAATTTTTATCCCGCCAAATATAAAAGGAGAAAATTTTATGATCAGCGACGTTTACACGTGAGTGAATATTTTTTAGCATCGTTTAGACGTGGCCTTGTGCAGGTCAAATAATCTTTATATATGGTTGTTGGACTAAAATAGCTATTTATAAACGACAAATCTCTATTTCTCGTAATTTAAACGTGACCATTCAAACATTAGCGACGTCTACACGTAGGTATTCAATTAAAACGGTAATTTTTAAACGTAGCTGTTTAATTTAGATCAGCAACGTTTGCACATGGCTATTCTTGTTGATAATGGATGAGCATTAATATTTAACTAGGTTTGATTTGTCAATATATACCGTTTATTATACGTTATATACACAATCAGTAATATACTTGTTTGATCATAATATAATTCATAGCTGCTATTACTTTCACATATGAAATTTATTTATGAATAGATATCACTAATACATTTTGAAGTGTATAATGCACTCAATATATAATAAGATCTAATAACACATTATTTAAAGATCACCATGATCATGCTTACAATAAAGGAAAAAAACACTAAAACAATATTGTTTAGCATCCACAAGCTCCAAATTATATCAAAATGAGCATGTGTACACACTTCATCATATTAATTTGACAACATTCATGTCAATTGGTTTGGCAAAAAAAAAAAAAAAAACAAAAAAATGAATCTTTAATTTTCTTCCTCACTATTCATTGTCATCATCGTGCAAGGATTTAGCAAAGGATCTCATGCACTAGAGAAGGATCTTCATTTGGAGTTGCTGCCACACGATATGTATATATAATTATTAAATGATTAAAAAAGTATGAATGAGATTATGAGAAATAACTCATGATAACAAACTTGAACTACTAGAAAAACTTGAGACAAGTTATTATACAAGTCGAGTTAGTTGAATAAGCTATAAACACCATTAAATAACAAATTCAATTTAAGAAAATAGGAAAATAATGGTAATTAATGGGATGATGAGCTATTATATATCATAAACTTGATAATATGGTACCTTTTTTTATATCCAAAATGATCAAATTAGAACATATTGTTATTTCTATCATAGTTTTAACCTAACATAAATTGAATATTTGAAAATAAAAAACAGAAATAGATATTTACAATGGTAGTAGTTAAATTCCAATCTAAATTTCTAATCTATTCCTAATATGCAAAATGGATCAATTGCCTATCATCATCTCCATACCTAGTACATTCAAGCCTATTGTGATTACCTAGTCTTCCTCCGTATCATCTTCTCTCTTAATCACCCATTAATTACATGTCAATTTATATCATTGCTTCTCTCTTTTTTTTTTTTTTTTTTTTTGTCTAGAATTATACTCTTAATCACCCTTCATAATTTACACAACTCTAGATATACACAATCTTTACAAACTCTAATAAACAAGATAAAAAATGACTTAGAAATGTAAATATGAAATATAAAACTTTTAGAACCTGACGCAAGCCAAAGTGCAATGCTTGATGTCTCTAATTAAATCCCACAAGTGTTGGTGAAGTGCAACTTATCTAATGGTTGAATGATGCCACCTGCTGATTGCTCACTCTTGTAAACTTCCTAGCATGTCTCAGTATCTTAGTTTAAACAACATGTTATGCTGAAATACAAAGCTATTATATGATTTGATGGAATGACTCTTTTAAGAACCATGCCCTCCATGATAGCAGCTAAGAAGGAAATAGATAGATAGCTGCAAGAAAAACCAAGACTTTGAGAATTCACAATCATCAAATTTAAAATACCAAAAAATGAAACTTTAATAAAGCATATGTTACATGCATATTATTTTCAACATGTTATACCGAAATATCATAGTGGAGACCATCATATATCAGCATAACCCCCTTGGAGTACATCATATCCTATGAGAAGGTAACAGAACATATTTATTGATGTTCGATAACTACAATAATCCAATTGACATGCTAAAAGTTAAGCCATCAAAATTACTCAGCCATACAGATCACATCTTGTTGTTTAGATAGCATATGCCGCAATTTCACGTCCATAATAGTTACCGGTATTGAAAATTTGATGGCTCCTAAAACGAAAAAAAATAATAAAAAATAAAAATCAATAAATAACATAACTATACTCATGATAGTGTACAAGCACATATTGTAATAAGAAACAAACCAACCAAGCCAGCTTAATAACTACTTTAGCTTGACATGATAAACCAAGCCACTCAACTAATACACCAAATCAAGCTCGATAATTTGAAATTTAGTTTAATGCATTCATGAGATAATTTAGCCCCAATTAAATGGAAGCTTAATTGCTTCACTATGATTATTCCTTTTTCTCAATAAGTTCAAGCTTTGATACAATTGTGACTCAAAAAAAGGGTGATTTTTTAGATAAACAAGCCTGATCGAGCCAAGTTCACCTTTATTAACCACTCCAACTTTCGAATTTGTGAAATGAACCGAGCTTGATCTTGTCAAGTATAACTATAGCTTTTGAGTATGTAAGCTCAATGCTATGTGGTGTTAACTCAAATACATCACCCCTCACTGAAGAAAGGAGAACAATATCTCGAGTCCACACCATATCTAGTGACTGTAAAATGTAAATATACATTGGATCTAATCAATAGAAATCACAACGTTATAACCTTCATAGCACTAATGACTAAATCATGAAAGAATAACTTTGTCCACCCATAGATAGCTTACATATATAAGCATAAATCATAGGGAAGATTATCAAAATTTTCATTCTATGAAGGTAAATTGTGCCTCTAGCAAGATAATTTAATAAAGCTATGGGTGTACAAACCTCCCCATTTCTTAGTCAAGAATCCAAGCATGGTATTCTTGATTCGACTTTCCAAGAAATGCTTCGTATATTTGTCTGGGTAGCTTACCACAGTAGTAGCAATGACCTTCAGAATTGAAGACAACAAAATTATGAGATAATAGTTCCATAGATAAGAAATGCCACATCACTCTAACGTGAAAATGAAATAATATGCTTTGCCTAACAAAGTCTTATTAAGAGAAAGCTTGAAATTTAATTTAGAGATAGCAAAGAGTTCAGTAAATTCTGTGTTTCCCAACATTTTCCAATCATAGCATATGAATTAACGCATCTATCATTCATGGAATCCAGCAATTTGTGCAAGCTTGCAAGACATAATTTCTTTGTCCAAAAGGTTATTCACCATCAAAATGTGTCCTGTGGTTTAAGAGTGCAACTTTATGTTCCTAACCACTTACCCTAACCACCCGCTAGACTTTCATAGCTTAAAGAGCAACAAACTATCATGAAGAAGCTAAAGCAATCCATGAATAGAGACTTGACCATAGTCCATAAGCTAACATCTTTATTATAATAGATAGGATCACATGATTAGGTTGTACATCTCACCCTGTGTAGGAGACAATGATACTAGCTAAGAATTCATTTACTTGGCTACCATGATTATAATGCAAGGGCAATTCTGTGGTTTAACTTTGTCTTTACCACCATGGCATAAATCCTTTGAATCAATCACTCTCTCAAAGTGAAGCATGGACATGGTCTACAATCTGTAGTTTGAAAACCAAGAGCTACGATAAGGCATTTTCAAAAAATTGCAGTGTCTTTCAAAGATTTCATCAGTATTTATTTATTTCCATACACCAAATCCATTAACATAGAAATAGATACTGGCACTAAAACCAAGATGATGTAAACTGACCTGTCTCAACTCTGCACCTTTTGTCTTGCCATGATCCACCATGGCATAAATCCTTTTAATCAATCACTATTTCAAAGTTAAAGCAAGGATAACAAACACTTCAAAACTCAACCGTCCAGCTTATGCAAGAAAGACAACAACCAGAAAATCCTACATGAACCAGGCACAATTATGGCATGATATAAAAAAATATATGACAACTGCATGCTATCCATGACAAATTATAATTCAAAACATAGCTTTTTGCAAGTTTGGGGGAATTGCATAATCTTATTGAAATTAACCTTCACTTGTTTGTGAAATAGGAGGCATGTTTTTACTATCAAAGGCCATTGAAGAGTAAATAGCCCTTCATCAGCTCAAGCTCATCCACCATTTATTTCATCTAAAACCAACATATACTAAATTTCAATCAACAATCCACCAACTGTCCAGTGCAACAACAATCATAACAATGAACATTATAAATAAAAATACAATATGCTTCTTGATATCACATGACAAATAGAATTATCATACACCAGATCATCCTATTCAAGATAAAGTAGATCCATAAATATATAAAACTCACCGCAATGTTCAATTATAAACATGTACAGATCACGTAATCATTCAATCCATTAGGTCATAATACATGAATATACACACAAATCTTGTAATTAGTGGAGTAAAGTAACTTTCTTAATTAAGGCATTACATAGCAAAATAAGCATGTACTATTAAGTTATTCTACTGATTACATAGTTGTAATAATTAACAATGTACTAGACTACATCTATATATGATTATTTGAATAGGACATTTATTAATTTAAATGATTAAAACCTATTAACTTCAATCTTTAACCAGTTTTCAAAAATTAAATATGGTTTACTAAATCAATTTGATTTCAACTCATCTTTGGAGAATATAGAACAGAACCTACAAAGTCAGATATGGGTGATTGAAAGTGATCATAGCTTTTATGTTATCGGATCAGCAAGAACTCCAATTAGACAAGCATGCAGTCTGACCCTGAAGCACCATTTATCACCTTCATAATATTTTCACAAATGGACCAATCATACGCTGTCAAACAATGCAAAGAGATTAGGTATAGGAGAATATCTAGAAGAAATTGCCATAGACCGATTAGTATGGGGAGAAGATCTAAAATTTAACAAATTTCCCTTTAACTAATCGCAACAACAAGCTTGACTTACTCACCCCCACATCTCCAAGCAATACCTAGAGCAGATAGTTTTGCAGTGAAAAGAAAGGGTTATGATGACTAAAAAATAAAGCTATTGGTATTGAGCACATGAACATGATAAGAAAGACTATGTTGTCCACATCTACCATATGTCATAAGGAAATTAAAACTCAAAAGAAGCTTTTCTCACTTCACCAAGCATACACCAAGATAGTATATATGAAATGTTCTTGGCTGCTTGAACTAATAACACCAAATGCATGACACATTGCCATAGGCAGAAACAAACACTATATGCATACTCTATTACTCTATAACAGAAGGTGGCATCTAAGCATGCTACTGAACCTCTTAGGGTGCTTGAAAAATCCCTAATCTACACAAAAAACTCAGTCAACAAACTTCAATGGAACAAATTCTTCATAGTTCTATTAATGTTTATATAAGAAAAAACAATAACACAAATGCTAAAACTGACCTTTAAAACCTTTTTCTCTGTCTCCTTTACCTTCTGAACCTCTTAGAGGGCTGGAAAAATGCCTAATTTACATAAGGAACTCTGTCAGTAAACTTCAATGGAACAAATTCTTCACAGTTCTATTAATGTTCATGTAAGAAAAAACAATAACATAAATGCTAAAACTGACCTTTAAAAGCTTTGTCTCTTTTGTCTTTACCTTCTTTCATACCAAATTACCGACTTTCATAATAGTTAGGACACATCTCTCTCCTTCTCCTTGATATGGCTCATTTATTTTAATTTGATCCGAGTCGCATTTCAAGTTTCTGTTCCTTTACCATTCGACCCATTTTTGCTCATATACAAAGTAAAAACTCGTTATTTTCAACAAAGCAATGTAGCCAAAATTGAACTGGTTAATCTACTAACATGATTCAATCTATAAAACCTATGTACTAGGGAGTTATAGCTTATGCTATCTAGATTAGCTCTAAAGAGTATACTCATTGGAATTTAAAACCAAGACACCATGACAATTGACATACAAGTATTCATGAGCCATACATTAGGTCAAGCCCAGGTTGAGATTACCCTTTAGCTCATAAATTCCAGCTTCATTGTTTACTATTCATTAGCTACGAGGAAAGACAAGGCAGTAATTTATGTATAACTTTCTTTGTTTTTCATTTCATCAAGACCTAAATCAAGAAGATGAATTTGCTAAGGTTCTAAGCCTTTCCTCTAGTCCTTGTCAGCACAGAAAAGGACAAAAGCTACACATAACAAGTCAACTTTATATTGAAAGTGTGTTTCCAAAGCATTGCGACACGACAATAGTCACCAAATATAAAGTAAAGAGCAGGAATATAAGTTTAGTACAAATTATATTGCATTGCACATGTCAATAATTGTAAACAACTTTCTGACTAGATGCTTTGCTTTTTGAGTTCATATGTTCGATTGTTAGCAAGTTTCGATAGATTTTTAATAAAAAAGGAGGATTCATGATACATATCATAGTTACAGATGATGGAGCAAGGTTCAAACTTAAAACCTTATTTTATTGCTACTTCATTCAAGAATATCTTAGCAGATGTTCCTCAGGCAAATAGGAACTTGAGTATCAAGTCTTGAAATTTTCCATAGAAGAACCGACGAATGAATCATACTTGATTTGAGGCTGATGTTTCATAAAAATTAAGAGTGATCTGTCTACTATCCTCAACAATAACTCACGGGTCAGTATGCGATGGACCAGGAAATTTGTCCGTCTCTGCTTTCCATCATGCACCAATTTATCTAGCAAATTTGCTTTTGGTCACTAGTTGATTCTGGACCTTAAGATCTTAGAAATTAAGGCTTAATTTCTCTAACTATGATGTTATGCTTGCATCTTGTCCTTGTTCTTTTTTTATATATTTTACGACTATGTGGAAGAAAATCCAAAATAAGGAAAACGAAGAAGAAAAAACTATAGTATTCCAAGCAAATTAAACTCTGGAAACTAAAAAAATTGTCACGTTGTAACAAGAATCTGATTGAATATGTATATCTAACTAACAAACTTGATTGGAATTAAAACTTTATCAGTTTAATATTCATATAAACAACTAAATCTAAACAAGATCTACCAAGAACATACACACACCAAAAATCATTCATCGATAAAGAGAACCTGTTTGGTGCCAAACTACATTTCACACTTGATGGAGATCTCTTCCTTTAAGCATCCTCCCAGCTCTTTCCAGCACGAAGCATGCCATTCTGTGCGACCGCAACAAACTCCTCACAATAGATTCATGCGGTGGCTACATCTCTCCTCCGTCACCATCCCTATCCTCCTTTCCTCTTCCTCATTGTGCAACTCTCTCTGCCTCCACAAAACAAAAACATGTCAACATTAAAAATAGAAAAAAACCCAAATATGAACTTAACAACTATAGAAAATAACAACGATATTGAGATCCATCATAAGTTTAAAGAAGGGATAAGAGTGATTACTTACTAGCGATGAGAGAGGGGGTGAGAGGGTATCTTGTAGAGATGCCCCGGACCATTAAAATTTCATCAATGTCTTTCTCACTTTCAAACCCTGATCTCCACATATTGCTTTTAGGTTTCCCATTATCTGAGAATCCAAATGTCTCTACTTCGTTCTCAACCTTTTACTCTAATGTTTAACAAAGAATTGATTTTTTATGATAAAGTTAAGTAGCTTTAGGGTTTTGATAGATGGGTGATGGGTTTTGTAAAAAAAAACGAGATAGGGGGAGAGAGTGAGATTAAAGATTGTGTTTTTGGATTAAAAAACAATGAGAAAAAGCAGATGTTTATTTCGTCTTTTTTTTTTCCCTTAATGAAAGAAAGAGCGGGCCTTTTAATTAAATAAAATTTTTTGCCCATGAATTATTTTTCTACCGCTTCAATTTTTGGTGCGTTTTTTATCTAGCCGCCAGCATTAAATTAAATTTGTTATAGAGCAAATTTTGCAAGGACAAAAAAAATCAAAACTCTGGAAAAGAGAAAAGAGTTACAAACCAAAATAATATTTTAGCTAAGTTAAAATTATTTTATAAACGTGGCTAATAGTATATTTCATTGAGCATTTACTACATTGGTTAAAATGTACAAAAAAGGCCACGTTTGTAAAATATGCAAACGTTGCCTAATGTCTAAATTCTTGTAGTGTCTACTACATTTACAGCATAGGTAACAAGATCTACCTTTTCATATCTCTATGGTTGCCTAATTCTCTCCTAGGTTTGTCTTTAGCAATAAAATACTGCTGCTGTGGAGGGGTAGAAATAAGCTGAGAAGTAGGCTTTGGTGTAGATACTGAATTAATTTCAAACTCCACCTGCATGCTTGATTTCTGCTAGACTTTATTAGATGAAGTGTTAGAAGGCAAGTCATGTAACATAGCTGTTTCATAAAATATGACATCTTTACTAATAATGACTTTCTTCAATTCAGGACACCATAACTTATATCCCTTGACACCAAGCTTACAACCAAGGAATATACATTTTAGAGATCTAGGTTCAAGTTTCTCATTATCAACATGAGCATATGAAGGACATCCAAAAATCTTCAATTCAAATAAATAGTAGGAGCACCCGACCATACCTCTGGTGGAGTCTTCTTCTCAATAGCAGTTGATGAAAACCCATTAATCAAAAAACATGCTGTAGAAGCTACTTTAACCTAAAACGATTTCAGTAACTAAGCATTTGAAAGCACACATCTGACTTTCTCCATAATAGTTTTATTCATTCATTCTGCCACCTCGTTTTGTTGAGGTGTATTGGAACTATTAAATGCCTCACAATTCCCTCTGACTTGCATAGAACATTAAATTAATTAGAACAGAACTCTAAACCATTATTAGTGTAAAGATGCTTTACCTGTTTCTCTATCTATTTCTCAATCATTGTCTTTCAATCTTTAAATGTGGGTAAAATATCACTACTTTATTTTAGAAAAAATACCCAAATTCTTTTGGAGAAATCATCAATAATGGTTAGCATGTAAATAGCACCTCCACTAGAAGGCGCTCTAGATGGCCTTCAAATGCTTGAATGAATATAATTAAGTGTACCCTTTGTATTATGAGTACCTGTGGTGAATCTGCTTCTCTTTTGCTTCCCAAAAACACAATGTTCATAAAATTTCAATTTGTTGATGCCATGCCCATTAAGAAGTCCTCTTCTATATAATTTAGCTATACCGGCTTCACTAATATGCCGTAGACGCATGTGCTAGAGTCTAGTAGCATTATCATCTTACAAAGAAGAAGTAACGACCACATCACCTGCAACCATAGAACCTTGCAAAAGATATAAATTAGCATTCTTTTTCTATCCTTTTATTACCATAAATGAACCTTTACTAATCTTCATAACTCTACCTTCAACAGTGTATTTGTACCCTTTTATATCAAGAGTACTCAAAGAAATCAAATTTCTTTTCAAGTCAAGTACATGTCTCACATCACCTAGAGTTCGGACAACACCATTAAACATTTTAATTTTGATGGTGCCAATACCTACAACCTTATAAGAAGCATTATTACCCAATAGGATAACACATTTGGATATATTTTCAACTGTTGAAAACCTATCTCAATTGAGACACATAAAAACAGTACAACCAGAATCAATAATGTACTCCTTACTTGTCTAAGGATCATCATTAGAAGCAATAAGAAATTCTCTACCACTATGGTCTTTAGCTACATCAGCTTCATCGAATTTTTCTAGTTATTTTCCTTTTTGATTTTTAGTAGCTCTCTTATTCTTGTTCTACAATTTATATCATTCAGATTTGATGTGTCATTTCTTCTTCCAATACTTGTAGATCTTATCTCTATTTGCAGATTTTGATCTTCCCTTTGAATTACAACCAGTGTTGCATTCTTCACTCCTACCACGAGTAACAAGACCCTCTGCCTGAGTCCCAGATCCAATCATAAGATGCTTCATCTTTTTAAATGAGCCTAAAGCTTCATAAACTTCATTAATGGTAAGAAAATCACAATTATATTAAATAGTTTCTCTAAAAGTCAAATAAGAAGGAGGTAAAGAACACAACAAAATCAAACCTAAATCTTCTTCATCATACTTAACCTCCAAGGTTTCCAAATCATAAACAATCTCTTTAAAGATGGTTGAGTGATTTTCTGGAGACTCACCTTCTGTCAAATAGTGTGAATATAGTCGTTGATTCAAATATAATTTCTTAGTCAAAATTTTCGTCATACACAGCTACTCTAATTTTAACCATAACGCAACAACTATCTTCTCTTTCAACATATCCTACAATATCTGATTTGATAAATGAAGATGAATTTGAGAAAGGGCTTCCAAATCCTTATGTGATTTTTCTCACGGTGTCCATGAGAAAGCATCTTCTAAAACATTAACAATGCATCATCTAAATCAATCTGCTTAAGAACCACTCGCATCTTGACCTATCATAGTAAAAACAACTGTTGCGATCCAATAATAGAATATCATATTTCACAATTACTATTATAGAGAAAATAAAACCAAAATTTTGGCTTTGATACCAGTTTATTAGAAACATATATGACAAATAATGGCAAAAAACATAAAGTAAAGCACACTCAAGATTTATGTAGAAGAGCCTTATGGACAAAGGAGAGCAATTCACTATATATTAAAAAAGGAGTACAGAGGATGTGTATACAAAGATCTAATTGATTTGATCTCACTTTCCATATCATAACCTTAACAAAACAACACATAATATATATATATATATATATATATTGTGTAAGCCGCTCAAAGGGTCATGATCTACATTCAATGATGGCTCAAGGCTGGCAGCTTTGGTGTGAACGCCAGTGACTTGGAGCATATAGGCCGACAGCTTTAGGCTAGCCTAGACAATTCATGGATTCGAAAATTTAAAGGTTAGCTTCAAGGTCGGTGATGTAGAGATAAAGGCTGGCGGCATAAGCTCAAAAGCTAGCAGCTTTGACTAGATTTGGGTCACACATCCAACACTTAAATTGCATTCGCTGCACGAAATACAAATTTATTTGTTAGTTATCACTAATTTGTAATCCATAAAACAAAGAGACACATATTTTGAATAATATCTCGACACATTACCTTAATTCAAAATCACATACTTTCAATTTTAGTATAAAAAACTCATGCATGACTTATGCAAGTGACTTTGTAAGGATATATAGCAATTTACTCAATTGTCCCACAAAATTTCAGCAGAATCCGCCCATCAGCTACCAACTTCTGAATAAAGTGATATTGCACGCCAATATGAAAAATGGGAATCTTTGCCCATGCAAATGTGGACTTGTTGTTACAAAATATCTATGTAGCTTCCTTATGCTCATGAAGGAAACTTGCAAGCTGGTATTGGATCCATACAGCTTGTCGTGTTACTGATGTTGTTATTACATATCCCAGTTCAAATGATGAGAAAGTCACTGGCTCTTATTTCTTTGAATTCTAAGTCACTGCCCTAGATGATGTAAGACTATAAACGTTATTGGAAGTATTCTTTCGATCATCGACACATCCTGCACAATCATTATCTATAAAACTAATTAATTTAAAACTTGGTACTTTAGAATTACAAATATCAAAATTGACTATATCGGCCATGAAAAGAAGAATCCTTTTTGTTGCACCAAAATGTTTTTCTTTTACTATGTATAAATGTTGACACAATATTAATAGAGAAAACAATATCAGGTTTTGTATGTCCTAGATAATTTAAATCACCAATTGAATTTCTAAATAATCTGGGATTTGATTTCTCAATTCCATCTTCACGTTGCAAGTTTTCATGAATGTTCAATAGTAAGGCTATACTTCATAATTTGTCATGTTCAATTTCTTCAATAACTCTGTAGCATTCTTCTTTTGACATTGAAAAATTACATCTTCACCATGTATCACCTCAAGTCCCAAAAATACTATAACAGGCCTAAATTTGTCAAATTTTTCTGTCATACATGACTTAAAATCATCACTAATAAAAAATTCTCACCATCTTATTGCTTTAAAAAAAAAAAAACTATACGCTCATTTTTGTTGAGTGTATGTAAATTATTTCCCCACACGTGTGTGTATATGTATTTTTAGTTTTGTACGTGTACAGTTTGTTACAAGCTTAGCTGTATTTTTGTTTGTTATATATGTACAGTTTTGTACTTCCTAATACAGAATATACAGAGAGATATTTTTACTTCAATTCCTCTCTTTCTCTCTCTCGGATTTCTTCCAGAGTTCTTCCTTGTAGATTGAACTTACAATCAAGATAAGTATTCTATCTTGTCTTCAATTTTCACTTCTTGTAAATCCACTATTTTGAAAGAAGGAATCTATTTTGCTATGCCATGCAATGAGAAACTAGAAAATTAGGCAATTAATCAAGCAGATTAACATAAACATTGTTTAACAACTAGATTAACTCCTAACCATTTTAATGTGCCTATTATTTTACTTGCTTTATTATCTAATTTTCTAGTTTTTATATTGATTATTTGACTCATGTTATTTCCCTATTTGCTAAAAGTGTTAATTCAACAAATGGAGTTAACTCTATTAGATGGGGTAGTATTAATAAACACAAAAATTTTAATTAGGTATTGAATTGACTAGTTTAAAATTTATCAAGTTGATTGTATATTTGGGAAAAATTCAGGTACCAATCACATCATTAACACATGCCTTTTAACACATCCATCAGCATTGTATTTTGTTTGAATCACCCACTTAACTCCTACAACATTCTTTCCTTTCCTTTATTTGTCTTAATGGATTGCATCTCCTCTTTCGTAGCACTTGTTACAAGAATTATATATTTCTCTTAAAGATCTAAATTTTCTTGGTATGTTTGACTAGTAGACCCAAATGATGAAGTGTTTAAATTAGTTGGACTTACAGGTTATGGTGTTTCTGTTTGCTCACATGAAAGAACATGGAGTAAATTTTATTTTGTAATTTCATTCACAACTAGCCTCTTCGTTAAAGAAAACATTTTTTCTTATTTCTATTTTGCCATATATAGAACCATATAGATGTTATGCTTTGGATTGAGGACTATAGCCAATGAAAATGCATTTCCAAATTTTTTTTTATCAAGCTTTGAATGGATATTAACCATAGCATATGCTATATGCCTAAAGAATTTTAAATGACTTACCCCAGACTTCTTATCCATCTATACTTCATACGGTGTTTGATTTAAAATCGTGTTTGTTGGAGAGATATTAAAGAGGTAAATTGCTCTTGTAACTTCTCGCCAAATTTGATACGGATGCCCCATTACTTTTAAAAGACTTCTGGGCATTTCCACTACCATTTTTTTTTTTTAATTTTCGCTTCGCAACATCATTCTACTTTGGTGTTTATGATGCTATAAGCTCTCGACATATGCCATTTTCATCACAAAATAAAACAAATTCATAAGATAAAATTTCACCACCTTGATCAATTCAAAGTGCTTTGATGCTTCTTCCATCATGCTTGTCAACAAATGGCTTAAATTTCTTAAAATTCTTAAAAGCTTTTGATTTAGCTTTCAGAAAATAAATCTAATTCATATGGCTATAGGAATATGGTAAATAAGAAAAAATCTCAACTTCTAGTAAATGAGTTAGTTTTCGTTGTTATGCACAAATCAACTTGTATAATTTCAATACAATTTAAAGCCCTTAATGATTTTCTAGTAGGAAATGATTTTCTATTGTGCTTCCGATAAATGAGAGCTTCTACGATCTCATTAATGGGACCTTCTAGTCAGCCATCTAACTGTTAAAATAAATATAATAATTAGAATATTAACTATTTTAGTTGTTTGATCTTGGTTGTGTATGGTGTGATCCGTTAGATAGTCAAAGGGACCATAGAATTTCCTACAATAAACACACCCTTCACAAAAATCATGTTTATCAATTTTTTGGCTACAAATAACTTTTTATTTCCAATTTTGGAGTTTTAAACCATTCAAATTCAAATGCAATAATATAAATGCCATAATTTGTCCTCATCATTCCCCTTGACAACTAAGACACTACTTACAACATTTTAGACATCAAAGATGAGCATTTGACTTTTTGTCATATCCATAATTGCTGAGGATTGCACACGAATCACCCTTTAATACAGTATATCCACTAGTCATCGGTTGTCCAATACTCAATAAGTTGTGAGCTAAACTAGACATAAATTGCACACAATTGATAAGTTTAACATCACCTTGTATACAATTCTCACAACAACTAAACTAGATCTCTAAATAGGGACCTTGAACCAGAGATGACTTTAGCATCCACTATCTATAAATCAAATATCACTTGAAACATTAGTGATAGGGGAATGTGCCATAAACAACTTCCTTTCCTGCTCCACCTTTTGTGCAAAAACCGGCATCCTTTTGTGCAAAAGTTGACATCCCTTTGCTCATTTTTTTGGCTTAATTCAACAATCAGTTTTTTTATTTTTTTGGGACCAAATCACTTGCAATATTTGCAAATGATTGCACTTTTGTATTGTCAAAACTCGCTATATTGGCTAGGGCTATAAATGAGTTGAGTCAAATCGATACAGTACCAAACTCGTTGACTCGAATAAAAAACTTAAAACTCAAAGTCGAACTTGAACTCGATTGAGCTTTGGTTTTTAAGCTCATGCTTGACTTAGTTTAATACTTGATAAGCTTGAACTCGACTCGATTAAGCTCGATTGTTTTTTTAAATATTAATTTAACTATAGAGAGTATTTAATACTCAATAAACTCGAATTCGACTTACCTAGATTTAATACTCGTTTAAGCTCAATTAAGCTCGTGAGCTCACTGAGCTGAGTATTTTAAAACTCAAACTCGAGCTCGATAACTACTTGAACAGTTCAAACTCAAGATTGACTTGATTGTAAGTAAGTCGAGCTTAAGTAGCTTGTGGGCTGTCTCGACTGACTTATACTCCTAATATTGACTTTTGCCTCTACCACCATGCCTTCAGCCCTGTCTATCTTTGTTTTATCCTCTGCTTGCACTATTTCATATTTTTCTTTTTAAAATGGTCGATCAACTTTCACCTAAAATGCCATTTCATCATTCTCTGATGAGCTAACATAGAATTCATTAATTTATTAAAGGCATATTTTAAAAAATCCCTAGCCACAATAATTTCATCGTTAACTGTTTCATCATATGAAATTATGAGATTAATAATTCCATACACTCTAGACATAATCTTTCAAAGACTCATTATTTTTTCAATGAGGTCTCAAAAGCATGGCGTAAGATTCGTAATTTAACAGCAATTCCTTTTTTTTGTCTCCCATATACTCTTGTTGTAAAATATCTAATGCCTTATGAAAAGTAGTTGTTGTAGCAATTGTAGGAAATATTTTGTCATCAACCGCTTATTGAATCGTGAACAAAGCCTTGATTTTTTCTTTCCATGTTTCTTATAATCGTTGTTTATCTACCTCTAGTGTCGTTTCTTTGAACCTATTTTATACCAAGTCCTATAGCTCTTGAGACTTGAAGAGAGTTTTCATTTTGAGACTCCAGAATGATAATCTACCCCTTTCAAAATTGAAAGGAGGTGGTTAAGATGTAGAATTTAACCTATTTATTGCTAGAGGAGGGATCGGATTGGTTTAGTTCGGTTTTTCACTAAAATCAAGGTTTTTTCTCTATCCTAAACCAAATCTTAAATAACAATTTGGTTCATGTTAGAAATTTTTCAAACCATTAGATAATGGCTCGGTTTGATTCAGATTATAGATTAAATCAAAATTCTAATATAAAAACTTAGTTCTAATATTTTATATTTGTACGGATATTTAAATATTAAAATCATAGTATAAAGGTCATATTATAAACTCAACAAAATAATTCATAAATTCATCATATTTATAATCTATAATCCCTCATAAAATCATTTAGTTACTAACATAGTATGTTTACTGACTATACATAATAAAATATAATCTATAGTCCTCTAAAAAATAATCCAGTTAACCATCTATTAACATATTTGGCCCCCAAAAAGCATCTATCAATAAAAGTCATGTATGAATAAAAGTGATCTACTAACAAAATATACAAAAAAATTAATACATAATAAGTAACCAAATAACAAAATCCATACTTCACAGGGTTTAAATGATTAATAAAAAATAACATTAAGTTATTAATAAAGGAATATATCATGAACCCAAAAAATAATTAAAAAAAAGAACAAGTTATTATTAACCAATATTCATCATATAATAAATATCATAAGAACATATATGACCTTTAATCAATCATTATAAAAAATTTATAATTACAAATAAAATAATTTTTTTATTTTTCTAAAATGGTGTGGTTTGATTTTATGGATTGGTTTGGTTTGGTTTGGTTTACTCCTTCAAACTAACCATAAATTTACGGATTGATTTGGATTGAGAATTTTCTAAACCAAATTATTTAAAAAACCAACTTTTCAATTTGATTTGGTTTGGTTATAGGTTGGCTTGGTTTGATTGGGTTTTTTTTTTCTTTTTTTGCCTACCCCTACTTATTGCCATTTTCTTTTGAAAATATTGTTATCGCTCTTTTGCTTTCTTCTCCCAAAAATTTTCCCCTTTTCCTTTTATAAGAGAAAGAATCAAACTTGGTTTTTATATTTATTTTTTTAATGGTCAATAAAGTACTCTGATACCACTATTGTTGTAAACCAATATAGCATGATATTACTATTTTTAGAAATAAAGAGATGAATAGAATTTTTTTTTGGTATATTATATATCTAATATTAACTTAATTACCATATGGCCACTTAATTGTATAAGGGTTAATGTCACTAATGGTACCTCAATTTTGATAAAATATACAATTATATATCCGAACTCTTGGAATTGAACAATTTAGTACTTAAACTTAAAAATTGTTCAATATAATATCTAAAATAACTTTTCATTCACGTTAATAATAGCTCTATCAAGTTCTTTCAAGTACTAAATCAATCAATTTCAATGTTTTTAAGGTATTAAATTGATCAATTTTAAAGTTTGATTGTCAAATTAATCAATTTCAAAATTTAGGTACTCAATTGCATGATTTGCCAAAGTTATATATCATTTGTTATATTACATTGCCGTGCCAGAAATGTAAATTGCCGTTATAAATTTATCAATGATTTTTAATCAGCTAATTTATAGTAATTAATCGTTTTTTTAGTTGGAAATATCTCATACGAATTTGGATGACAAGATGAATAATTAGAAACACCATATGGCTGCTCTAACAAAACAATGAAGAGCACTGCTTCTGATTACAATAAAAACACATTGTATAAAGAGAAATAAGGAATCTTTTTATTAAGTGGACGATGTGCTAAACTTCCATTCTCTCAGCGAAATGAAGATGCTATCCGTTATCACATTAAAACAGTTGTTGGAATAAAAAGAGTTAAACACTTGTCTAGCATAGTTGGAAAAAAAATTACAAAAATACTAATGAAGCACAAAAAAATTACAAGATTACTAATGTTATATCACATTTAGAAAATGTGATACAAATATATATATTATATATATTACACTTCTAAAATGTGATATAAAAATAATTTCTAGGAGTATTGCAGGACACACAAACTACAGCAATGTACTACATAAAATTAATAATAAAAACTGTATCACATAACACTGCATGAGTATCGTGACAAAAAAAAAATAATAATAATAAAAAAAAAACAAAGGGCTTGGGCACAGAGTCAATACACGCATGTAATTTCCATTATATATATATATATTTTTTTTTTTACAAATACGCCATAGCATAGTATTTTTTACTTTTTTAAATAGAATGGTAAACGATAAATAAACTCATTAAAAACGTAAATCATGCATCATTAGCGCGAACATTAAAGCCATAGACTAGACTCGGCTAACGAGCCACTAGAAGTCTCATTTTATATAGAAAAGAACATGCCCGATTTAGAGTGATGAAGACATATTTTGTATACATATATTGGTGTTGACCGAGTTAGAGTCTATATCAATCAATGAAATTAAATTACTCTTTTTCTTGATTATTTTCAATTAATAAATTAAGGATGTCCCGATTCTTGAAATACTTTATATCATTATCAGCTTCTGTTCTGTAATCTTAACCAATCAGTCACAGTGATAATATCTTAAAGAATAAATTGAGATAAATTGAGGAATTCTAAATGAAGAGGATTTATTTCTTGCATAGACATGACATTAATATGGAGTTAAATGCACAAGGTGGCACATGAGAGGCAAAGTACTAAATCTAAGTTCTGAAAAAATCACAGGTACCATCTCTCCAAACATTGGTAATTTGAGTATCTTGATGGGGTTATTTTTGCAGAACAACAGCGTTATCAGTAATATTCCTCCAATATATATCACACTGTTCCAACCTTTATGAAATAGAATTTTCCAAAAATAATCTTGAAGGTGAGATTGCAGAAATGCTTGGCTCCATATTGAACTCGTTGCCCTTTATTTGTGCAAAAACAACTTTTATGTTGATATTCCTCCTTCGCTTGGCAATTTGTCAAATTTAGAGGAGCTAGTGCTAAGCGAAAACAAATTAACTGGTATCCTTCCCACTGCACTTAAATGGCTTAATAGACTTCAATCTCTTGTTGCAGTGTTTGATAGATTATCAAGCTCTATTCCAACCTCAGTATATAATTTTTCCTCTTTGCTAAAGTTTGGCATTTGTGATCACTACAACAAAGATAGTCTTGCGCCACCTTTTTTAAACGTGGTTATATGTATATTTAACGTGGCTAAATACAATCAGTTATGTTTAAATCATCGTAGCTAATAGATGTCGTGAAAGGTGTGCTACATATTGATTTGGTCACGTTTAAAAAGAAAACGCTGTTATAGAAGCCTAAGGCACAAATCATCTTATAATATGTCACTTTTAAACGTGACCAATCTTATGATATAGGTGACAGATTAGAGTAGCTAATTGCAATCACACTATATTATCCTATTGTGAAACTTGGCTAATCGTGCTAATTAGTTATGTTTAATATTTACTAAACATTACCCGCCAACTAAATTTATCACTAATAAACACAACTATTCTTCTAAATTTGTAATTTGTAAATGTGACCAATAATGGAAAGTAGCTACGTTTAAAAGCGGCTCTTTGCCAAATTTGTTCTGGTTTGTTATGTTAAACCATGACCAATCTTGTAAATTAGTCACGTTTAACATTAGCCGCCAACTAAATTTGCCACTAATAAACTTGGCTATCCTTATAAATTTGCAATTTGTAAACATGACGAATCATGTAAAGTAGCCACATTTAAAAGCGACTATTCTTCAAAATTTGTTTCGGTTTGTCGTGCTAAACCATGACCAATCTTGTAAATTAGTCATGTTTAACAGTAGCCATCTAATTAATTTTACCACTAGAAAATGTGGCTACTCGTTTAAATTTGTAATTTGAAAATAAGTAGCTACATCATACACCTGTTGTACAACATATATACCCATTGTCATGTGTACACACAAGATATATATTCACTTTTGATATATGTATCAAATAAAATTTTGTTTGACAACCATCACTAAGTTTGCACACTTAAAATAAAACCTATAAAACATAACTAAAGTCTATCAAATAAGTCTCAAAGCAGATTAAAATTCAACAACCATCAATTTTGACAAACATCATTTCAAATGAAACCATAAGTCTGAAAGTACATCAAATTTATCAATTCCAAAAACTTATAAATTTTTGTATTTGAAACATTTGCTCTAAATATTCAAAAAAAAAAAAAACCCCTCTATCTCCTTCCTCATTCGAATCATCATTTGCCTTCACCATCATCATCATCATTAGTAAATGCTTGTAACAAAACATTCAAGATATAAGGCCCAATATGTATTTTTTTTGGGGGAAAAAAGATAAAAAAATGAAAGCATAATGACAAATTTAACCTGAGTTACTTAGGAAATTTGAGCATAGTTGATTCATTAGTTGTGTAAGCTCAGCTATTTGTAAAATAATGGGATGATAGAATTATAAATACATAACAAATCAACATATTTTGAAGATTCTATGATGATTCAAAAGAAATCAAAGCAAATTAAATCACTTTGGGTCACTTCTGTACAAGAAACATGGCTTTTATTTCAGCACTACCTTCAGCATGGCTATGCAGAAAAGCAAGGATGAAGTTAGAAGCATCAGAGAAGGAAAAAAAATGTAGAAATTAAGTGTTCTAATTTCTGCCTTCCCCCAAGCACAGCGATGTAGAAGGAAAGGATGAAGTCAAAAGCAACAGAGATGAAAAAAATGCAATAATTAAGTGTTTTGGTTTTTGCCCTCCCTTAAGCATGGACGTGCAGAAGGGATGGCTAAAGTTAGAAGCATCAGAGAAAAAAAAAAGTGCGAAAATTAAGTTTTATGATTTCTACCTTCCCGAGCACAACCATGTTGAAGGGAGGGATGAAGTCAGAAGCATCAGATAAGCATGCATGTTATGCCCTCAAAGTTATGAAGGCATGCACCTATAACTGCTAGCGTAGATTCATGTCAAGAGCACAGAAGGTGAAAAATGCATATCTCATTGCAACAAACTAAGAAGATACCTTGTAGCATGATTTTTCCCTAAGAATTACATGCAATTCATTGGCCAAGAGGGGAAAAATAGGAATTTAATAATTCCAAATATTTCAAAAGATAGTGTTACCATAGGTTTGTCATAGAAAGGAAAGTTTTGCATTTGCCTAATTACATTGCTAGCAATCGTGCCTTCGCCAAATGCAACCCATGCCTGCTCTTCAAGCTTTGGTGTCTTTAGAGCAACATCCGAAATTTTTCTTATTGAGAAAATAAGAAGTATGGGGATCTCTTCATTATTTTATTTCATAAAAATAGAAAGCTTACGTGGAGATTCAATATGATTAGATGCATGGTTACACTCCAAGGCCCTATCTACTTAACCATTGTTCATTTCCTGTGTATGCAGAGCTTCATTTTCTGCATTTAATAGGGGGAAAAAAAACACATCATATGTGTTCATTTTCAAAGCTAAAATCACAACAAGCATCCAAAAACTACTGTTCCTTTAGAGGGAATGGAGTTAGAAATAGAAGAAGCATAGAGCATTTATGTTAGACCATGTGAAAAAAGAAAAAATTGAAGACTCTAAATCCATGGGACATCCAAGACTTGAATTTTAGGAGGTAAAGCACCTATAAGTTTTATTAAAATATCATTTTTCAAAACCATCAATGATTATAAACCATCAGAAAAAAATGATCACCTTAGAGACATTTGATGATGAGTACGTTTTCATTGCTGCATAGATTTCCCAAAAATTATAGTTATTGCATATAACCACAAAAAAAAGTATAGTATCTTTCGATATAATAGGGAAATAAGTTCAAGAAAAAGTAATTAAAGTTAGAGTCCTCTTGGTTCTGTAATAATACAGGGCGTGGAAATTTTTGCAAAAGATATGTTCATATTATTAGTGAAAATATTTTAAAGAAGGAAATGATATTACAGCACTGCCCTATTTCTGCATCAAACTCTGCCATTCATGTCAAGTAAATCGGTTTGGATTTGTCATAAACCTTGTTTATGCCCTGTTCAAGGGTTGCATAGCAAAAGCAACATTAAAAAGGATTTAGATTTAACCTTAAAAACTGAAACATGAAAGATATAAGCAATTTGCGTGAACATACCAATTAACCTATATTAGATCTAAATCAATTCTAATTGATGGTCCTTACCAAGTGCAAGTAGGAAATGATTGTGTCTAAAATGAACCAGAATCATGCTTTCTCACATGCATTGTGTGACAAGCATTAAGTAGTAATATATAACGTCAAGACAGTGAATATTAAATCATCACTAGTTAGAAACTTTTTAGCTCAAGTGGTTGAAAAAATGTGCTCTTATTGCCTTCTATTTATCATCATTACGAGCCAACCCTTGTGGTCAGTTCACCTTATTTTCCATTTCCACTACCCAACATTCCAGACATAATAATCCAAGAGCAAAATATAAATAATAGCACCTTTTCATGTAGGAGACAGCTTGATACTCTAGTTGATAAATAATTTTCATAACAGAATACAGATTTCATTCCAAAAAACCAAAGAACCTTAATTGTCAGAAAAATTATAATTACAAGAGAGTGGTTTCAAGCATAATAAAAGAAATCCATCAACCATTTTCTCTTTGACATCTATCTAATGATTGATTTCTGTCACGCCAATAGTACCCTAGTAGTAATATATATATTATGATATAGCCTGATAATCCAGACGATATCAAATACACATATTCATACTAGAACTACTTTGGAAAGTGATGTATATTTAACAAAACAGGATCTTTTTGGTTGCGTGATAAGAAACGATGAAAGTAAATAAAATCATAATACCATAATTAAGTGCTACAGTCTGAATAATAACTATTACAAACCATAGAACTATCTAAGTTCTCAGATAATAAAATTGATGCACTAACATCAATTAATACATATAAATAAAGAAACTATTTTCCCTGTTTCCAAAACTCTTCAAGCTTTAGAATCATACCGGCTCTAAGCTCCTAGAAGCCACCAACCAAGGCTTAAGTGTCATCCTGTAAGGACTGTAGGAGTGTGAGCATAACCACGGGCTCAGTGAATAACCAGACTTATCACAACAAGCAAGTTATTATCAATCATATGCAATGCATCAATCAAACACATGAACAATTACAAGCTTGGACAAACCGGAATCCAAACAGGAAGGAGATTTACGCCCTCTCATCGGGGTTGAAGGAACCGATACCTGAATCACCTACCCAGGAGAAACTAAGTACACAGGAATCCATAATCCTCACAATTATTATCTCTTTATGTTAATGAAGTTTTAAACACTCAGTTCCTGTCTTGTACCTTAGAAACTCCACTAAGTGTTAGCCATTTCACAGCGATACCATGGGCGGCGTCCTTCGTTACCAGTTAGTTCCCATGGAACCGACAGAACAAGGTAAACTTGCGTAGAACTAATAGCCCATTGCCTAGAAAAACCAAGTATTACCAAGAACCGAAATTCTAACACGTGATAGGTGTTCGTAAAAACATAATGCAGTTTATGCAAATCGTGCAATGCATGTCCGTTTCATTTATAGTACCGGTGTTGTTAATCAAGTTTAAGGCGATCATACAATTTACAGACAATCATCAACATATTTCATACAATATTTATCATACAATAGGATTATCGCTTATATTATGATAATTTGCCATTCAACCATACACCACGCATCATGCTGTATCCCAATCCCGCATGCATATCAATTGAATATATATATATTATTCCAAATGCAACTATACTACAAGCACAAACAATGTAACAAGTCTAAGTCACTCACCTGCTCATACTGATCAGTCGTAGTAATCGACCGGGAAATCCTCGACGGAGTCGAAATTACCTATTAAGATGAAATATTCATCAATAATATTTATAAATAGGAAATTAAATTCCTATGAGTGCTTAAGTGTCCTAGATCGGTATTTGGTATTATTCCTATGGTTTATAGTGATTTCCTAAAGTATTAATTCTTATGGAAAAGGAATATCTATTGCTTACTTCTTTTAAGTTTCTTCGATGGAAGATTGTTTAGAGAATCCCATTTAAACTTTCATTTATTTTTAAGTTCTGTTATAATTTATAGAAGTCTTGGCATGTATAATTTCTATGAATTGTTCATGACATTTTTCTTGTAATAAAGGACTTCTAATCATGCTTGTAAAGTTTGTTTTATCAAGCTTTATGTTCATATAAGGTCTTAGAAGCTTTAAACATGCATTTAGACTAAATTGGATGAAGTTTGAGTCTTGTTTTGTTCACTTCATCCTCAAATCCGAATTTACTATTACCACAATTATAAGACTTCTAAGTTGTTGTTTTTCTCTTCCAACAATATCTATGCATTCTCAACACATCAACCATCTATTCTCTTGAATTCATCAATAGATTTACAACCTTTATCAACCACAAAACTTTCTTGGAATGCTCAATAATCTATCCTAGGATCTATTCATAAATTTAACAAGGATAGGTTGTAATTTGGAGCTTACCTTGGATTGGGATGGAAGGAGGTTGCTCAACTTCCTCTTAAAGCAAGAATTAAACCTAAACCAAAGATTAGATGATGAGTTTCTAACTAAACACATTAACTAAAATGAGATTTTATTAATGAAATCAAATCTCCTCACCTTGTCAAGCTAAACTCCTCCTCTTGAACCCTAGGATAACTTAGGATTTTTGATTCGGTTTTGATGGTTATTGATGAGCTTAGTGTGTGTATATAAGGTGTGGAAGTAGGCTAGGGTTTATGGTAGATTACACAATGTTCCTAAGCTTTGTTGATGGTGGAAATGGAAAAAGGAATGGAAAGTGCTGGACGCACTTGGGTTTGCAGCTGGAATTTGAGAGTGTTTTTGGGGGGTTTATGAGCTCCAAGTGTGTCTAACTTAGGCTTATATACTTATACTAGGATTAGACTAAGTTTTAGAGGCTTTGGAGTTGGTTTTGGACTTGAAAAATGCTTGTAAATGCAGCTGGAATTTTCTACACGAATTTGCAATGTTGGATGCAAAATCTAACTTGGTTTTGACAGATTTTTGGTGGCTATCTTTGAGGGCTTTAATGGTGTTTGTTTGGTAGCTAATTAATGCCATTTATGTGTGTGAAAATAAGAGATCAACTAGTGTAAAAATCGGGTCAAAACTTGTTGAAGTTTGAAGTGTGAAAACTGGAATTTCTGGAACAATTTCACCTTGATTTTTGGACGAATTTGGATCCGATTTTCTTATTAATTTTTGGTGTATGAAGTGTCCATTTGAAGGCTCCTTATTGGTGTTTAATTGGTCAAAATTTCAGCTCATTTAATCCTAGGAATGTTGCAAAAATCGGAGTTAGATTTGGAGATGTGTGCTGCTGTATATTGTGGAATTTCTCCTCTGCTGCAGCTGTAATATTTGATTTTTGGCCAACAATTTGAACGGTTATGGTTGTTTTTCTAAGCTGAAATTCTCCTCATTTAATGTTATTCACATGTGGAGTGTTTTGATTGGCTTTTGGGTCAATTTGGTTTGAATTTAGAAGCTCAAATTTGAATCAACTTGGTCAGCAAAATTTGGTCTGCAGCAGGGGATGTTCTTGCTGCTGCATCACGATTTTCTAGCTAAATTCGGAGTTGTTTTTCTATCCCATTTGGTTTGTAATTCTTGTACATTAATTGTGGGGTATAGATGTAGATTTTGGATTGGTTTGGGTGTCCTTTTCGGGTTGAAATTCGTTGGAAAAATCGGATCAAAGTTGGATGAAAAATCAGCTGGTTGCAGTGCTCTGTTTCGCTCAAATGTGCTCTGTTTTCCAGTTGGCCATGCTGTGCGTGTGTTGGCCTGTTGCTGCTGCTGGTTGCTGAAGCTGCTGCTGTGCGTGTTGCTGAAGCTGCTGCTGTCCACTGCTGTTTGGTTGCTGCTGCTGCTTGTTGCTGAAGCTGCTGCTGTCCATTGCTGTTCGGTTGCTGCTGTTCACGTGCGTGGAGCTCCTTCCTTCTGCTGCTGCTGCTGCTGCATATGAATGCAGCAATTCTCTGCTGCCCGATCCACGCCCAATCCTTCATGCGGCATTTGAAATCCAATTTTCTCCTTTTTTTTATATATATTTACATATTTAATAGTTGCAGAAAAAAAATATTTTTACTAAAAATATATATATATATAAATTATTCGCGTATATTTATACTCGTTATATTTACGTTTTATCAAGATAATATTATCTAAATTACTACAATACTTTAAATTATTTGTATTTTCAAATTTTTAGTTAAAACTTCACACGATTAATTATTTTTAATATTTTTAACTTACGTGATTAAATTTTCAAATTCGACTAATTAAATTAGGAATCAAGTCCTAATAAAGCTAGAATTTCCTAACAATTAAAACAGCGGTTCGAAATTTTCTTTTTGTTCTAAGTTGATAATTATTGTTCAGTATTAGTGTTTGTTTATTTATAATCTATTGTTTTATACCGATAAGCTCTATAAATAAACTGTATCTTATCGGTTTCGAAATTTTAAATCTATTTCTAGTTATATCTTGAATTATCAGTTCAAGATACGAAATCTCTTTATATATATATATATATCTATTAAGGTCAAGAAAATTTTTACTCGGGTTTTCAAACTAGAAATGAGTATATCACAACTCATTAGTCTATTCTAGGATTTCTATCGGTTTCTAAACTCACTATCTATTTTACGTTTTCTATTTTACTACGGTATACTATTGTGAAAATTTCCGGGGTTTACAATTTCAATTAAAGATATTGTGATTTATATAAATTATTAATTATATACATCACCCAATAAACACACACAACACAACAACAGACTTTGTAGTAGTGTAGTGTAGTAAAGTAAAGTACGAGTAATGGGATCGAAATTCGAATAAGAATGGTTCAGATTAAAGATTTGTATGCATCTACATAAAATTAAAATTAAGATAACTATATTTATTCATATCATAATTATATCTTTGTGTCCTATTCCATATCTTTCTTTTATAATTTTTCTTTTAATTATATAATATTGTGTTTGGTGCTATCATTTTGTTTCATATCAGTTATTAGAGCACACTGTGTGTGTGATTAGAGCACACTTGCTTGTTGATGGGATAGAAATAAGTGTTGGATATATCATGATGAGGAGCCAACTATTGAATTGCCTAGTGGACGTCGTGGTAGAGTTCGTCATATAGAGAGTGAAATGAGATCTAATGTGGAGGAGAACAATGTGGCCAATGATGATGACATTGATGGGCTTGATGAGATGCTTGAAGATTTTGGGGCTTTTGCTTCGAATCAAGCGGAATATTCAAGCCCTAAAGATGGCTTCGATATTCCAACAGATTGTTTAAGTGGTGTAAGAGCGGACTCACAACAAGAGCTTTATCCAAGTTGTAAGTTCTCTAAATTCTCCTTTATAGTGAAGCTTCTACACTTGGAAGTATACAATAAGTGGACCAACAAGTCGTTTGACATGCTTCTACAACTTCTGCGTGATGTGATACTTAATGCAGAGTCTCTTCCCAGGTCATATTATCATGTAAACAAATACTTAAGGGGGTTGGGTATGGGTTACCACAATATTCATGCATGTAAATATGATTGTTGTTTATTTTGGGGTACCAACAAGCATCTTACCAATTGCCCTACTTGTGGTACTTCTAGGTATAAGATATTTAGAGGGTTTAGAAAGCCTATTCCTCATAAGATTCCATGATGCTTTCCTATAAAATCAAGGTTGCAGCGCCTTTTCATGAATCCTAAGATTGCTCAAAAAATGCGTTGGCATAAAGATGACAATAAGAGAAAAGAAAACATTATGGCCCATCCAACAGATGGGCTATCTTGGATTAATTTTGATAATGAATTTCTAGACTTTGCAAAGGATAGTCGTAATGTGCGGTTGGGGTTAGTTAATGATGGCTTCAATCCTTTTGGTACCATATAAGCCAGTCATATAGCATGTGGCCAGTGGTGCTTCTTACATACAACTTACCACTGTGGATGTGCATGAAGAAAGAGTATTTCATGATGACGTTATTAATCCCTGGGCCTAAAGCACCAGGGAAGGAGATTGACGTCTACATGCAACCTTTGATTGATGAGTTGAATGATCTTTAGGTCAATGGACTATAGACAGATGATGCATACTTGAAGTCTTCTTTTAAAATGCATGTTGCATTGATGTGGACCATCAACAACTTTCTAGCATATGGAAATTTGTCTGGGTAGAGCACAAAAGGGTATAGTACTTGTCTTGTATGTGAAGATCAAACACCATCTATAAGACTTAATAGCAAGATTGGGTGTGTTGGTCATAGGATGTGATTGCCAAAGGAACATAGGTGGACATGTAGCTTGAAATTTGATGGAATGCGTGATAATCGTGAATTTTCCGAGCCATATTCTAGTGAAGACATTCTTTGCCAATTACACAAAGTGGTAAATGTGGGTGTGGGAAAGCATCTAGGGAAAGCTAAAAAAGCACATCATGTTGGTGGGTTTAATTTGATTAAAAAATCCATATTCTTTTAATTGCCATATTGGTCAAAGTTAAAGCTTAGACATAGTCTTGATGTTATGCACATTCAGAAGAATATTTGTGAGAATATTGTTCACACAATTCTTAGGATTGATGAAAAAACAAAAGACACTTATAAAGCTAGGCTTGATCTAGAGGAACTTAGTATTCGAAAGGAACTACATCTACTAAAGCGGGTCGATGGCAAGTATTCAATGCCATGTGCAAGTTATGCATTAAGTCATTTTGAAAGAAAATTATTCTGTCAATTTCTAAGGAATGTTATATTACTCGATGGTCATGCATCACATATAGGTAGGTGTGTGGACAACTCATGCTCAAAACTTTTGGGTATGAAGAGTCATGATTACCATGTGTTGCTTCAAAGGTTATTACCTATGGGTATTTGTGGCTTATTCCCCAGAGATGTCACCACCACTATATCAGAGCTCGGGACCCTCTTTGAGAGGTTGTGCCGATGTATGTTGAATGTTGAGGAGTTACAGAAAATGCAAAGTGATATTGTCACAATATTATGTAAGCTGTAGCTGATCTTTCCACCTACATTTTTTGATGTAATGGTGCATCTAACTATCAACTTGCCTCAAGAGGCCTTAATGGCTGGACCTGTAGCTTACCGTTGGGTGTATGTTGATGTTTGATTTTTTTTTTCTCCCCTAATTTAAATTTTACTATGTAGATACTTAGGCTCTTTAAAGCAATTCATTCGAAATAAAGCTTATCGAGAAGGTTCAATTGCTAAAGCTTATGTTGTTCATGAGTGCTTGACTTGGTCCTCCCTTCACTTAGAAGACATGGAGACAATATTTAACCATCCAGATAGGAACTTTGATTCTTTGGAAGACGGTGGCCTATACATCTTTACAAACAGAGTTGGTTTTATTTCTCCACCTACATATGTGGTATTATCAGATGAGGAGGTTGAAATTGCCAAATGGTGCATTATCAATAATTGTCAGGAGATGCAACCTTATCTAGCGTAAGTGGCTGTCACTAGATCATTTTCTCTATGTTAATGAACTATTAACATTTGTGTTGATTCCTTAACCAAAGTAAAATTTTTGTTGCAGTGAACATATAGACATTTTAAGCTCACAATATGGTGATGACATTGATGAGCATCACAAAAGTGAATTTAGTCACTGGTTTATGAATAAGGTAAATATAATTAATAAACTCCACATATACTTACTTATGTTGTACGTAAAGGAAGTTTAAGAAAATAGAATTGATGGTCTATTTTGCTTTTTGTTACTATAGATGAGTACGTTCTATGAAAGTGGTGACCCGGTCATTAGTGCGTTATATGCATTATTACTAAGACCTGACTCATGTTTCAAGAGATACAACAAATTGATATATAATAGTGTGCGATTCCATACAATAGAATTTGATGATAGGAAGACGACTCACAATAGTGGAGTGCTTGTAGAGGGAAATCAAGGAGACACGAACGTTAAATTTTATGGGGTTTTGACAGATATATATGAGTATACTTATGTTAGAAACAAAAGAATGATCTTATTTAAGTGCAAGTGGTGGGACATTAACATGCGGCATGTTCGAGTTGATGATGGCTTTAAAAGCATTAAGATTACTAGTACTTGGTATGAAAATGATTCGTATGTGCTAGCATCACAAGCTAAGCAAATATTTTATGTAGAGGACATGAAACTAGGAACTGCATGGCGTGTAGTGCAACAGTTTGAGCATCGCCACATCTATAATATAGACTCTCTAGAAGGTGATGCAAATTTTTTAACTGATGTGGAGGCTCGATTAGCAGATGAGATCTGAGATGAACATTTTATAGTAAATGATGATGGAGGAAATGAGCTGCATCCAGTAATCGATTGTGATGTTGATGTGCTGTTGAGAACTGATGTAGTTCATGAGATTGTTGATGGGGAGGTTATCAATAGAGTAATGCAAGTATCTAAACATGTAGAGCAAGATGTTGGTATTGAATTCAATGAAGATGAGAATGAGGACGAGGAGATGGATGAGATACCGGTGGATTATGATAGTAGCGATGGAAATTGAATGCTTTCGTGTTTTTTTCTTTTTCAAAACTCTGTCTCCTCAATTATGCTTGTAAGGTCAATTTTTCCTTTTAAGTTGATGATATTAACATAAGCTTTTGTATGTTGAATGATGAGTTACTAAGCTATTATGTTGTCTATTTTTTGATGACTAAATTATGCCTCATTTGTTCGATTTTAGGATTATAATGGCTGGTGGTCGAAGGAATGTTCATAGGAGAGGAGGGTGGACTAAACAGGACACCTGGCTACCTATTCGAGATGAGTTGGATTCTCACCATTCTGGGGATGATATGCACCAATCACCACAAAGCAATCGTCCATCTAATCCTTTTGATTCCTTAGGTATTCCATTTGGACGTATCATTAAAGTAGAATAAGTTAGTTTAAATTGGTGATACAATTTTTTTTTTGTGCTATTACAACAAATGACACTCCACATGGTCAAGGTACCAACATTAGTCCAGCAAATGCATCCTTACAAGGTAGTAATTCAGCTGATCAGAACCACATTCCAGGTAAGTGGTGAAACTGGCATATGATGTGTTTCAAAATGTACATGAAGTGATATTTAAGTGTATTGCAAACAAAGATGTTAGTTGTGATATTACTATATTTTAGCAAGTAAATGGTGCTTGGTAAAGACAAATAGACATAGCATGAATGTAGAAGATGGGTTTGGAAAATCAATTAACTATTTTTAAGAACTCTTTATTCTATGGACTACAAAAGATATAAAAGTGATTGTATTTTCTATTTAATCATTTTTATTAGCATTATCTTAACGTGCCATGAGAATGGTGACTTGAAAAGTAAATGAGTTCATGGAAGTTTCTACTAGCTGCTTGACAATATCCCTATAAACTATGGAATTAATACCATCCTAAGTTTCAAATCTTCCAATCAGTACAATAATAATATAGGTTAACTTTAGGTGTAAATAACACTTTTTAACAATGCTTGAAGAACTTAATGCAGGAACTTCCCCTTTTTTTATGAACAAACACAGATCCTTCGTCCATTTCTACATTTGCTCTCTCTTCAAAATACCAAAAACAACAAAATGGCTTTAACCTTACGTCCTTCAACCTCTTTCATCAACCATAAAGACACCAAGAGTTTCAAAAACCCCGATGATTTCTCCGGCATGATATGCTTCACACGAATAAGACCATCATGCCATATTCGTGTGAAGAACTCAATGCTGGAAGGTCAGGTTTTGAGGGAGAAAGTCCATGGTCCTTCCTTGAGTCATCATGAGAGTGGAAATGATAGGAAAGTGTTGGTGTATGTAATGTTGCCACTCAACACGGTATCATTAGCGGGGGGGGGGGGGGGGGGGGGAAGGGGGGATGAGTTGAACAAGCTATGGATATTAGTTTGATGGCATTGAAGAGTGTAGAAGTTAAGGGAGTGCTAATGGATGCCTAGTGGGGGTTGGTAGAGAAAGATCGACCTACGAAGTATAATTGGGAAGGGTATGTTGAGCTTGTGCAAATGGTGGAAAACATGGATTGAAGCTTCAAGTTATGATGTCTTTCCATCAGTGTGGAGGAAATGTTGGTGAGTCTTGCAAGTATGCCCTTAGAAATGGTCCTATCAGGTGGGATAATTTTATTTCTATTTTTGGGAGAACTTACTACAATCTTTCCCATGTTTTAATACCTATCTCAAATTATTGTAGGTACATGTGTATGAAGTTTGCACTTTGTCATGTTCCTATGTGTTGGCTGGCTACACAGACATAGTCCTGTGCATAAATACTTGCACATCCAATATTGGACAAGTTATTATTTCAAGGAGCAAAGACAATACTGTAAGTTTCTTATTCTTTGTACTTAAATGAGAAAAAAAAGAAATTGCTTTTATTTCCTTGTTGTACGAGTAGCTGGATTCTAAGCATGATTTATGTTATGCTCATCATTCCAAGTAATTGCTTGTTATTCTAATGCCTATAAGTGGCCTTTATATTTATGTACATGGTGGTTGCTTTACCCTTAGCACTCATAAAATATCTCTTTCAATGTTCCTTTACAGCTATGACTAAGGCTACTTTGGTAGTAGATAGTGTAATGAGACTGGGTTGTATTATCTTTACAATTGTGAGGAGTGTACCTATGCTTACTTAACTATTGCAGCTCTAAAGACATGTCTGTGCTAGTTTTTATGATGATGTAGTTGTAGTATTTATCTTTTCACCTTCATCTAGATGATGGTTTTCAAAATTTGGATATTCAATACTGTGGACTTTTGCTTTTTAAAAGCAATATGAAGATTCTTTTATTTCTTGTCCAAGTCTTTTCTTTTTCTACATGTCCTAGCAGGAAGTTTTGCCTGGTTTTTCTATATCATGTGAAGTTATGCCACTTGAAGCTTTCTAAGTGAAGCAATATGTTTTGATTGCTTTCCCTCTTGCATGGTTGAAGACTTTAGTTATGTTTCTTAGCAGGATGTATGGGCTTTTCTTTTGACATGTAAAATTCCATACTGTAGTCTCTATGATCAAGGGTAATTTCCTTAACACTAATTCATTTTCTAAACAATAGAATTCTAGTTTCTTGATTTGGATGTTCTTGAAAAGTTTTAAGCTTTTCAGTCATGTGCTATATCATGTCATCTAAGCTATTGTTGTCTTTCTTACAGGTATACTTCAATTAGGAGTATATTGATGGATGCTTTTCTTGTGTATGTTGTGGAAAATTGAATGATTTGCTTGGGTAAAGTTTCTACTATTCCAGATTCAGTCACGATCTGCCATTTCAGCTACTTTATTACTTTTAAGAGTTCATATTTTCTTCTTTATGTTTGTTCTGGAGTGAGTGTAATCCAATAAGTTAGCGACTGGTTACATAAATGGCATAAATAACATACCTGAAAGAGGGAAATAAAAGATCATTGTGGTCTAGTTGTCCATTGCATCATCCTCTATGCCGAGTATGAGATTTTTCTCCTATGAGATGAAACTAATAAATTTATACCTTCGATCAATAGAATTATGGGATATTGTTATGGTTCATTTCGGAAGCTTTAGGTTGACCTTATCATGTGTAAGCAATTTGCCATGTTGTCCTCTATGCAAGTATGCATGAATATACAATTTGCAATAGAACTTTAGCTTGATTGATTATAATTTTATTTAACAGTGCATTTGGTGATTTAACTATGCTAAATTGATCCTTTAGAATGCTAACCTATTTTAGCAAATTTTAGATTGCCTTAAAAACAGAACTTAGTGGAGCTAAAGGGGTTAGCACTTCATTCAATGGGTTTGAAGTTTTATTATGTCATCTTTCTTAAATTACTTTTTTGTCTTTGGCTTCTCACTATTTAATCTGCCCTTTGTTCGTTATTTTTATTGGACCTCTTTTTGTCTCATCTGATTGTGCATCAATGGAGGCATACAAATAGTATCCTTTTGAATATCAAGTTCAAAATTATCCATTTAAAAAGAATGGCCTCATCTTCGAAATTCTTATAGCTAGCAATATATGTATGATTTTGTCGAATCTGATTTTTATGATCTAGATGTCGGGTGCAGAACCTCCCTATACATATACAATTTGCTCAACATTATATAGGAAACGGAAATGATCCTGATAAAACATAGGACTGAAGTTTTCCCTTGTCTATTGAATATCTTATCCTTGATTCCTTTCTACCTTTTATATTCACTCCCCCAAACCAAACTTAGCGATTGTGCATTCATGACATAGAAGGATATTGATGCACCTTGCTTAATCTTGTCTCATGATCTTTTGATATGGTAGCACATGCACTTTTCTGGTGGGTTGTAGGAGTGGAACCCTTTTATGATTTCTCAACTAATAACATGTTGGCATGCATGCACTTTGTCATACTTGCATCCAAATATCCTTCTGTAAAAGCTCATGATCCAAATTTTGCTATGTTGTCATTGCCCTTAAAGATTATTTATGTAATGTTTCGAGGTGTACAAGAAACTCACAATCCTACAAATAGACATTGAATTCAGCATCTTTAAAAATTTAAAGAAAATGGTCGATGTCCACCAGCCCGTTTACTTCACTGTAATAACGTTCCTTATGATATGAAATAGTAATTCTGTGAAAATCTCTATTAGAAAGAATATTGAATGGTCATTCATTATTCAAATCTCTTAATAGCAATTTAAAGCGAAGTTAATGATATATATATGTACATACACTCACACTCATTGTGGGATCTGACATTGTTGATCTTGTATGTTCATAAGTGATTGGCCTAAGATGGATGATATGAGTTGCTTAGAAGAGACTTATGTTCAAATGAATCTTAGGTTGTTGTAGATGGGGAATCTACTGCTGATAATTGTCAAATTCTTCAAACAAGAGTGAACAGGTTTAAATCGGACAAAGAGTAGGTGAATGCTTCTCAATTGAAAGGCTACTCCTGTGATATTAGGTTTACAAGTATTTTTTGAACTAATCTCTGGTCATTAAGTGTATTGCTAAACGCTGCAACATCCTTAGATGACATTATATCTCTTTGGTAATTAGATGGCAAAGTATATTGCAAGGATGTTTGTCATGGCAGCTGTTATTGAGTATAATGCACAGTAAACAATGTAGTTATAATTTTATAAGTTCATAGATGGACTCGTGATGTTCTGCAGGTCTACCATTGAATCAGAAAAGTAGACATAAAAAATGGTTTGAGCATGCTCACCTAAAACTTATTCATGTGCTTTGTAATTTTGTTGCATATAAGATAACTGATATAAACTTTATCTTGTATCTTTTACTGCATTTTAAAGGGCTAGAGGAAGAGTGAATTGGGCATGTTAGATATTGCAATCAATAGCTTTTGCTATAGTTGTGCTGTCTTGGTTCTGCCTTTCATGTATAAAAGCAAATATATAAACTGTTTGTTCTTTTTATTATTTGAAAGTATAGTCTATAGTTCTTAGAAGATTTAACAATGGAAAGACATAGAAACTTCCCCAGTTCCTTGGTGACAAGAGTTGAGTTTGTCGCAAAGAAAGGCAAAGGCTCAAATAATACAAACAGATTTTGATAGATTTTCAATCTCTTCCATTTAGCACTAGGACTCTGACACTCATCTTCTTTGATCTTGTATTACAAGTGCTTGGGTATTTTAGTGTTATTAATACAGTACCATTGTGTTTCATTTTCCTGCAAACTATGGAGATACTGCAGCTGCAAGTTTACACCCTTTTATGGTTTGGTTTAGCTGTTTAGTGATTATTCTAACAATTGCTACTTGGCTGGAGAACTAGGAATACTGTCTCTTTCACCTAGATTATATCATCACTGAAAATGTTTAAGAATGTTATCATGTCTTTTGCATTGGTATGAGAACATTACATAATCCGACCGCATGCATAACTCTAGTTGCCAGACTAAACTGGTTCACCGATCTAACTCGAACCGGCCTGTACCATTTCTGATTTGTTTTAACCATTAGGTAGGACTTAGGATAGGACTGCCCACTGTGATCAATTGGTTTGCACCGTCCCCAATTATTTTGTTTTTGTCCTTTTTAATGTTTCATCTCCAGGCTCCAGCCAGCTCAGGCTAAGCTAGCATACGCGGTTTCTAAATCCTGTGTCCTTTCCTTTTTTCCGATGTCGCTCTTCCGATCCCAACTGAATGCAGTCCAATGCATATAGCTAAGGTTTAGGTGCAATATTTGGATAACAACACAGCACCCTCCCACCTTTGTACGTTTCCCAAATAAGAGCTTATTTAGGACAATTTTTTGTACCTTTAAGTTCCACGTATTTCATTTCAATCTAGAATAATGTTACATATCTTGAAGTTGAGGATGGGGCTGGGTAAAATCCAAACCAAACCGCTTTTAAATTACTACGTTGAGTTGCTTATTTGTGATTTGTAGAAAAGTTTGCAACATCTGGATCACGTGTTGATAAGTTTACATGTGTTAAAGCAAATATACAGAATAAATAAAACAAAATAATAATAATAATTTTCTACGTTTGCTACTATATTGTGCTACTTTATGCTTCAATAAATACGAACATGACCACTGCTAATATGAATTGTCAGCCTTAGCTATCTGCGACACATTATAATAAAACTACTAGACATTATATGGGGAGTTGTTTTTATTTAATCTTTTTCTAGGATGTGCATTCAATTGAATTTTCTTATTTTGATTTTTTTTTTATACATTTTACGATGGTAGTGAAAAGTTCAACCTGCTTACCAAATGAAATATCGTACTAATAAACTTTGAAATGAAGGTGTGAATCATGGAGACTCCTCACCAAATATACTTCGTATTTTCTATTCGTACTAACGAAAATTTCAATAAAGTACTTAATAGTCAAAAGAAGCTAATTCTAAATGGTAAGTAAATTTTTTTTACCATAGTTTTCACATGGAAAAATGATGTAGAAGTATGCATGAAGTTTGAACTTGGGTTAGACATTGAAAATAAGGCAAAGCGATATGCTTACATGGTAATTTGGATTCAAACCTGTGCATCCTCTGTTTTTGCTGAGCTAAAATGATACTTTAATGTTTATGAATAAGCATTGGTGTTATGATGTAGTATGAATGAAGTTTTATTGGACATGACCTTATGAAATGAATCCATCAATTCTTTTTGTTTAATCACATAAAAAGTAACTTTATTTTTACTTAATCATGAGTTGATCCAACACACAGAAGATGAGTTATATCTCTACCATGATGTGTGGTTTGCAAGTGAGAGCACACAACCATTCTTCTACTGGTTAGTACCTTGATGAAGTTTCTATTGTATTTTCATATCGTACTACTGAGAAAAGGCTTATATGAGAAAGAAACATCATGGAATACTTTTGTCAATCCATTGCTAGCATAATCAGAAAGTCAGTTCTCAATTGATTGCTTGATTCATATGTTTAAGCACTTCAAGGGCATTTATGTGGGGTAGAAGAAGAAAGGCATGTTCAAACATTCAAGTTTCTTGTCTGGAGCCACCATTACTACTGCTGGAAGATTAATCGCCCATGATGGAATCCTTGAGGTAAATATACACTAATAATACACTTAACTAACTCCATTTAAAATAATTTGATCTGTGTAGATAGTAGTCATGTTTGTTCTTTGTTTTGATATGTATCTTCTTCTTGCTGGTGTTAGTTGATATGACCATATAGTGGACATTACCTTCCAATTGAAGAAAACTTGAAAGAATTCATTATCTTCCTCGAAGAGCATCATGTTGATCTTTAGTAAATACCATAAAGTCCATTACCCATTTGTTCATTCTTTTGATGGTTATCCTAGAGGCATGTGTGGAGTAGTTCCTTTTTTTAAAGCAACTCGGAAGCACTCATTAATAGAATGCAATTAATATTGATATATTGAAGAAGACAGGACTAAAATCATACTAAAACACTTTTCCTTTTCTTCAAAGGTGTCCAGTCAAAGGGAGGGAACATGGAACATTGAGAGTGGGCAGTTGTTCCAAGAATGCTACTCCGAGAAGTTGTTAGAGCATGGTGACAAAATCCTAGCCATTGCAATTGGGATATTTCAAGGAACAAGAGCAAAGCTGCCATGAAAAGTAGCTGGAATTCATTGGCAGTATATAACAAGATCCCATGTAGCTGAACTAATAGCTGGATACTATAACGCTAGGCATCGAGATGACTATCTACCAATTACACGAATGATGAGAAAATATGAAGTGCAGCTTATTTCTTTCTATTTTTCATAGATGAAACAAAAGGCTAGATGTGACTTGGCAATTTCTCCCTCAGGCCATTGTTTCACCATAGACACACTAAATTTCGCCAAATCAATAAATATGAAGTGCATCTTTTCTCTTTCTATTTTTCATATCGAAGAAGAAATTTATGTATTGACATGTTTAGTCTGTAATGCCTTAATTGTGATGTTGCTTAGGCATGTACAGTTATGTAGGTCTCTAATTCTTTTTCCTATTTCCATATGGTCATATATAAATGCTCTATACTTCTATTTCTAAGTCTATTCCCACTATTCTTGTTGTGTTTTTTGCTTTGAAAATGAACTAATGTGATGTCATTTTTTTGTTTTCCTATTAAATATAGAAAACAAAGCTCCATGTATACGCGAAATGAATAATGGTCAAGTAGATAGATCCTAAGAGCACAGCCATGCATCTAATAATACTGAATCTATAGGTAATCTCTATAATTATATGCAATAAATTATTAGAAGTGTGAAAGTAAAAAAAAAAAAAATATTCTCTTATATTTGTAGTGACTGAGAGCTCAACACGATCTGTTGGTAAGAGGAGTGCATATCATGGTCAAGCACTTGAGCAGGAGAATATCAAGCGAAAGTGAAAAATGCTAATTGAATTTACTACATTCGGAGGACATCCTGTATCAGCAGATCAATCCTCAAAACTAGCATCTGAGATAGGAAAAGCATGTAAGGACTTGTTGCCTCTTTATGGCGAAGATTGGAGAAAGTTAGATAAGGTGGTGAAACAACGAGCCTGGGAGAGAGTAAAGGTAAATACGAACTAAACTTTACTTTCATATTATTTACTTGTTATGTGATGTTACTAATCATTTTCTTTTTTGTCTTGACTGGCATGGTTGGTGTAGAATCGATTGAATATTGATGATGTAGTGAAAAATGACAACAAATTTGCTGCTACTGACAAATGGATGGGGAGTCTACTTAGAAATCATCGAAGTAAAACTAAGAAGAGATGGATGGAGATTGGTGATGTTGTTAGTGATTGTGCCCTAGGCCAATTACTGGATATTGTCATTTGATATATGTATATATCTATATATATATATATATATATAAATAAGCAGAGGCATTTTTTTTTGTATTGTTTGCATATTTACTTTATAATAGAAATCATGAAAATTTATTATTCTAAATGTTCCTAGATGCTCATTATTATGGGAATAATAATGAATTAAATCTAGTATGAGTTTTCATTTAGTAAACATGGGATGTCTATTTGTATGGTGATACAAATGAAACTCATAGGCATATATTAGATGACTGTGTGCTTAACTGACCCACTATGAGATCACTACATGGAATATTGCCATAAGTGATTTTCATAATAACTATGTTAACGTATCCTTAGACCTAAAATCACCATAGGTTCCAACAGAGAAACGTTATGTTTCAACTCAATCAAACGCTGTCTTTAACCGGATAATTATAAAGGTTAAGTTTGGGCATAATGTATATTATGTAGAGGAAGTTGAGTGATTAAGAAGGGATTTGTCTCTTTCGTTATGAGAAAGATATCTCTGGGCCTCTCCATAATTGAGACTGAGAAATGCATGGCCATGCTCAAATGAATTGATAGTGTGATGAATTTCATTTGTATTATCAGATCACTTGGAAATCGAGAAATGGTAAGATTGAACAATATAAGAATGACACTCTCCATGTCTTATGTTCAATCTAGATAACATGTGACAAAAAGGATAATGACATAAATTATAGATCAGACAAAAATCGGATTACTAATATTCACCTAATTTGGGTAGATAAAATGTCTTGCTAGAGACCAATAATATCTTGTAGGTCTAAAAGGTGTTTAGGACCTACTGCCAACATTAGGTGTACCTATAGGGTCACACACAAAAGAACGAATGAAATATATTGTGGGTTTATATTTAAACCTATAGGAATTATTATATTTATTATTCTTAAATAGTTTAAGAATAATAAATGATTATGAATAAATATCTCATCATATATATCTTCTAGGGTTTCCTATATGTCTATATATAGATCTATGGATAGCCTTTTAGGTTAGACTCTTTGACGTCACATTAGACGATAGAGAAATTCTGCAAACTTAAAAGAGAGAAAAGAAGAAAAATAATTCCTACATGAATTGGATTCGTGTTTTTGAGTGCTAGCACACAGTCGTTCACGTGTGGATACCGTAGAAGGGATTGCGAAACTGTGGTTCCTGCAAATCCGATCTGCTGATCATTTTGAAGCATCAATATAAGGTATATTTAAGAAACCCTTTTTATTCAAATCTAGTCAAGAAACATGGATACTAATTTGATTGAATTGCATGGATCCGCCATTGGGGATGTAGGAATCGTATTTTTATGAAAAATAAAATATATTTTCGTTGTGTTTTGATTCCTAAATTCCCAACAGATGTAGCAAGACCTAAAGGATCAAATGAAGATGATTGGAAGAAGATGACGGAACAATGGACTAAAGAGATTGAAGAAGAGAGGGCGATTTTACAAACAAATGAACCATCGAAGAAGGTAAACTCTACATGCTAATTTTTTCTTAGGACTTCAATTAATAAATGCATAAATATGTAACCATTTTTATTTAATAGAGAACCAAATCAATGATTGGGAGAGAAGCACGTAGTTGTGTCAAATACCTACATAGGTCTGGCTCTCGATCATTTGAGAGTAGAAGGAATGAGCACGTAAGTAGCAACTCAAATAATGTCTAACATGTAATAGTAAGCTTATTCAAGTGTTTAACATTTTGCAAACATATGTATGTATGTAGATAAATCAAAATCACCAACTGCCCAATGCTATCGAGTTCTTTAAGCTAACTCGCTATCGTGAACAAAGGCCTGACAGTACTGGTGGTTGGGTTTTGCAACAGCTACTGAAGATTATGTAAGTCTATGGGTTAAGTTGTATTTTGAATATGTTATTAAATAAGCAACAAGCTGCATATGTTATGTTTTACTTGTTCATAATGTAGGAGAAGATGGTGAAAATGTATGAGGAGTCGCAATCTTCTGACAAGCCAAAGACATCAGAGGAGATTATAGACATATTTATGAATGCAAGTAACAGATCTGACTACCATCCTGGAAGAGGATATGGACCACCATCTATTAGGCGATCAACATGAAGACAAAATGAGATGGATGAGTTAAGAGCTACATTGCAAGAGGAAAGAACATTACGCAAGCAACAAACTCAATAGGTAATTAAAGTTTATGGTTTGTTTAGTATTGCAATTTTTTTTTTCCAATAAAGTATGGGTGATCTTAAAAACTATTGAAAACATATACATCATCATGTATCTTTTTCATATAACAACCACACATATTATGAATTGCTAAGCTATACTCTTGCAAGGAAAACCACACAACATGATTTTTATCATGGTTTCTAAAGCAAGTTCAAGCAATCAATTGGGTGTGGTAGAACTTATATAGGAGCTTATGGGAAACATGATTGAGTTTCAAAAGTATTTGAAATTTAATACATTTAGGTGTATAAGGCATTTACTATACTCTATCTATTATATATGTATGTATATAAATGTACATGATGGAGGAGTTTTTGCACATTGCCCCTTGTATTTATGTCCCTACTTTTGCTCATGTGCATCGAGATTGAAATGGTTATTATTAGGAATAGATTAGAAAGTTATATTATAGAATTTACTACAGTTGTAAATATTTACTTCATTCTTTTCTTTTCTGATGTTTAATTTAAATTATTATGTTAGAAATATAAAAACAATAACAATATGTTCCAATTTGATCATTTTGGATATAGAAAAAGGTATTGTATAATATCAAGTTTATGATATGTAAGATAATAGCTCATCATCCCATTAATTACCATTCTTTTTCGATTTTCTTGAATTGAATTTGCTATTCAATGGTGTTTACAGCTTGCTAAAGTAACTCGACTGATAGAACAACTTGTCTCAAGTTTTTCCAGTAGTTCAAGTTAGTTATCATAGGTATTTTCTTATTATCTCATTCATGTTTTTTTAATCATTTTGTAATTATATCTACATATTATGTGACAGCAAATCCAAATGGAAATACTTTTGTAAGTGCACGAGATCCTTCGCCAAATCCATCACTTGGAGATGATGGTGACAACAGTGAGGAAGAAAATTAAAGACTTAGTGTTTTGTTTTTTAGCCAAAGCAACTGGCATGAATGGGGTCAAATTGATGTCACAAAGTGTGAACGCATGCTCATTTTGGTATAATTTGGAATTTGTGCTTATGTTTCTTCCAAGGACACTAAACAATATTGTTTAGTGTTTTTTTTCCTTTACTATAATGATAGTCATGGTGATCTTTAAGTAATTTTTGTGATACCAGATCTTATTACATATCGATGCATTGTATGCTCCAAAATGTATTAATGATATTTAGTCATACATAAATTCCATGTGCAAAAGTAATAGCAAGTGTAAATTATATTATGATCAAACAGGTGTATATTACAAATTGTGCATACGATGTACAATAAACAAGTAAATATTGGCAAATCAAATCAAGTTAAACATTAATACCCATCTCTTCTCAACAAGAACAGCCACGTGTAAACATCGCTAATTTCAAATAACAGCCACATTTAAAAATTACTATTTTAATTGAATGCGTATATATAGACATCACTAATGTGTTTGAATAGCTATGTTTAAATTATGGTAAATAGAAGATTTGTCATGTTTATAAATCGCCACTTTTATCCAATGAATATATATATATATAAAATCTTATTCAATTTGGGCATGGCGATAGATAAGCATCGCTAATTATGTAATTTATTTACGTGTATATGTTACTAATAAATATATTTACCCACATGTAAACGTCGCTGATTACAAATTTCCCTCTTTTTATAATTGGCGAGATGGGGATTAATCATATTTAGCCACACATAAGTGTGACTAATACATGATAATAGGCCATGTTTAAACGTGTCAAACAGAGTGTATTTGGATATCAAATTCATATTAGCGACGTTTTAATTTTTAACATTACCTATCAAATCTGCGACGCACCTTTTGCAACGTCTATAGACTAAGTGTATAAAAACGTCACCAAAAATATTTGGTCACGTTTAATTAATGTTTAGCCACGTTTATTAGACGTGGTTAAAGGCTTTTTTTGTTGTAGAGAAACTTTAGCTATGTATTTGAAGGATTTTATAGAAAAGTTATGGTATATAATATTTCATTACTATCAAACTTTGGATGATAATTATTTACTAATTTATGTCTTCTATATACTTGTCCTTCTTATCAAAGCAACTAAAAGATCATGTTTATTGAAAATATGTCATTCTCAAAAGATAAACTAGTGATAATATTCAAGTGCATCTTATTTATTACTACTAGAGTACCCTCAAGGCGTGACAGTAATTGTTTAGGTTTTAATACGTTAGCCCCCGGACTCAAGTTAATTTATGGTTCTTGTTTTCAAAACGATTTTTTTTTTTTTTTTTGCGGATCAGTAGCAAAATCGAAATCAACCTATCCATTAGTATTTGTTTATCCTTTTTCTTAACTTTAGTCGAGTGGCGATTCCAAAATATTTTCAAAATTCAAAACTTCATTTAATTCTTAGTCAAGGATTCGTATTGAATGGGTTAAGGTTTAGTACGAATCAGATTAAAAGAAATTAAACTGGAAATCAAAATCCATGCTCGATAGATTAGCGACTCTACAAGGGACCCATTTTTAGAGGGTTAGCCACTTTATCCTTTTCATATATAATTTTCTTTCTTCTTTATAAATATTTTTGTATATTTATAAATAGTTGTACTAACTTGGTGCTTTTGTGCAGTTATTATAAATATATCTATGGGGAGTTATATTGGGGGATTTTTAATTTTGAGTAAAAAAAAATGTGTGCTAGATGTGGTCAAACCCGGACGACCTTAGTAACTTAGGACGGGAGCACCAGTAAGTCTCGGGTATTATGGTTACCCACCATTCGGGACACGAATTAGTCCCCCACTCCGTTTAATGTGGCCCATGGCCCATTAATTGGGGACCTTTAGAACCCACCCTTCTTGTATTCACTACATGAAGAAGATGACGATCAAGCAATATGGCCCATCAAAATGTTTTCCAAATGTTTTTTTACCAAACAAAGCTGAATTTATAGGAGTTAATTTTCTTGTAATCCGTTCATGTAGATGTGTCTTGTAAATTCTTGTAACTTTATCCATGTATATACTTTGTAAATGTATAAACCATGTTGTAACATATCTCTTTTGTAATTTGTAGATTAAGAAAATGGTAAGTAGTATGTGTAGTCGCAACATGAGGGCCCGTCTTATTCCTACATATCTCTTTTGTAATTTGTAGATTAAGAAAATGGTAAGCAGTATGTGTAGTCGCAACATGAGGGCCCGTCTTATTCCTAAGATCTATGTTCATGAGCCTACTAGTCCGATGCCCACTTTGAATAAGTGGTTACCAACTTTCAAGCCAGGACAAAGAGGATTCATTGAAAACTGTTTGGGCCCTATTCTTTCTCTACCAAAGGTCCAAGTGCCTGTTCATCTTTTTAGGACCTTGGTTTACTTATGGAATATTGATGAGGCTACCTTTGTCCTTGGTGAGCACACTTTGAGTCCTACTATTGAGGAATATACGAGGCTTCTTCAAGCTCCACCAACTCATGCAGGAATATATGTTCCTCAACTTAGTAAAGGGCTGATCAACTTGTTCAACTCCTTTTTAGGGATTAAGAGGACCGATGTGTCTAGAGCACTCAAGAATTGCAATTTGGTCTCCATTCAGCTTTCTGACTTGTTCAAGTGGTTTAGATCTCCAAATAGTTATAGGGACTATAAGCCCATCTTCTGTAGAGGTGTAGAAGCATGAGAACAGAATCGCATCAACGCAGCTGCAGTATTCGGTACTATCCTCTTCCTGAATGGGGATCTATTCATCTACTATCAGGTGGTGGAATTAGTGGACCGATTTTTGGCAGGAAAGTCTTATATCTCAGCCTTGCTCGCTAAATAAAATAGATCTCTCAACCACTTAAAGAATAAAGGCTATGGAAGAAGTTCAAGTCTAGTATGACACTTTTGATAGTTTGGTTTACTAGCCACAGTAGAGATTATGGGAGCAATTTGAGCCCGGTTTGCCACATTAGAGATAGTTATGATCTTATTTTGAGCTTTAGTGAAAGAGCCCGCATTCAAGATTTTCCAAGAACTAATGAGTGGGTGCATTTACTCCAAGATCTAGAAGCTTACACATTCCTTTGGATTGTTAAGTGGTTCCATTCTCATGCAGCAATAACTGGATGCATAGATGATGCGGTAGTTCCTTTGATTAGTTTGACCGGGTCTACAGGATATTATCCGGCTCACGTGATAAGACAATATGGAGCACTTCAAGATATAACTAGCAAGCCATCATTAAAGGAGGTTACTATGGAATATGATGACTCAGACGTTCCTTTAGCACAAAGAGAAGGGAAGCTAGGGTTGATACAAGCCAAATGGGAGACAAGAGAAATCAAGCCGATCTATGTGATAGACCCCATCAATACTAAGACAAAGAAATACCGGGCCATTAAAGAATACATCCTCAACCAAAGGGCAAAGGTGGATGGGTTGGAATTTCAACTTCTTAAGGTATTGAGTTGATCACTTACCACTCCCAACCTGGAGACACAAGCTTATATGGAATTGAAAAAAGCCCAGGTAGAGGGTTGCTTCCAAGAAATGAAGAAAAGGGAGCGAGAGATGGATGAGGAAGTGCAAAGTTCTCAAGCTAAGGTTCAAGCACTTAAAGCTCAACTACGGACGGCGAAGAGGACTATCGAGGAGCTAAAGGACCATTTAATGTGTCCTAGCGAGATTAGGCGTTTAGTTTAGGATTAAAGTCACTTTATTTAGCTTTTCGGTTTTGTTATGTTTAAGTCATGTTCTGACTCCTTGAGTAAATTCAGCTTTAATAAAATAAAATGTTTTCTTTGCCACAAAGCTTCTTCATCATCTCAATTTGCATGCGCATGCGCCTCTTTTTTTTTCCATATATATATTCTTGTCTCTACATGTTCTTGTATAGCTTTTATGTATATTTTGTTCGCTAACCGTTTACTTGTTTTTGTGTATATGTTCTTAAACACTAACCATTTGCTTGTTTATTGCAAATAGTAAGTAAATAATAAAGTTTTTTTCCAAAAGAAAAATAACAAATATGTACATGTATTATTCTTCTCTAAACTATGGAATCTTGTTTTTGAGTTATGTAGTTCTAAAAGATAGCTTCTAAACAGTTCATCCCGATTCGAAGTCCAATCATCACTAGGTCCAACTCCAGAATGGCTAGCAACAACGACAATAATTCTGGCAATTCCAATGCAATTTCCGAGCAAAGGTTCACCACTTTGGAACAAAAGATGTTTCAAATGGTTGAGCAAATGAATCTTCTCGCACAAAACTTTAAGGCCCCTCAAACTACTACCGAAGGACGTTCTGGGGTTAAGAAAGGGACTGATGGTCAAGACATTGAGGAATAAGTAGTTAATCATGAGCCATAAACCACTATCAAGACCGATTCTTCCGAGCTTAAGAAGGAAATTGAGGCTCAAAACAAAGAGATAGAGAAAAGGCTTTTCTCTCAATTCAATGAGAAACTCAAGGCTTTTGAGAAAATGGAAGGATTTGATCAAGCTGGAATCACAAGCTTTCCTATAATCGAAGCTAGGCATTTCCCCGAGAAGTTCAAGATTCCCGACTTTGAAAAGTATGATGGTACTGGTTACCCAAAGTTGCATGCTAGGCTCTATGTGAGGAAGATGATTCGATACACTCAATATGAGCAATTTATGGTCCAGACTTTCCAGGATAGCCTTACCGGTCAGGCTTTAACATGGCATGCTTAATTGGATCTTGATGAGATTAATACTTGGGACAAATTGACTGGGGCTTTCTACAATCAATACAAGTTCAATATTGAAGTGACATTGTCTATGTGGGATTTAGGCAATATGAGGAAGAAGAAAGATGAGTTCTTTAAGGAATATGCTCAAAGGTGGAGATCAATGGCATCTATGGTATCTACCCCTATCCCAGAGAAGGATTTGACATTCACTTTCATCAATACTTTGAAAGAACCATTCTTTACCCATCCCATTGGACACACTACTGCTAATTTCTCTGAGATAGTATTGGTCGGTGCAGAATTGAAAATGCCATTACTACCGGGAAGATCCATGTGGAGAAAATATTATAAACTCTTATTCCAACAACAACAAAGGGAAGGATACTACTGTTAGTGTAATTAGCTCAACCCCATACACTGAACCTACTCAATCATACGCCTACCAACCAACCCCAAAAACTAATCAACTCTTCACCCAGTCATAACAACCACAATCCCAAAACAAACCATTCAATAGATCCAAAAGATAGTTCACAAAAATTCTTGGACCCCTTAGCCAAGTTCTAGCCCAGCTTAGAGCTGACAACCTGATTACCTTTGAAACACCGAAAGAAGACTACAAACCCAGATACTATAACCTCGAGCTAAAATGTGATTATCATTTGGGGCAAGTGGGTCATTCTACTGACTATTATTGGAGGCTTCAGAACAAGATTCAAGACCGCATTGATGCTAAATTGGTCCAACTGGATTTCATTGAAACCCTGACCCCTAATGTCAACACCAATCCTCTCCCAAATCATAGGCCCATGATCAACATGATCACAATGAAGAACCTGAACCTTTTATTGGAATGATCCAGTTCGATTCGAAAAAGGTAGTTATCCAATGTCAAGAAGAGTAGAAAGAGGCCCCATATGAGGTGAAATCTATGAGATATCAATTCCATGTGCCCATTACACCAAGTGACTATAAAGTCGCCCCGTTCAATTATTAAACTGTTAATCAAGTTCCTGAACCCATGGTCGGGAAACTTGGAAAAGCCCCAGAGCCTGAAAGAGAGAAGACATTAGGGGAGGAATTCTTTCCACAAAGAAAAGATAAGAAAAGGAAGGAGGAATCTGATGAGAAAATGGCCTTGACCAAGATCATGAAGATGAGTGATTATAAGATTATCGATCAACTTGCTAAGGTCCCAGCTCAAATATCCCTGATGGGTTTATTGATGACTTCTGAAAAACACCGGAAGGCCCTCTTTAAGATACTCCAACAAATCAAGGTTCCCGAAGGTATTGCTACTGAAATGATGGAACATGTGGTGAATTTGATATTTGCTTTAGACCAAATCTCTTTCTCACCTGATGAATTAGGAGCTGAAGGCACTCAACACACGAAGCCTCTATTCATAATGGCTAAGTGTAATGGATTGATTGTAGCCAGAATCCTCATCGATAATGGGTCATCTTTGAATGTTTGTCCATTTGCCACCTTGAACCTACTAGGTATCGATGCATCTAATCTCCAGTCTTGTTCCACAATTGTTAGAGCTTTTAATGGATCCAAGAGATGCATATCGAGAGAAATAGACTTGGAAATTACTATTGGGCCATAAGATTTTACTATCCCATTCCAAGTTCTACATATACCGAGATCGTTCAATTTGTTACTTGGAAGGCATTGGATCCACTCAGCTAGGGCAATACCGTCTAGTCTGCATCATATGGTCAAATTTATAACAAATGACCAAATCATTACGGTACTGGGTGAACAAGATCATGTTATCTTCAAAGACACTACTATACCCTATATTGGCGAAGAAGGATCTGAAGACTTTGGTTTACAAATTTTTGAAGAAGCTAATATGATTCAAGAAGAGGGACATTTAGGGACATTTGGACTGGGATATGTCCCTACTCCGGTTGAGATACAAGAGATGAAAAGGAAAGCCGAAGAAGAGAGAGAGAAGAATGGTATGATACCCCTATTGAGTCTCCAGACATTAGAGTCACATTCCCACAACCGACTCATGTTCAGAAGCCAGACATTACATCAGTTATGGAGCCTCCTTGTAGCTATCCGGCTCAGGAGTTAAATAATTGGTTTATTATTCCCCTTAATAACTCTAGGGTTACCTTTGAGTAAGGGTTAAATTCATGAAGTGTTTTTATGTTTCGTTTCTTTTATTAGTTACTCAAATAAAATGTACTCCATGAGTCATATTCATTAATGAAATTTCTTTGTTTCTTTTCTATATTATCTCTTTTGTCTATATCATCACTTTCTCTTTTCCCTCACATTTCTTCATTTTTCTCTTTCTTTATCTTTCCTTTATTCAGATACGATGATAATGGTGAAAGTAAGGGATATCTTGCACCGATAGATAACGAAAATACTAATATTACTTCCAACCCTATTAAGTTAGCCGTCAAAAGTGATATTAATGAGCATATTAGGACAGAGAAAAGTTGGCAAAAATATAAATAAGGTAAAATTGAGATTAGTGAGCCTATAGAAGTAGTAAATGTTGGAACTGAAGATGAGCCTAAAAATTTGAAAATAGGCACCACCTTATCGCTGAACAACGAGAAAATTATTGACTGATTACTTAGATGTGTTTGCATGGTCCTACGAAGATATGCCTGGTTTAGATACCTCTATAGTGGTTCATAAATTACTAAAGCAGATATCAAACCAAAGAAAAAAATTAAGGCGATTTAGACCAGATATCTTGCTTAAGATTAAAGAAGAAGTGAAGAAATTATTAGAAGTTGGTTTTATAGAGGTATCGATTATCCTGAATGGGTGGCCAATGTGGTCCGGTACTTAAAAAGAATGGAAAGGTTAGAGTTTGTGTAGACTTTCGCGATCTAAACCAAGCCACGCCCAAAGATAATTTCCCCTCACATAGATGTCTTGGTGGATAACACGGCTGGAAACCATCTATTTTCATTCATGGATGGCTTTTCGGGATACAATCAGATTAAGACGGCAGAAGAGGATAAAACTAAGACAACCTTTATTACTACTCGGGGAACATTCTACTACAAAGTCATGCCTTTCGGCCTTAAAAACGCTGGGGCAACATATGAAAAGGCGATGGTTACATTGTTTCATGACATGATGCATCAAGAAGTCGAAGTATATGTGGATGATATGATTGCTAAGTCTAAGGAAGATGAGGATCATGTGGAAGTATTAATGAGATTATTTGATAGATTATGGAAGTTCCATCTTAAGCTGAATCCCGAGAAGTATACATTTGGGGTGACCTTAGGGAAGTTGTTGGAATTCGTAGTTAGTCAGCAAGGAATAGAAGTTGATCTGGATAATGTTAAAGCCATACTTGAATTGCCTCCTTCGAAGATGATCAAAGAAGTAAGGGGCATATTGGGATGCTTGAACTACATTGCTCGGTTCATATCTTAATTAACCGACAAATGTCGCCTTCTATTCAAGTTGTTGAGGAAAAATGTAGCTATACGTTGGGATAAAGATTGTCAAGAAGCATTTGATGAGATCAAGCAATATCTGATGAATCCATCAATGTTAGTAGCGCCAACACCTGGTCGCTCTCTTTTCCTGTATTTGATGGTACTTCCTGAATTAATGGGAAGTGTGCTTGGATAGAAAGATGAAGATGGGAAAGAACGAACTATGTACTATTTGAGTAGGAAATTCACTGAAGGTGAATAGAAGTATACTGAAGTGGAAAGAACTTGTTGTGCTGTGTTGTGAATCATGCACAGACTTAGACAATATACATTGTATTATTCTATCGAGCTTTACACGAAACATGATCCTTTGAAATATTTGGCTCAGAAACCAGGGCTGATTGGGAGAATTTCCAAGTGGCAGATGTTATTATCAGAATTTGACATCACTTATATGAATCAGAGCTAGTTAAAGGTCAAGCTCTTATAGATCAGCTGCTTGAGAACCCAGTTGAAGAAATATGATTGATGGAGAAGCTCAATTTTTAGATGGAAGCATATTGCTGGCATATTCAGATAAAGAATCAGAACAGTCCACCCCTAAATGGAAGTTGTACTTTGATGGAGCAGCTAATGTATATGAATGTGGAATTGGGGTAATCTTAATATCGCCAGATGGTAATCAATACCCCGTTTCAGCAAGATTAGCGTTCCTTTATACTAATAATGTGGCAGAATACGAGGCTTGCATCATGGGTCTCAAGATGGCACTTGACATGGAGATAGATGATCTTAAAGTATATGGAGACTCCTCTCTCATCATCTTTCAAACACGAGGAGAATATAAGACGAAGGATGCAAAATTGGTGCCTTATCACCAACATTTACTAGAATTGGCATAGAAATTTAAAGAAATATCATTTACTTATATGCCAAGAAACCAAAACTAGTTTGCGGATGCATTAGCCACATTAGCATCTATGATTCAGATCACTAATGGAGTTGAGATCCATCCTTTAAAGGTTCGCATTGAGAAGGAACTAGCATTTTACTTGAATACCGAGGAAATCCTAAAGAAAGAACTCTAGTATGCTAATATCAAAGAATTCCTCCAAGATAGCCAGTACCCTGAAAATGCCTCAACAAAGGAGCAAAAAACGCTAAGATACTTAGAAGCTCATTTCATGCTCAGTAGTAATGCATTATACAAAAAATCTTTTGATACTACTCTCTTGAGATGCATAGAAGAGGCGGAAGCAGATATGTTGATGAAGGAAGTTCATGAAGGGATATGTGGACCTCACATGAATGGATACATGCTATCCAAGAAGATTATGAGGATGGGTTGTTTTTAGATAACCATGGAATCAGATTGTATCAAACACGTGAGACATTGTCACTTGTGCCAGATATACTCCAATAAGATAAATGCTCCTCCCAAAGAATTGCAGTCGTTTCTTCACCTTGGCCCTTCTCGATTTAGGGTATGGATATGCAATTTCGTCAAAAGCCTCAAATGGTCATCGATTTATATTAGTGGCGATCGACTAATTTACCAAGTGGGTTAAAGCATTCTCATACGCTAATGTTACCAAAGGAATGGTTGTCAAGTTCATCAAGAGAGTTATCATAGCCAAATATAGAGTCCCTGATACAATCATTACAGACAACGGTACCAATTTGAACAACAAATTAATGTTGAATTGTGCCAAAATTTTGGGATCAAACATCGGAACTCTACCCCATATCGACCTCAGATGAATGGGGCAGTTGAAGCAGCCAACAAGAACATCAGGAAAATAATAGAGAAGATGGCTATCACTTACAAAGACTGGCATGAGATATTACCCTTTGCACTCATGGCCTACCGAACATCCATCAGAGTATCAATAGGGCAACCCCCTATTCATTAGTCTATGTGTGGAAGCAGTTTTGCCATTGAAGTTGAAATCCCATCTAGAATATTAGAAAATGAATTGGATGAAGCTGAATGGGTGAGAAACAGGATTGATCAGTTGAATCTCATTGATGAAAGGAGGATGACCGCTCTATACCATGGTCAGCTTTACCAGCAAAGAATGGCTGAGCATTCAATAAGAAAGTTGCCGAGAAATTTCAAAGAAGGAGACTTAGTCTTGAGAAAAGTGCTCCGAATGTTCAAGATCCTAGAGAAAAGTTTACTCCTAATTATAAAGGACCATGTGTAATAAAGAGAGTGTTCCCTGGTGGTGCATTGATTTTGGCTAGAATGGATGGTCCAGATTTGAAAGACCCTATAAATTCTAATGCAGTCAAGCTGTACTACTCTTGAGAAATTAATGAGAATTCTATTAAGTTCAGAAATGTGTTGACTAATTTGTCTATGTGTGATCTAATTTTTGTTATCTATGGAAAAAAAGATATCTCTAGTGGTCTCCAATCATCAAATCGGTCACTGACCATCCGCCTTAATTAATAAGTTCTCTTTCATCCTTATGTCTCCCAAACAGTTAAAACACGAGCGTACTGTGAGCTAAAGAGATTTGAGCAATTGCTAAAGTTATAAAAACATTCTAATACTTTGTGATTTGATCTTTTCTTAAAGAAATGCCTATTTCGGGGGAATTACATAAGAAGTCGATAAGTTCAAGCTGCAAAGAAAAGGAGACTCTGAGAACCATCTCTTATATTATCCCGTGATCAAGACCATCAAAAGAATCCAGTTACCATCAAGAGACAAACAAGGATACTCAATTCAATGGATAGCCACTATGAATGCGCTCTAGCCTGTCGGAGTAAACCTAGTGATGAACGGACTTCACCAAGTGGTCTGACAAGTTTAAAAGCTTCTATAAGAATCTGGTAAGTTTTTTTTTTTTAAATAAATATATTGCTAAGATTAATTTTCAGGAAATTAACTCTAGAAGCCACGCAAAGCATGAGGAAATCAAGATCTCAAGACATGAGATTTGTTACTTGGGGATCAAAACATGAGACCCAATTCAAGAGGCGTTTCAGAACATGAATCACCTCTGCTTGAGAAGGAACACTGTTCAAGAGGCGTTTTAGAACATGAATCACCTCTGTTTAAGAAGTAATCCAGTTCAAGAGGAGTTTCAAAACATGAATCACCTCCGCTCAAGAAGTAACACAGTTCAAGAGGAGCTTCAGAACATGAATCATCTGCTCTTAAGAAGCAACCCAATTCAAGAAGCATTTCAGAACATGAATCACCTTCGCTGAAGAAGTAACACTGTTCAAGAGGGGTTTCAGAGCATGAATCACCTCCACTCATGAAGCAACATAGTTCAAGAGGAGTTTCAAGACATGAATCATCTCCGTTCAAGAAGCAACACAGTTCAAGAGGCATTTCAGAACATGAATCACCTCCGCTCAAGAAGCAACATAGTTCAAGAGGCGTTTCAGAACATGAATCACCTCCTGTCAAGAAGCAACACTGTTCAAGAGGCATTTCAGAACATGAATCTCCTCTGCTCAAGAAGCAACACAGTTCAAGAGGAGTTTTAGAACATGAATCACCTCCGCTCAAGAAGCGATCCAACTCAAAGCAATGGTTCAGAACATGAATCGTCTCCACTCAAGAAGTAACCTAGTTCAAGAGGAGTTTCAAAACATGAATCACCTCCACTCAAGAAGCGATCTAGCTCAAAGCAATGGTTCAAAACATGAATCGTCTCTACTCAAGAAACAACTTCATCTCTAGAACTAATCCTATCTCCGCTTAGAAAGCGACCTACTTTCAAGTACGGACTCAATACATGGGACCTGAATCAAGGGATGGTTCAGTACATGAAGCATCCTTGCTCAAGAAGCAGTTCAAAGAGCATATCAAAACATGAAAAAGCTCTCACTCAACTCAAGAAGTGGGAGTTCCAGATAAGTTAAAGGCAAAATGAGGTCTACTTTATCTTTGTGATAAGGTTTTGACAAATCTCACCACAAAGAGGGGCAGCTGTAGACACCTCATTTTGACAATTTATTTTTGTCAAATTATTGATAATTAGATATTAATATTAGTATATATATGGCTAAATTAAAGGAATATTTGCAATTGTAAGCATTAGGATTAGAAATGAAAATTAGGAAAATAAATCAAATTAAGGGAAATAAATATAATAGATGTAATATATATACATATATAATATTGTATAATATGCAGACAATTGAAAAAAAATAATAATGCTCATCTTCTCCCTTGATAAGCCCTCTTTGGGTCCATTATCAACCCACTTTCAGACCCTATTTCCACAAACCTAATGAACATATGAAAACTAGGTATGGAGTAGTTTAATTTGGTATATAGATTACGCGCTTTCATCAACAATAACTATTTCAAATTTAGGCTTGAAAATTGGGAAAAACGCGTTTTTGTTAGTTTCCTCAAAAACTCAAAAACGCGTGAAATTCGTTTTTTAGGCAAGATTGAAGATTTCGATCGTTATAATATGGGCAAGACATATCTAAAAGGACATTTAATTAGAAAGTTACAACCATTTTGGCTTCGATTTTTTTGAATTTGTGAAAACCATGTCTTAGAACCCTAGATTCTCAATTGGTTGTTTAGGAAAGTTTTGAGCCGAATTAAAACATATAAATAGTCTCCTATCTTCCAAAAAAAAGGGGTCGGCTCTCGCCCAATACTTTTAATTTTATTCTCAATTTTTGATTTCGTCTTGGCGTTCTCAAATTTAGGTTTCAACATTCGAACTTTAAATTCTTCGTAAAAAAAAAAAAAAAAGGAGGGGAGGGGGGTAAGGAAATTGGAGCAATTGGAAGCTACCAAGGTGTTTGGCAAATCGAGGGCTTCAAAACTCTCCTATTCGGCCACCGCATCGCCCTGTGATTACCCCAACCCAATTCCACATTTGTCTGTTTCAAGTTGACCAGCCGGAGCTTCGACCATCAATTCCCTCGCGCGCATTCAATCCTCAAGTAAGCCTTTTTTTTTACTTAATAAAGCATACTAGTAATATAATATTACAAGTTAATGAATTATGATAGCATTGTAACAATGAAAAATAATAAACAATAATCAGATTCTGATGTAATAAATATTACATATATTATTAGTTGTTTAGGCATTCAAAACATGAGGTTATTTAATGTCTTTTTGAGTGATTGCTTTGTAATATTGTTTATAGATTAAATTCTTAGGTTTATATTGTATAAAATTGCTATTAAAATTCCTAAATTAATTTTTATCTTAACTAGATTTCTTATGGCTTTGCCAATTGATTTTCATAAATTTGATTTATTAATATTATCATAGCACTTGATTTTAACTTTCACTATAATCCCTTGACTAATAAATTCAGTTTTTTTTTTAATACTTTAATGACATAGATTGAATCTTTGAAATGATGTATTCAAATAATAGGTTATTATATGATAACCATGATGTCCACGATATATCATTTGATGTTATAAATATTTAATCTTTTATATGTTTGTGATAAGATTTTTTTTTTCTCCTGTATGTGTGAAATTTGATTTCTTGTGATAATTTATTTAATGATAACATGTGGATTGATATGCTATGTTTCCTTAAAGAGTTTTGTCACTAAGAAATTTTTTTTGATTTTTATGAAATAGCAAGAACTTAAATTAATAAATCTTAGGATCCATATCATCAAAAAGCTAATTTTGTCAAAACTATCAAAATTTAACAAATTTAAAGTAAGAATTAAGAACTCTAAAATTGATCAACAAATTAAAGTTTTCATCAAAGAACTACGTATTATCTTATTTTGATTAGCGGGTACGTAGGCACCTAAATGGGCGACTCAAAATATGTAAAAAAAAAAAAAAATTATCTTTGCGTATTGTTTGATTTGATTTTATTGATTCTCTTAGTTTAGTTTAGAATATGTGAATATTGATAGAATTTGACAGGATTTGATTAATTTGACTATTTTGAGTTCTTAGAATATATATGATTGTTGATGGAATTTGATTAGTTGATTAAAGTAGTAAATTTGTACATATTTGTAAATATTAATCATATGATTAGTTAGTTAGATCTTTATAAATAGTTTAGAATTTGAAATTAGGGTTTAAAAGAAAGCAATTTAAAGTTAGAAAGTTAAAGTGATAACCGTTTATGTTTTAATAGGTTAACCCCCGGATTCAAGTTAATTTCTAGTTCTCGTTTTCAAAACGATTTTTTTTTGGAGGATCCGTAGTAAAACCGAAATCAACCTATCCATTGGTTTTGGTTTATTTTTTTTTTCCATTTTAGTCGAGTGGCGACTCTAAAATATTTTCAAAATTCAAAATTTCCTTTAATTCTTAGTTGATGATTCGTATTGAATGGGTTAAGGTTTAGTACAAATCGGATTAAAGAAAATTGAACAGGAAATGAAAATCCATGCTCCACACACACCACACACACAAATTGAAAATACAAAATTGTTCTCCCAATTTTCTGTTTTGAGCAATTTCCACATTCATATTTGCTTATTTATTCCCGCGCACCACGACCGTACCCACCCACCCCCCATATACAAAAAAAAAAAAAAAAAAAAAAAGACTTGTTTACATAGTTCATACATTGTGTTATATTTAACTATGTTATTGTATTATAGATATTCGAAGAATTAAGTAATTATAAAGTTAACGTTTATTTGATAATATATTACTTTCTTAATCGAACAAAAGGACTGTAATTTAGTTTTGCAGCAACACACTCGGAAAATATATATAAATACTCGAGATATTAAATGAAAAATGAAAAGCTAATTACATTTTACCATTTTTGAAGGAAAAAATGTATAATTATGTTTTGACTTTGAAAAGGGAGAAAAAAAAAAGTTTTAACTACTCATGTCCACGAAGGAAAAACACAACAAGAGCGAAGAAAAGATTCCCGGCACGCCCCCCACGCGGCGGGCGCCGTGTGACCATAATCCTCAAATTTTTGCGATTTCCGTTCTCTCGTCTGCTCCTGTTTCTCCTTGAGTTGTGTGTGGATGTATTATGGCAGCCCTCCTATTGATTTCCTAGGGCATGATTTCATTCACTAACACGTAAATCAAGATTGATGAATATGTGCCTTAGGAGTATATCCATCACGATCACCTGTCCGCAACGGAAGTCAATCCTCGTCAATTCTAATCAGGTGATCGTAATGGGCTTACAATTGCTTGCAATGGGCTTGGATGAACATAAATAGAGCTGTACAAATGGATTATGCAAGTCAATCTATCCCACTTTGCTTTAATTTGCAAGTTATGCGGGTTAAAATTTTTAGTCCAAGCTACCTTGCACAGGTTATTGGATTAAACGGGCTGGCCTATGAACCCGCTAATATTTTCTATTTATTGAAAAATTTTATAAGAATTCAAATTTAAATTTAAATTTTAAAAAATTTAAATGTAGAATATATTTCTTTTTATCTCACCAATTATATACATACTAATTCTAAATGATAATCATGTATGTTAAAAGAATTATATACAAATAAAATTGTAGACTTCTATTTGAATTTTTTTATCTCACTATAAAATGATTTATTCTAATTAAAAGAAATTAGAATTCATTTAAATTTTTTCTTTAGCGTGGCGAGGAAAAATATATCATGGAAATTATTAATTGATATTGTGTTGCTCATTTTAAATAGAAGTATCTAAATATCTAATAGATACAAAAGAGAAAGTATTGATAAAAGGATTAAGAATATAATGAGCACAATGTTAAAAGTTTGAAACATAACACCCAAAAAATTACATAATCTACATTCAACAACTAAATGATAAAAAAGTGAAGTGAAGATGAAAGAAAGAAAGTAACATACTAATGTTTCTTTTTTTTTTTTTTTTTATAAGATTTTTATATTATATATTATTTTTTTTAAGTGCAGGTTCACAAGACAACCTGATCGGCAGCAGGTTGGCCCGCACATTAATAGGCTAAAATATTTAGCCTAACCCGCATTTTTTTTTTCGATAGCATTAAACATAGATAAATTGCAAATGAAAATTGGGTTGACTTGAAGATGGCAATTTCCGCGGCTTCAATGCATTTTCCATTTATTGACAATGGATTCTCCTGATTATGGATGCGAACTTTTAGATTAATCTGATTCAGGGATGCGAATAGATATTTTTTATGATGGAATTGCTCACGAATGACGTAAATCCATACCATGTGTGATCTAATCGGTTGATCATATATGTTTGTTCATGTGGTTTTTGCATTGCATTTGCTTGTTATTAATCGTTTGATAACCATGCTTGAAAGTGTAATATGAGTGAATTTTACTCTATTGGATGTAGCTGACTCCCTTATAGTTTATTTTTGCAGGTCACTCAATACTGGGAATGGGATAGAATCAGAGTGCAGAGTGTGCCCATTTTTTCAGTTGCACAAAATAGGTCGAAGATCAGAAATATGAAAGGTTAAGCCTAATTTAAGAGATGAAATCATAAATTGGAATTTTCTTTCTTAATTAACCATAGTGAATATTACTCTTATACCTAAGTTTACCTTATCTTATCTTTTAGTTGAGGATTCAATTCTCTATAGTTCTTGTCGTTTGTAGAAGTATCGGTATCCAAAACTATTTTCACAATAAATATATGTATGTATCACATTATAAGGAAATAATTAATTAGGGTATTGCAAACTCTGACATATAACGTAGTCCTCATGTTATGGGTCTACATATAATATGATGACTACTTTAAGGCAATTATGCTAGGCCCCTTATTTGGGTTGTGACAATGTGGGCATTTTCTGTATGTAATTGATGCTTTTAATGATCAAATTAATAGGTTCAAGAATTCTTGATTTTATGATTTGAAGCTGCAAATAATGAATCCGATTAGAATCTAAGTCTTTCCATTCCATTTCAATTGCTGTTAGTTTTAGATTGCATTTTCATGGCTAAGTTTTTAATTTAAATTAAGACACTCATTTTCAAGTTGCTATTGGCTGACCCCTATCTAGTCTAAATAGCTTCACTATCATTTTACCATTTCAAACCGACAATATGTTCTTTCTTTTTTTATTCCCCCTTTCTGAGGGTGGTGACCAATCATGTGCTTATATAAGGGAAGCTAAATAAATTAGATGATTTCCCCTAATAGATATCTTCCTAATTATTTTGAAACCTTCATGAAGCAGGTTGACAATTATATGAAAGGCCCCATCATTAGAATGAACCATCACAATAGGTTTTACATATTGTTAGATAACAGGAACATTGACTTAAAAAAAATAATAAAAATAAGGGAAAAAAGCATGAAAGGGAAAATGTAATACCGATCAACAACATGAAAGCTCCACACAAGACTATTACACAGATATGAATGTAGAAATGATTCTATTTATTTGATGCAGGATTCCATTCAACTCAACGTCATACAATGGCTTTACTTTTAAGTTTTAGATCTGTAAAACAAGGGAAGAACATTAGATGATAGGAATGATGAGCTTTCTATTTTGGATAATTGTGAAAGAAAGTTACTTACTTTGTTGAATGGAGTATGTATAAGATGTTTAGTAGGATTAGTAAGGTTAACTTTCAAGAAACCTTTTCCTAATAGATTTCAACTCTCCAACAATATTTGTCATAGTTCTCCTTTCCCTTGGCAAATCATTTGAGCAAGAAACTCCAATCTCAAATATAGCCATTAAACACTCCAAAACTGGTTTTCTTGCAATAGACGACTCTTCCATCTCCACATGTAACATTGGATCCACTATCTCTTCAACTTTGATTGGGTAAAGCACTTTTGACAAAATAATTTATATTTGTAGTGTAAATTACTTCACTTGGTCTCTTCCTTGTGAACATTTCTAGCAACAAGATAGCATAACTATATACATCTCCTTGTGTTGACAGAGATGTGTTCATTCCATACTCAGTAATTGAGATGAGAATATTATGTCTTAGTAAAGCTAAACATCTTATGATTGTTATTTTCAAAGAGAAGTGAAAAAAAAGGTACATATTAGATTTTACTTTAATGAGGAAACACTTTGTCATGCTTAATTTGTTTAATATCATTACCTGGGGCGATGTAGCCAATGGTTCCATTAAAAGCCGATGAGCTTGCCTGATTGGTTATATAGCTACTCGAGGCATTTAAAAGGATTTTGGAGAGACCAAAATCACCAACATGGCCAATCATTTCATCATTGAGGAGAACATTACTTGGCTTGATATCACGATGGATGATGGGAATTTCACATTGAGAATGGAGATAATCTAGTGCACAAGCAACATCAATGGCAATATTTAACCTTTGAACAAGTCCTACGAGAGCCTTGAATTCATTTCCAAGAAAATCAATACTAGAACAAGCTGTGAGTATTTTAACGAGGTTGCGATGTCTAATTCTCTTTAACATCTTACATTCAACCAGAAAACTTCTCGAAGCACCATGCCTTTGAAGATCAAACACTTTTACTGCTACAGTTTTGTCACCTATAATGGCTTTATAAACTGAACTAAAGCTACCACTTCCAAGCTTGTTAGTTATGAAAAACCATTAGTAGCTTTTAGAAGACTTTGGTATACAACCTTAACAAAGAATCAATAGAAAAGTTTTCTAGAACTGTAATTTCCATCTTTCTTAACCAACAATAAAGCCCAAGAAAAAGCAATAACATTCCAGCAAGTCCAACAAAAACACTAAGTAGAATTGTGACAACCACATGGGAAGCTTTGTTATGTGAGAATTCAACAATACATTTTGGCAATGCTAACTCAGGAATTCCACCACACAATTTTTTGTTTCTAACCATTACAAATTTGCTGATATTCTTGAAAACCCCATCTTGGAACTTGCCCTTCAAGATTGTTGTATGATAGATTTAAATTCTCTAAGAATGGTAAATTAGTCAAGAATCTTGGAATTTGACCAGACAAATATTTCGAGAAAGATCTATCACTTCAAGACTTCTTAAAGAACCCAAAGTTGGAGGAATAATCCCTATAAAGAAATTCCCTTGCATGCATAATCAATGTAGATTAACACTTTCAGCAAGGCTACTTGGAATTGTTTGAGAGAACATGTTTTCTGAAACATTTAGCATGGGGAGTTGCTGCAAATTTTCAAACAATTCAGGGAGTAGACCATGAAGATGATTTTGTGACACATCCATCTCAATCAAAGATGAGATTTGAGAAATTTCAAAGGGTATGCTTCCAACTAGATCATTTCCACAAAGATACAAGTAATTCAAACTTTTGCACCCACCTAAAGTATGCGTATTTTGGATTGAAGCTTGTTATACCCAATTGACAAGTAAATTAGCTCCTTCATGTTTCCAAGAGAAGATGGAATATTCCCCGACAGTTTGTTGAAACTTGAATCAAATTGCTTCATGTTTTTAAGATTTCCAACACTGAAGGGAATTTCGCCTGACAATTGATTTATACTTATTGCCAAGACCTCTATGTTTACAAGGTTCCCTATCTCAATAGGAATTGGTCCAAATATATAATTGTCCATTAAGCCAAGTATACGGACAGATGACAAGTTGCCAATACACTTAGGTAACATTCCTCCAAAATTGTTGAAAGCTATGACTAATTTCTCTAAGGTAGTTTTATTAGTTAAAGAGCATAAAAAATTTATGTCATCAATCCCTCTGTATCTAAGACTATTACAGCCCGTTTACTTGGAGGTAATAGAGGAGGAATAGAATTTCTATTGCTGGAATGCCTCTATTACTTTGTTTACTTGCATTAAATGAGCAGTAATAAATATTCCCATGCATTTTTTATTCCTTCTATAGAGGGAATAAAAAGTTCCATCTAATAGGTGGAACTTTTTTTCCTTTTCTATTCCCACTCCAGAAGCAATAAAAAATTAAATACCCTGTCCAAATTACCCTTAATTAAATTACATATTGACAAAAATATTCACAGTTTAATGCTAGAATTAATACCACAATAAGGGCCTAATGGTATGTTTAGCTTTATTAGCAGTTTAATGCTAGAATTAATAAGTTGAAGTAAACAATAGAATGTATATTCTCCGTAATAAAACTTTAGACAAAGTAAACATAGAAATAAACATTCCTACTCTATTACCGGTAATATCATTCCAAGGAATAACTTTTCTATTCCTTGCCTGTTTCCAAGTTGAAGCTTATGTAGCTTTTCTAAAGAAGGAATTTTTGCCTATAAATTATTAATACTGGTCTCAAAACCAGCATATTTGATGCATTAGACAATGAAATAGGGATATTTCCTGTCATTTGATTTGCCCAAATCAAGAATGTTTCAAGATTTGAAAGGGTATCGAATAGATCTGAAGAAGACTTCCATGAATCACATTATCCGCAATAATGAACTTTGACAAAGAGGAAAATTATACACTGAAGAAGGAATGGAGCCTGATAATCTTATTTGTATTACACTAAACAAAGTAAGTCTAATCTAATATACAATTAAACACTCCAAACCCGTAATTTCGCAAGAACTGTTTCATCATCCACCAATGAGATATTTCTCTAATTGATGCAACTCAATCAGTGCATAAGATATGCTTTTCCATTCCATGGCAATTTAGAGAGCAAGAAACTCCAATGTCAAGAATAGCAACAAATTTCGAGAATTTTGTGATTTATATACGCAAATACATAGAAAATTTAAATAACAACGCAAGTGATATTAAAAATTTGGAGAAATGCAGGGGAAATGGCCTATATTTGTACAGTTTTTATATATAAAAAGTAAAAAAGTTTTAAATTTTCTATCATGCATTTAAGATCTTATATTCATTGATTACTCTCATTTTGAGGCTTCCATTCATACTACATTAGATAGAGGGAAACCCTTGAACGAGAGAAACTTGTAAGCACAACCACTTAAAAATATGATTGAAAAATCAGGGCCAAACTGTACGAATACGAAAACCTTCTTCGCATTTTTCTAGATGAACCTTAATAATATAATTGTATTTACACAGTATTTAAAATAATCAATAAATATCTATACTATTAAAGAAAATCCACCCCATTTGATATCTTTAATATAAATATTTTTAGTATAATGTTTTTATCATATGAACATAAACTATATTTCGTATTCCTCAAATCATGAAATTAATTAGGGTTTGAATAAAATTAAATAGGGGTTGAATAAACATAGTCTTTTCCTTTTTAAACATACGGCATAAAATTTTTTTTATATCCTTGAAATCATAAAATTAAATAGGATTTGAATAATATAATAGGGGTTGAATAGACATACACTAGTAAAAAAATGACATTAAGAGGCGAAATTTTTCGCCTCAGTAGCTTAGAATTTCGCCTCAGTAATGCTATTGAGGCGAATATTTCGCCTCAAAATTTCGCCTGAGAAGGTCGGCCACCTTAGGGAAATAGAGGCGAAAGTCGCCTCACTTTTTAAAAGGTGAGGCGAAATTCGCCTCATCGTGGATGGGTTGCCACCTGGGCTAGTGAGGCAAAACTCGCCTCACTAGCCGACGTGGCGTGAGGCGAAATTCGCCTCACTAAATGCTATATGAGGCGAATTTCGCCTCATCCAATTCTGCGCGCCACGTCGGCTAGTGAGGCGAATTTCGCCTCACTAGCCTACGTGTCATGAGGCGAAATTCGCCTCATTAATGCTATATGAGGCGAATTTCGCCTCATCCAATTCTGAGCGCCACGTCGGCTAGTGAGGCGAAATTCGCCTCACAGCCTACGTGGCATGAGGCGAAATTCGCCTCATATAGAAAGAGGGAGGCGAATTTCGCCTCATCTACCAAACAATCCCCCGATTTATAATTATAACATATTATTTGAGAATTTAAATTATTATTAATTTAATTATTAATATATTATATTCAAAATTTTAAAAAATGCAACACATATTATAAAAATTATATAATTAATATTACGAATTTATTACTATTAATATTTGCCTTAAAATTTATTAATTTATATATTTTTGCAGAATTAATAAGTAAAAAATACAACACCTATTGCAATAATTTAAAAAAAACGTATAATTAATATTACAAATATATTTATATTTTACTTAAAATATTGTATGTAAGTTTGTTATTCTAAACATTTGAAATAATAAGAGTATTATGATATTATAAATATATTTATATTGACATAAATGTTAAAAAATAAAAAGTAGAATATATCTAAAATTTGAAAAAATTACAAAAACTTTGTAAATATAAATAAAAATATTATACCTTATATTATATTTGATTTTAATATTGTTGAACTTGTAATGAGAAATGGTAAAATCCTGCAAAAATAAATTCAAATAAATAATTATAAATAAAAAATAAATATAAAAACTAAATAAATGAAATAAAAATAGAGGATTAACCGTGGAGAGAGCAGCGTTCGAGAGAGAGAGGAGAAAAATTTGTGAGGGAAATTGTGCGAGCAGAGGAGAGAAGTGGGTGTATTTATAGGGGTGGTGACTGGGCTGATGAGGCGAAATTCGCCTCATATGTTGAAATCTGAGGGGAATTTCGCCTCATAAGTTAGACAGTGAGGCGAAATTCGCCTCATATGATAAAATGAGGGGAATTTCGCCTCATAATAATAAATTCCAATTTCCCGCCCCCGCTTTTTTTCCCGCGTCGTCCCGCTAAAAATTTTTACCCAAAATTTTGTATAATTTTTAAAAAATTTATTATTGAAAATATTTATTTATTTATCAACATATTTATTATTAAATAAGATTAAAAATTAATCTTATTTAATTAAGTGATGTACTTTTATTTATTAAAAAGTTAATTATAAAATATTATATAAATTGAATATTAATTATTAAAGTTATATTTTTATTAATCAATTTATTTATTAGTAAATAAGATTAAAAATTAATCTTATTCAATTGTGTCATGTGCTTATTTTGATTAAAAATGAATCATAAAAAATATTTATATAAATTAAATATTTAATTTATTGAAATTACGTATTTATTAATCAATTTATTTACTAATATATAAGATTAAAAATAAATCTTATTCAATTGAGTAATGTACTTATATTTATGAATATTTAAATAAAAAAATATTCATAAAGATTAAATATTTATTATAAAAAATATATATTTATTAATGAATTTACTTATAGTAAACAAGAATTAAGGTTGTTGTTATTCTATTGGGTAATGTACTTTTATTTATTAAAAGTTAATTATAAATAATATGTACATACATTTAATATTTATATAGATTAAATATTTCATATTTAAATTATATATTAATTAATCAATTTATTCAGTAGTAGATAAGATTAAAAATTAATCTTATTCAATAGGGTGGTATACTTTTATTTATTAAAAATTAAATACCAAAATTATTTATATAGATTAAATATTTAATAATAAAAATATATATATTTATTAATCCATATATTTATTAGCAGATAAGATTAAAGGTAAAACTTATTCAAATAGGTAATGTACTCTTATTCATTAAAAATTAATTACAAAAATATTTATATATATTAATTATTTTATAAAATATATATACTAATCAATTTATTTACTAGTAGATAAGACTGAAGAGTTATAATTATAAAGAAGTATTTTCATAGATTTAATAATAATTATAAAAATATTTATTTGTTAATCAATTGATTTACTAGTACATGAGATTAAAAATTAATCTTATTCAGTTGGATATTTATTTTTATAAAGATATTTATTTGTTCGACATTTTGTATATTGAGAATATTTTTAATAATATTAAACATATAAAAGAAGATTTCGACTTTGTAGAAAAATATAAAATTAACATATATTAATTACAATACCGTTAATTATTTCATATGGATTGTGATAATAATATATTTATCGTATTCATTATGAAATTGTTCGTACGAACATAAATTTTTACAATTAAAATCTGTGATTTATAGTCTTATAGATTACTTGATATTTAATATGTAAATAAGATCTTGATAAAAGTAGATTTTAGGAAGCTAGTTTGTTGAGGAAATTATCTACGTTGGTGTTGTTACTGAAATACCCCAAATGTTCACCTAGATTATAAATTGAGTTTAGATAGACTAAATGAATAAAATGAATTATAGGATATAATCTCTAAAAATCCGCTAAAATAGTTTAGAGGATTCATTAACTCTTGATTATTAACCTAAACACTAATTCCGAAATCTTACTAAAATTTGAGTTCATTTGTTTGAATGAAAATATTGGTTCTTAAACCCGAACTCACATTAAATATGTTTGTATTCAAATTAAATTCCTAAATTAAGTCCTTCTTTTAAGATGTTAATTTATAACCTATCGTATTTTAAGATCTTCAATTCCTAAATTAAATCCCAGTTTCTCAGCCTCTTCGTATTTTGGCCATAATTTTTTAATCTGATCTCTGATTGAGGCGATTGAAGTTACGATGGAAAGATATGAAAGAGATATACAACTTTCATGTATTGAGCTTTTGCAAATGCTAAAATTAACAGTGCTTAAATTTCATTTCTTTTCAACTGATACATTTTCCATGCAAAGTTAACAACTTGTTTTTATATGTTTTATGTGTTTTTTGCTTACAAATTGGATAACTTTTAGCTATAATGAGATGGATAAGTGATGTTTGATGTGTTATGTTGACTGGTTCATGTAATTAAACATGAGTTCAGTACATTTATAGATTTAACAAATAATTAGATTAAATGTAAAAGTTAATTAAAAAAATGAATTTAGTTAACAAACCGAGGTTCAACTTGATTAAATAGACTTCAATGAGTTAAAATGAATTAGATTGAGTTAGTTTAACCATCTTGACTTATATTTTGAATTAAATGATTAAGGTTAAGTTAACCATCTTTGACTTAGTTTAAGTTAAGGTAAGTTCAAGTTAACATAAATCCTACATGTATAATGAATTTGTAGTGAATCTAAGTTCAACTTGACTAAGTGAGCTTGAATTAGCTAAAAGTAATTAACTTAGATGAATGAATTAGGATGATCTTTCAATCATATGAGCAATATAATGTTTCAAATACTTATAGTTAACCATTCCTTCATTTTTCCAATCTGAAAACGTTAAATTGTAATGTATAGTTACGTAACCAAATAGACGAAATGAGCTTGAATTTGCTAAAAGTAATTACCATTGCCCTGTTTAGTAATTTGTGTTTATTTTCCAGTAATTTTTATGAAAATTTCGTTCAGTGTGTAACACATTAAATAATAAATTTGTACTTTCCAATTTATTTAATATATGTTTGATCATGGTGAATAGAGATATACTGCGGGTTTGTTGAATGGTTTCATATATAAATTAGCTGTGCATGGTACTCGTCGTAATAAATTACAGTACTAAGGGACAAAATATGACGGTACTCATAATCAATAGCATGACAAATAAGTGCGAAACAAGTAATGCAATAAAACGTGAACATCATGTCCTGAATAATAAAAAACGATGAGGAAATGAAAAAAACTGTAGCAGCTACTGTCGCTGCTCCTGTCGGAGTCGAGCACGACCAGATCCTCTCACGGATGTCCTCTGTGATACTGTATGGGGGGGAGTCGAAGCCGGTGTCGACTGAACAGCTGCCGGCTGAGTCGGAGTATGTGGAGGCTGCTGAGAGGCAGGAGGATGTGAAGACGAAGGAGCCCCAGGAAAAGCGTACGATCCAAACGCGGACGGCTGTGACGCAAACTGTGAAAAACCGGGACCCCCTGCCCATGGGATGAACCCCTGAGGATGTGGTCCTCTCTGCTGTGCGGAGCTGCCTGGTGACTCATGTGCTGGATCGTGTGGAGGATGCGTGAACATGGATGGATGGCTCGGCATCCCATAAAACCCATGGTAAGGATACGGAGGAGGTGGGACTGGTGTGAATGGCGTAAAGCCAGGCTGACTAGGATCAGGGCCATAAGTGGAAGTCCCCATCTGTGGTGCTGCGTGCTGGTATGGAGGGTACTGCCCGGAGGAAGATGTAGTAGGGGGACGGACGTAGTTCATCAGCAAATCAATCTTCTCTTGCATCTTCTCAATCTTGGCCTCCTGGCTGGTCCTATCATACTCAGAGTGGACCAAATTCTCCTCCCGTGGCTGCTCATAGTAATCAACCCTATGTTGATCTATCGGCATGCCGTAACCGAAGCCACGTCGGTAGGCAGATCGGTGGCCCAAAACCTCCTCCATAATGACCTTATCCTCCTTAGGTCGCTGACCTGACGCAGCAGCAATATCATCCTCATGCTTCCTTTTTTCCACCATTCGTTCCTAATTGAAACAACATGAGTATAAGGTGAATATAATCGTACAAACAGATGGATATGAACTACTACTACCAAAAAAAAAAATTAAGAATCGAAAATACTAACATAATTCTGCATGGAGACCTCCGACTCCCATCGATCCGTTAACTGCCCTTTCTGTCTCCTTAGGTGGGTATGTCGGTAGTTTTGTATCGGCGTGAGATCCTGTAATACATTATTAAAAAAAGTCAGTACAAGAACATAGCATATAAACCCACATTTATTGTGATTGGAATACCTACATTTGTGAGTGCATGCTGGAGCATGGACTTTGTACCACCTGTATGAACTGACAGTTGCTTCTTCCTGTTCTCCGCATTCACCGTGGATCGCAACTACACGTTTCTTGAAGAAGTGAACAAGTGAACTATATCTTATGCATATGTAATTTACCACATGGAGAAGCGTACCTTATAATCTTGATCTGTCTCAAGGAAGTGGACGAATGCCCTCCATTCATCTATCCTGTGCTCGAAACCCGGTGGTGGCTTACTAGCAGCTGCATCGCCTCCACCCTTGGCTATGACATAACGCTTAAGCCTGTATCGAAGCTGACTATACGACTTGCTTGCTAGAAAGTCCAGTGCCACCCACCATTTATGAATTCCCGCCAATTTTCAGGTAGTTCGAACTTGTTCTGCAAGTTTGAAAAAAAAAAATTAGTGTTAAAGGAAGGTATCAGGAGCCAAAAATTGGTTTTTCGTATATCTTTAGATTTAAAATTAACTTACCATTACACGGCGGATGATGCCATGTCGATATGCCTCGGGAAATGCTGACCATGCCTTTCCTCGACCACCAGGGACAAACAACTTCGTCGACGCTCTGTGATGGAGTAAGAACTCCAACCTAACCATCCCCGGAGATGAGCATATGAGACCCATAAACCCATCAGGCATAGTGATAGTCGGTCTACGGCCTGTCCGCCTATACTCCTCCTCCGCCCGGTAACCTCTATACATACCCCGGCGCCTGTCTGTCACCATGATGTTTGCCTCCTCATGCTGAGCTGCCACAGCGGCCTCCTCCTGCTCCACTGCTGCGGCCTGTGGGTCATCAGGGTTCACCTGAGCAGGCATATCATCCGGGAGGTCATATAACACCTCTTCCCCTATCCCGAGCTCATTTACCCATGCCTGCTGTGGTCAGCCGCCTGCCCCGACTGGTCATCGGGATGTCGGACCTGCCGATCAGTAAGTAAGGCAGTAAACGATCCTCCTGTATAACAAAATAACAAAATGAAACGCATGAGTCCGAAGTAGATATAATATTGCTATGACAGATAAAACCTTTACAAATGAAGCTTTAAATCCCACCAGTGTACTGCTCCGGATGTGCCGCAGAGTCGTCCAAAAGCTGATCCATGAAATCGGAGCTACTCATCCTGCAAGTTAAAAAATACACCGGTTACTTAAACATTTCGTGGAGATCATTACGCAAACAAAGTACATTTGATAGATAATAATTAAATAAACGTATCCGTACAATCTATTCGTCCAAATCGTAATCGCCTATGCTACTGCATCCCGCACTCGGGTCGGGTAAGCGTGTAAGGTTTCCTAGATCGACAAATATGCGATTGATTGAAATTGTCCATGGCCTTTGCACTGTCTGTTGCATTGCCTCCTCTATTGGAGGTGGCTCGATCGATTCAACATCGTCTATACTCTCAGTTTGGAAGAGAGCACGTGTGAACATATGACGGTGTACAACTTTCTGGACAATCTTCCAATTGCCGTATCGCTTGCTTGGGTCCTTTAGGTAAAATACTTGTTGTGCTTGGTCGGCAAGGATGTACGGGTCGTTATCGTACCATGACCTTGCGGTGTTGATGGAGATGAGGTCTCCGTCGATAATTTCCGGTTTATCCTTCTCCGTATCAAACCACCTGCATTTGAATAAAAACACTTTCTTCGACCCCACATAATTTAGTTGTATAACTTCGGTGAGAACGCCGTAAAATGTAAGTTGTTGCCCTCCATCCGCACCGATGACATATACACCGCTATTCTGTGATCTTAGGCCAACCTCCTTGGCCTCTGTGTTGTATCGGATACCATTCACGATACAAGCATTGAAGCTATATCGATGAATTTCAGGGCCCCAAGCTAACGCTTCAAGATCTTCTGGCATCTGATGTCCATGGACAGCCGTTTGCTCCATAGTCTACATACCATGTAAACAATTAAAGTTACATGTGAAGATATTGATAAATTAATGGAATTGAAGGCTTCAACAAGTTTTAACCTTATTTCTAAACCACTCGGCAAAATGTTTACATACTATTCCTCCCACATTGCATGCTCCATGCAGTTAGTTCGGCCTCGAACTCCCTGTAAGATATTTCGTTAGAAGCGGATCTTCATTCTTGGGGAACATATCTTGTTATCAGGTCATAAATGAATGAAAAGACATGATATACCTTATAAAGGGTTGCACTTCCTCGCAATTGTTCAATACTGTCCAATGCAACCTGTTGAGTTCTGCATCCGAGCCTGTTATAGTGCATGCACCTATTGAACGTATGGGCTGTGTGAATACTCGAAACGATGATGATGGACATTCATCCAGCGGTTCGTCCCACTGTCGGTGGGGCCTATTTATTCTTGAGTCCATGTTATCAAAATATAGTGAGCAAAATTGAGTGCTCTCCCGCACAACATACGACTCAGTAATTGAACCTTCCGGTCTTGCCCTATTCCGCAAATCTGCTTTTAAAACTCCCATGTACCTCTCAACAGGATACATCCACCGGTACTGGACCGGACCACATATGCGTGCTTCATGTGGAAGGTGGACGGCTAAATGTATCATAATATCAAAAAAAGCAGGAGGAAATATCATCTCTAACTTGCAAAGAGTTAGGATTATTGTTTTTTCCAAAGACTCCAACAAATTTACACGGAGTTCTTTAGCAGTCAATTCCCTGAAAAAACGACATACATCACATACAACATCATAAATGCGATTATCCAAGACCCCACGAATGACAACCGGGAGAATACGTTGCAGCAAGACATGACAATCGTGACTCTTAAGACCTCTCAAACTAACTTCATCAGCGCCTAAGCAAGATGATATATTTGAAGCATATCCATTAGGCATCTTCACATCCCTAATTGCATTACATACCTCTCTCATTTGCCTAGTCGATAGTGTATATGCAGCTGGTGGTTTGAAAATGCGTCCACCACGTTGCTGCAGGTGTAGCTCGGAACGAATACCCATTTCTTGGAGTGTGAGTCTTGCCTTCTCTCGTGTCTTTTGACTTGCCCTTAAGACCAAAAATAGTTCCCACTAGGTTATCGCATATATTCTTTTCGATATGCATCACGTCAAGATTATGTCGTATGTGCAATTCACTCCAATATGGCAATCGGAATAGCAAACTCTTCTTACACCAATTTGTCCCGTCTTCATTCCTCCGACGGCATAGGCGCTGTTGCAATTTTCCTAAAATGACATGCTCGTATCGACTCAATTGATCGATGATGTCTGAACCAGAGAAATCCCTTGGTCGTGCCCGTGTTTCCGTGGTGCCGTCAAAACTTACCCTGTCATGGCGCCACCTATGTCTCAAAGGCAAAAACCGTCTATGGCCCATATAGTGGAACTTACTATTTGAATGGCCACTTGTGCAGTCAATGTTACATATTGGACATGCTTTATAACCCTTCGTCGTCCACCCTGAAATGTCACCATATGCCGGGAAATCGTTAATAGTCCATAATAACGCAGCATGCAGTCGAAATACCCGTCCTTCGACCACATCTAGTGTTTTGACCCCACTTGTCCAAAGTTCTTGTAGCTCATCTATCAATGGTTGTAAGTACACATCAATATCTTTACCTGGTGATTTCGGCCCCGGTATTAAAAGAGACATCATCATATATGGCTCCTTCATACATCTCCATGGTGGAACATTGTATACAAACATAATAACTGGCCACACACTGTATGTCGTGCTCATGTTTGCATATGGATTAAACCCATCAGTGGCAAGTCCTAATCGTACACTTCGGGGGTCCGATGCGAACAAAGGATATTTGTTATCCAATCCCTTCCACTGTTCGGAATCCACCGGATGCCTCAACACACCATCTAGATATATACTTTTCCTTGTGCCATCTCATCTCTGGAGCCGTCTTCCGACACATAAATAGCCTTTGTAATCTTGGAACTAGTGGGAAATGTCGCAACACCTTAACCGGTACTGTTTTTTGTTTTCTTGTATGAAGCTTCCATCTTCCTTCCCCACACACTGGGCATGTATCAAGATTTTTGAATTCTTTTCGAAACAAAACGCAATCATTTTTACAAGCATGAATCATGTTTGCATCCATGCCTAACTGCTTCAAAAACTTCCGCGCTTCGTAATATGATGTAGGTAACAAATTGTCGGCAGGTAACAAACTTTTTATTAAGTCAAGCCAATTGTTAAATGACTTCACAGACTGCTTACCATCAATCTTTAGATTTATCATTTGCACTACTGCTGATAATAATGAAAACTTTGTACATCCCGGATACACTGGACTCTTTGCTTTTTCAAACATTCCAGTCCACCCATCTCCATTAAACCCACTACTTTCATCTTCGCTGTCAGTATCATCGCCATCGCCGTCACTTATATTAACAGCAATATCTTCCAAAAGTTTTTGATCTGCCTCATCTTCAAAGTGCGTGTCTTCAAGTGGATTGCTCCCTTCATCCATAACAACATTATCATGTACCTCGAATTCATCTACATCCTCACCATGATAAATCCAAGGGGAGTAGGTCCAAGCCATTCCCCTTCTGAGGAGGTGATACTCAATAATCTGAATAGATTGCCATGAACCATTGAGGCAATCTCTACAAGGGCATCTAATCAGTCCATCTGCCCGCTTATGGTTTACAGCAGCTTCTAAAAACTCTCTAACCCCATTTCTATATTGCGTCGTAGTCAAATCACGTGTCATATGCCAACTTCGTTCAGACATCCTAAATTGACACTTAATTAATTACCACATTTAAGTCACATCGGATAACTCTCCTATAACTATGCAAGCATCTAATATTGAAACACCATATGTTTAACTTACTTATTATTTAACCCTATATGTGTCATGCAATTACAGATAATATGTATAGTTTTATTGAATCTCTAAGAAGAAATACATTACTACAAATTTAACATAAATTAATTTATAAGCCTATAAATAGGAGCATTTACTACTGTACACATACATACATACATTTATGAAGTTAAACATATTACGTATGTATTAAACATTAATATACAATTGTTATATTGTAACTATATATGATTTTTGTTCACATACAATTAATAATATTTAAATAATTGTATTTACACTACGTATCATAAATAAAACACAATACACATATATTAGACAATTATATGCCATCACTAAATCCTAAATACATATAATATCTTTACCTTACTTATAATAAATATATAAGTATACATATAATATACAGGAAATACTACATATATAAGTAGTATTATTTCAATACTTACACTTATTTTATGTCTTATTAATCTAAACATATAAAACAAGCTTTGAATAATATATAAATACTTGATCCTAAGTACATACATAGTTTTTTCAATTTCTAACAATAAATACATAACTATATATTGAACATTCATTAATCAATATACATGAAAAAATATTAACATCTCAGTATTTATATTTAATCTATGTGACATGATATTAAACATAATAAACATAGATTGAATAATAACATGTAATCACATATCCTAAAAATCTATAATTTTTTCAACTACACACTAATATACACAACTAAAAATTAAATACATATTACTACATAAATATATTACTACTACTATTTAAATAAATGAATTAAAAATTTCATAACAAATTGAACTAACCTTGTAGTAATTGTAGTACAATAAATATCCGATCAAATCCACCCAAATTATCAGATACCTGCATTGAAAATTAAAATATCAATCAAAAATATATTTTACTATAAAATAAAATACTACAAGAATTAAATTAAGAATAAAAACTTACCGTATAATTAAATTTACGTAATCGAAAATATTTTTTTTTCCTGATGTGTGTGCGTGAGTGTATGTGTGCTTATGGGTGGGTGTGCACGTCAGTGAGCTAGTGTGTGTGTGTGTGGGCAAGTGAGTGTGTGTGAGTGAGTGAGTGTGTGTGTGGGTGGGTGGGTGGGTGGGTGTGGTGTGGGTGTGGGTGTGGTGTGTGGGTGTGGGTATGTGTGTGTGTGTGTGGGTGTGTGTGTGGGGGGGGGGGGGGGGGGGGGGGGGGGGGGGGGGTGGGGTTTCGGTGTGTGTGTGCGTGCGTGCAGGAGCGAGGGTGTGTGTGTGTGCGCGCTGGAGCGAGGTTGTGTGTGTGTGATGTGCGAGAGAGAGAATGGAGAGGTGGGAGTGCAGGCGGAGGGTATATATAGGGGGAAGATGAGGCGAATTTCGCCTCATCCTTGTGAGTATGAGCGAATTTCGCTCATCCTAGTCATGATGAGGCGAGATGATGAGGCGAAATTCGCTCTTTTGTTTAAATGAGGCGAATTTCGCCTCAGATACTTTAAGAGGCGAAATTCGCCTCTTAATTTTCGCCTCCCTACCTACTTTTCTACTAGTGATAGTCTTTTCTATGTAAAAGATTTTTGGTATGAAATCATGAAATTAAATAGGGTTTGAATGAATTAAATAGGAATTGAATAGATATAGTCTTTTCCTTCTTAGTATATGGGATAAAATATTTTTGGTATCCTTGAAATCATGCAATCAAATAGGGTTTGAATAGAATTAAATAGGAGTTAAATAAACATAGTCTTTTCCTTTTTTAACCAAGCATGTATCTTTATATATCGATCTAAAGCTCTAATACAATATTTACGCATGATAGTTACCCAACATGAAGAAGTTACATGTGGAAAATACAATTGTAATTATTATTTATAATTAATTTTCTAATTTCTAGGACTAATTAATGTTGACCTCTTCCAACCTGTCAAAACAACATATCTATTCAATTTACAAATATTGGATTGTTTTATTTGCACACACATCACGGGTGGTCATATGTTATACTTGTATATTATTAAAGTGTTAATACTGATGATTTTTAAAAGTAAAACTATTTTTTTTAATGGTATTGTATATGCTTTAAAATAACCAATGGCAAATATGTCAACTTCATCTGCCGAATGCATTGATTATAGGCCTTCATCAGCCATAATTTTCTATATGAATGGACAACCACTACTGGCTAGGCACCCAAGTCAAATCTTTCATTTAATTTCTATATGAAAGGTATTCTTGTACAGTTGATAAGATACCATTTAAAGCTTTTGGAATACTCATTGTTTGAAAACGTCAATTCATTTTCTATGTGGAATTTTGGTTATTTCTATATTATTCTTCAATACTTCATTTTGGTAGTACTGAGATTCTAAGGTCAGCAGATGTCTCTCAGCAGTTGTATCCTCGTTGTAAGAAGTTCCCTGGTTTGCTTAAAGGCCGAAATGATCTCACAGCTGCTTTGATTGTTGACGCAGCGAGGGAAGAGAAAAAAACTATCACAATCTTTTGATTCTGCGGATAACTGAATAGTGATATTTTATATAGCTATTGATTCTAAAAATACCCAAACAATAATAATTCAAAATTCGAAATTGCTAAAGGAATTTGAAATTCTTAGAGAATAGAGTAATAAGGTGACAAAAAAAATAATAATAATGAATGCTAAATTTTCATTACTAATTTAATAAATATAGTTTAAGGTTAAATAAGTAGATTTCATTTGCTATACTTGATGAAAAAGTTAACACTTGGTGAACAAGCTTAGTATGTGAGAAGTTATATACTTGGTGACCAAGATGTGATAATAACTTAGTCAAAACTTAAGTCTCCAAGTTTGTAATATGTGGTTAGAATTGTTTGAGTAAACTAGTGGTCAAGTTTTTACCATCTATATACATGATTCTTTATAGCAATTTATGCATCAAATGAAAAGAGAGAAATAACAATTAAGAGGTATGTAACAAGTGTGAGTTTATCATTTATGTGTGTGTAGTATGTGATTTGTAATAGTGAATGTCAATTTTATTACTATAATATTTGAGAGTTAATTTCTTCTTATAAATTGTCCTTTTGCACTTGCAAAATTATTATTATTTGTGCTGTCCACTAGATAATAACTGAACTATTCTTTGCCTTGAGAAGGCATACAATATACGAAAACCTAAAAACTACCAAAAATAGAAAGTTGCTGAAACATATAGACATAAAATAACTAAAATGGTGAATAAAATGATATATACAACACATAAAACGGACTTTTCTATTAAAAATTATGACATCATTAAATGTTTCTAAAATTTAAAAAATAAATGTGATTTTGCAAATTTTCCAAAAAACAACATCAATCACCTCAAAGCAAGGAATTTTACTCATTTGCTCATTTTTCATCGAAATAGGGACATGGAGTTATAAAATTACATTGAACAATCTTTGTTGCATTTTCTCATTTACCTATCTACCTATTTTCACTACATCAATTGTACTTAATTTTTATTGTAACAAAACCACCCCTTTTAGTGTCTTTAGTGTAAATATAATATAATGTTTTTAGCATATTGGTTAAAATATTTTTCCTATCTATGAAATCATGAAATTAAATAGGGTTTAAATAGAATTAAATAGGAGTTGAATAGAAATAGTCTTTTCTTTTTCAACATATGGGTGTAAAATATTTTTGATATCTTGAAATCATGAAATTAATAGCGTTTGAATGAATTAAATAGGGGTTGAATAGACATAGTTTTTCCACGTATCCTTGAAATCATGAAATAAATAGTGTTTGAATCGAATTAAATAGGGGTTGAATAGACATAGTCTTTTCCTTTTTTAGCTAAGCATATATCTTTATATACGATTTAAAGCTCTAATACCATATTTATGCATGGTAGTTACCTAAAATGGAGAAGTTATATGTGAAAAATACAATTGTAATTATTATGATTTATAATTAATTTTCTAATTTATAAGACTAATTAAGATTATCATCTTCCCACCTATCAAAATAATTTATCTATTTAATTTATAGATGTTAGGTTGTTTTATTTTCAAACGCATCGTGGGTGCATTGTTTGCTTGTCTTGTACTTGTACTTATATTGTACATTATTAAAGTGTTATTAGTGATGATTTTTAAAAGTAAAACTATTTTTTAATAGTATTGTATATCCTTTAAAATAAAATCCACCATTTTTGTCAGTCTACCAATGGCAAATATATAAACTTTGTCTACCGAATGTATTGATTATAGGTCTTCATCAACCATAATTTTCTATATGAATGGGCACCACTATAGGTTAGGCAGCTAAGTCAAATCTTTCATTTAATTTCTATATGAAAAGTATTCTTGTACAGTTGATAAGATACCATTTAAAGTTTTTGGAGCACTCATTGTTTGAAAATGTCAATGAGACAAAACTTCATTTTCCTTTGTGGAATTTTGGTTATTGCTATATTATTCTTTTTGGTAGTACTGAGATTTTAAGGTTCAGCAGACTTAAGCTCCAAGATGTCTCTCAGCAGTTGTATTGTCATGCCTCAAAAGAGGGTCTAGTAGAATTAATCTAAAGTTATCATACCACGTGTGCACTCGTAATATGAGAGCCGTCTTGTAAGTCAAAGTGTACAAGACTCTATATATTTATCAATATATAAATGATATATTATATTATGGATTTCAACTATGGAATTCGATTTTCCACTTTCTACTAAGATCGCAGAGAATCAGTATCCCTACCAAATAGTGAAAATGGGTTTCTAGGAATACTATTAGTTCGTCTTTCTAGGAAAATATAAACCATTTAGTAGAATTTTAGGGAAATATTAAGTGTTCATAACAACCATAATTATCAAATATTTATTCAATATAGATAAATAGGTAAGAATAGAAATTGAAATAAGCTAAATTTTTTAATAATGTGACTTCTAAAAATGACAAATAATTATGTGAAATAGATAAGGAGAAACACGACGACACTAAGCAATAATAAACGAATATGATTTACTATAATGAGTCAGGTATAGAATAACATAAAAATAGTGTTAATAACTACAAAAACTTGATAAATATCAATTTAGGACACTAGACACATATAGGAGTTTAGTTATATAATTATATTATATTGATGAATATTTTATTCATCTCAATAGGTGACTTTGATACCATAGAGGATCTTTCGGCAGATAACTACGATTAAGTCACCATGAGCAGGTGAGTAATTCAGTATATTATACTGTTTGTGCTTGTAATTAGCTGAAAATATAATGCAAAGATAATAATATATGAATATTTTGATGGAAATGTGTTATGATATGATTTTATGATTGCTAATCTACCATTACAAAGTGATAATGCAATGGTATGATGATGTGAAGTAGTATGATGATGATTGTGTGTATTGTATGGTCACCATGAAATTGAATAAGAACTAGTGACTTATTAAAATAACCTGATCATGCATTGCACGTACTGCATTATTGCATATACAAACAGGTGACAGCCTGCTACGTATTAGTATTTCGGTTCTCTATTAATACTTGGTTTTTCTAAAGTATTAGTTCTTCCAATGTTTTCTTTGTTCTATTGGTTCTACGGTAACTAAGTGGCAATGAAGAACGTCGCCCGTACTATCACTTTGAAATGATTAATACTTAGGGAGTTTCTAAGGATGGATATAGGAAATGATCAGTTAAAACTGTTGTTAAATTTAAAGTGATAACCCCAAGACGAGAAATCATTGATTTTCCTATAAACTTAGTCTCTCCTGGGTAGGTTGGTCATAAAGTAATTGTTCTTCAACCCTAAAAAGAGGGCGTAAATCTTTTTCCTATTTGGATTTTAGATCATCCAAGCTTGTATCTGAGCATATGTTTGAGTGTTTGCATTACATATGATTTGTTAATAACTTGTTTGACGTGTAATATGTCTGGTTATTCACTGAGTCGTGCTTTCGCTTATACTCCAACAGTCTTTTTAAGTTTACGCTTTAACCTTGGTTAGTTACTTCTAGAAACATGGCTCTAGTAAGGGCTTAAGAGCTAGAAGTCTATATATTTTCCTAAAATAGATTAGCTAATGTTATTTTATCAGTTATGTATGTAGAGAATTACAAGAAGATTGCATGGTTTGTAATAATCTATGATACTTTATGATTAAGATAGCAGTTATTTACTAATTTATTTCTTACATGTATTTATCATTTCTTATCGAAGCAACTAAAAGATCCTGTTATTCTGGAAAACATGTCACTCTTTGAAGGTAATCTAGTGATAGTATTCAAGTGTGACTTGTCTACTTCTACTAGGGTACCCTCGGGGCGTGACAGGAGCTGTGAAAGAACAAGATCAAAGGTAGGATCTATTCAAGATAGTGAAGCCATGTAACAGCTCACTGGTCAAGTTTTAGCTTTAACCACAAGTAAGTAAACTTGTATAATCTAGTTCTTTGAATACTAATTAGTTTGCTACTCGTGAGTTGTGATTAGGACCACATTCAGTTTATGATTGTCCTCATGGTACCACACCATCATCAAGTGGAGAGCAGCTCAACTTTGTTGGAAATTTTGGAAGGGTTAATGATGGACCATATATAAACACTTATAATCCAGAATGGAGTAATCATCTAAATCTATCTTATAGAAATGAATCAAATGTTTACCAACCACTTGGATTTAAAAAACAAGGTCCTATAAGGAATACCTTGCCTCCATCGTAGCAAAATCAACTTTCAACTGATGAGTTACTGAAGACTTTTTAAGCACTACGTAGACCACACTCAATAATTAGCATGCTATTATTCAAGATCTTCAAGGGAAGTTCCATCAACTTGCTTAGCAAATTGGTAATAGACCATTTGGTCCTTTACTGAGCAACATAAACGAAAATCCTAAAACCATGAATGCCATAATTTTGAGAAGTGGCAAAGAGGTTGAACCTATTGAGGAAAAAGTTGAAGAAACTGAAGTGATTCTAAGCAAAGATAAAGGAAAACAAAAGATGGAGGAACCAATGCAAAAACCACTAGAGATAAAACTTGTGTTCCACTTATTCCTTTTCCAAGAAGACTGAAGCAGCAAAAGTTGGATGAGCGGTTTTCAAAGTTCTTGGATGTTTTCAAGAAGTTGCAAATCAATATCCCGTTCTTAGAAGTGATTCAAGAAATGCCTTCATATGTAAAGTTTATTAAGGAATTGCTTACTAAGAAAAGGAAGATTGATGGGAATGAACTATGATGCTAATAAGAGAATGTTGAATAATTCTGCAAAAGAATAAACTCAACCTGCAACAAAACAAAGAGATCAGAGGAGTTTTACTGTCCCTTGCACTATAAGAGACTTTGATAAAGTTCTTATAGATTCTTGTGCAAGTATTATCTTAAGCCCCTGTCTATTTTCAGGAAATTAGGACATGAAGAATGCAACGAGACTCATGTTACCTTACAACTTACAGATAGAAGTGTCAAATACCCACGTGGTATTATTGAAAATGTCTTAGTAAATGTTGACAAGTTCATATTTCTAGTAGACTTTATAGTCTTAGAAATAGATAAGGATCGTGAAGTCCCAATGATTCTTGGCAGACCCTTCCTTGCAACCGATAAAGCATTAATTGATGTGGAATAAGGTAACTCACTTTAATGGTAGAAAATGATCAGGTAACCTTTAATGTTTATGATGCAATGAAAAAATTTGATAAAGGTTCTTGTTATACTATTGATATCATTGATGAGTTTATCTCTGAGTCTGTTGAAGAAAAAGCAAGTGTAGAAACTATGGAATCTGTGCTAAGAGATTGAGATGATTAGAGTGATGATGAGCAAGAGGAAGAAGTTGAGCAAGTGCCTTAAATCAAAAACCAGATATTATGAGGAGCTAGACACTAGTGAAAGTAAGCCAATACCATCATTTACACAACCACCAAATCTTGAGCTTAAACCCTTCCTACACATTTGAAATATGCTTTTCTAAGAACTGGAAATACCTTGGCAATAATTGTTTCATCTTATTTGATAGGTGAACAAGAGCAGCAGCTGCTTGGAGTTTTAAGGGAGCATAAAGAAGCAATTGGTCGGACTTGTTGATATCAAGGGAATTAGCCTTATGATTTGCACTCACAAGATTCTGATGGAAGCAGAGTATAAACCTACAGTTCAACCACAGAGGAGACTTAACCCAACACTTAAAGAGGTAGTAAAGAAGGAAGTTCTGAAACTACTTGATGCAGGTGTTCTCTATCCTATCTCTGATAGTAAGTGGGTTAGTCTAGTTCAAGTTGTTCCAAAGAAAGGTGGTATGACTGTAGTGAGAAATGAGGAGAATGAGTTGATTCCTACTTGTACTGTGACTGGTTGGAGAGTTTGCATTGATTATAGGAAGTTAAATGATGCCACTAGGAAAGATCATTTCCCCCTTTCCTTCATTGATCAGATGTTAGAGAAACTTGCAGGGCATGAATATTATTGTTTTCTAGATGGTTACTCTGGTTATAATCAAATTTCCATAGCACTTGATGACCAAGAGAAAACCACTTTTACCTGTCCTTATGGTACTTTTGCCTTTAGGAGGATGCCCTTTGGTCTTTGCAATGCACCTGCTACGTTTCAGAGGTGTATGATGGCTATTTTGTCTAACATGCTCGAAAATTTTATTGAGCTATTCATGGATGATTTTTCTATTTTTGGAAAGTCTTTTGAAGCATGTTTAGTAAACTTAGCCAATGTTGTTAAAGATGCAAAGAAAAAATCTGATTTTAAATTGGGAAAAAATGTCATTTCATGGTAAGAGAAGGGATTGTGTTAGGTCACAAAGTTTCAGAGAAATGAATTAAAGTTGATAAGGCCAAAGTTGAAATAATAGAGAAGTTTCCAAGTTTCCACCACCTACAAATGTTAAGGGAGCCAGAAGTTTCTTAGGACATGCTGGCTTCTATAGAAGATTCATAAAAGACATCTCTAAAATTTCCAGACCTTGTGTAATCTCCTTGAAAAAGATTATGTGTTCAATTTTGATGACAAATGTTTGTAGGCATTTAATTTATTGAAGGAAAAGCTCACATCTACACCAGTGATCATTGCACCTGATTGAGAGCTACCTTTTGAACTCGTGCGATGCCAACGACTTTACTTTGGGAGCAGTATTGGGTTAAAGAAGAGGTAAGTTGTTTCATGTTATATACTATTCTAGTAGGACTTTGAATGAGGCTCAAAGAGACTATGCCACAACTGAGAAAGAGCTCCTTGATGTTATATTTGCTTGTGACAAGTTTAGACCTTACCTAATAGGATCTAAAGTCATAGTATAAATATCATGCTACTCTGAAATATTTGTTTGCTAAAGCTGATGCAAAACCTAGGCTAATAAGATGGATATTGCTACTGCAAGAGTTTGATCTTGAGATTAAAGATAAGAAGGGAACTAAGAATGTAATTGCGGATCATTTGTCTAGACTAGAATCTGGTAGTTTAGATATTCCTATCAATGAAAAGTTTCCTAATAAACAATTGCATGCAGTAGAGATCCTACGTTTGCCTTGGTATTGATTATGTCAATTACTTGGTTAGCAAAATCATTCCATATGGTTTGTCTTATCAACAAAAGAAGAAGTTTTTGCATGATGTGAAAAGTTACTTTTGGGATGAACCATATTTGTTTAAGAAATGTGTTGATCAAGTGATTAGACGTTGTGTGCCTAAATCTAAATAGCTTAGTATTATTAAACACTGTCATTCAAAAGAAGCAAAAGGTCATTTTAGTCTTCAAAGGACTGTAGTTAAGGTCTTATCATTTGAATTTTATTGGCTAAATTTCTTTCGTGATTGCAGGAAATACATAGTGTCATGTGCTCAATGCCAAAGGATTGGTAACATTTTAAAGAAACATGAATTATCACAAAACAACATCTTGGTAATTGAACTTTTTGATGTATGGGGAATTGACTTCATGGGTTCTTTTCCCTCATCATTTTCAAAAAATATATACTTGTGGTGGTAGATTATGTTTCAAAATGGGTTGAAGCTGTTGCTTTACAAACAAATGATGCCCGAGTAGTTTTAAAATTTTTGGAAAAGAATATTTTTACCAGATTTGGGGTGTCTAGAGCTATCATTAGTGATGGGGGTCACATTTTTATAACAAGCAATTTGAAAAACTTTTGTCAAAGTATGGAGTTACACAGAAAACTGTTACCCTATTATCCACAAACTAGTGGATAAGTTGAGGTATCCAATAGGGAGATCAAAAGAATTTTGGAAATAACTGTTAATACATCTAGAAAGATTGGTCTTCAAAATTAGATGATGCACTATGGGCTTATAGAACTGCTTTTTAAACCCTATTGGAATGTCTGCATTTATGATTGTTTTTAGTAAATCAGTCATCTTATTGTCGAACTTGAACACAAGGTATATTGGGCCATAAAATTCTTGAATTTTGATGAAAAGGCTGCAGGTAAGAAAATATTGCTTCAATTAAATCAATTGGCTGAATGGAGGGATGAAGCTTATGAAAATGCTCATATCTACAAGGAACGAGCAAAGAAATGGCATGATAGAAACATTATCAAGCGAGAGTTTTTGCCTAGACAAAATTTTTTTTATAACTCTCGTTTGAAGTTATTTCCAGGAAAGTTAAGATCAAGATGGTTAGGACCGTTTGAAATTGAAAAAGTTTTTTCCTACGGTGCAGTAGAATTAAAAACTGATGATAATCGGACTTTCAAGGTAAATGGCATTTGCTCAAACATTATTATGAAGGGGAAAGCCATGATAGTGCTACCACTATCATAAATCTTAAGGAACCATGATAAGAGTTGGGAAAGTCGAGCTAAGCAACTATAAACTAAGTGCTTCTTGGGAGACAACCATGTCTAACTTAAAGTAGTATTTTTTTGTTTTATTTTTTCTAACTTATTTTTTAGTATGTACAGATCAAACAAAAGAGGAAAATCGAGTTTTAATTGACAAGGGAGATGCAGCTTCACAAGAAAGAGAGAATGAGGAACAATTTGGTCAAATTGGGTAAGCTCTAAGGAATTACAAGCTAAGTATTCTATTTTTTAGAGTACTAATATTTTAGAGCTTTATTCTAAGAGATTACCTAAAAAAAAATTTTGAAAGATGTTAAACGCCGACACTTGGAAATTCAAGGCCGCCGACTTAAAGCTAGCCTTTGCAAATAAAGCCCAATTAATTAGATCACCAGCTTAATACCATTTATGCCGCCAGTGTTTAAGGCGGTGTAAACATTATGTTTTAAGGGTTTTTAACCCCAACCAATGCTAGTACTTGGGTTTCAAAGGTGCCAGCATTGAAGTCGGTATAGACCTCTATGCCGGCAGTGAACATGGGAAAGCCGTTGGCCATTTGCTCTCGGCAAGAATTAAATTTTGATACACTGGCATGTATGCCGTGGCATAGTCGACAAAAATGCCGGCGTTTGCTCTGCAAATTCAATTTTTAACAGGTATATCTCTCTCTCTCTTTCTCATTTCTCATACTCAACTCTCTTCCACTTTCACTCTCACGCACTCCAAATTCCCCCACTCATCCTCCCACTCACTTGGAATCCATTTTGAGCAAGTAAGTATCCTAATCTACTATTTTTTTATTTGCTCTTTAATGCATTTGTGCTCATATATGCTTTAAATCTACTGGTTGGAGATTTGGCTAGTCGAAATTGGTGGATGAGTTATCTTATTCGGATTTAGATGGGATTTGATGGATTGAATGTTTTAGTTGGATTTAAGATCTGTGCATGATTGATTACATCTGCTGATCTGATGATTCATGAATCGTAGTCCATGCGTGAATTAGGGTTCTTGATTGACAAAGTTGATTTGAATTCGAAATTTGGGGCTTTTGTGTTTTTAATGAAATTAGATGGATAAAATGGTTTTCTGTACTATGATCTAGCTCCAATTGATATTAATTGCTCCAATTTTCACTTAGGAATTCGAATTTGTGCAAATTTTGAAGATAAATAAGGTTTAGAAGTGTTTAAAATAATTTTGATGGAATTTTTTTGAAATCCCAATTGACACTTCTCCTAGTGAACTTTGAATTCCTAACATTCAAGTCTAAGCTGGCTAGTCTAGGCTGCCAGCTTAGAACTCATTTTGCAAGTATACATTTTTCAATACCAATTCCATGTCATATGCTTCATTGTTTAATATGCCTAGGATCTCATATTTGTTTAAACTCATGTGGTGAAATGCATTAGGCATATATTATGAGTGCATTCAACAAAATTACACTAGGATTATTAGAATTGTGCTAAGCCTTGTTCTTTAATGTTATGACATGATTCACTAGGCTTAGGCTTTATCTCAAATACAATTCTAATATTGATATATTGTGAGAGGAGATTTCCTTTAGTAATTATGATTAATATTATTGCAGGAATGGCTCCTAAGCAGAAGAAGCAGAAGACTACTAACGCTTCTACTTTCGGTTCACAAACTAGGAATCTACTATCGAGTCAACAGTATGCAAAGGATAGGAAGAAGAGGCTATTGAAGATAGATTTTCTAAACACCTAATATCTAGATTGGAGTTTACTGGATAAGTATGGATTAACTGATAGAGCTAGAAGTATAATCCAAGATCCATCTTGGATAAGATTGTTTGATTTCTGGAAGCTAGCATATAAGAACTTAACCATTGAGTTCTTTTCTATGCTGAAGAGTTTACCTGACAGAGCTGAGTTTACTTTTAGTTTCAAGTGTTTGGAGAGATTAGGGAAGTCAAACTAAAGAAAATGGGAAAATTCCTATGTTTATATGATGATGAGGAGGAGAATTTACATCTGCCTAACAACTGGCCTCAAGGAGAAAATCAAATGACACAGGAAGCTTACTGGTATCTGTTGATTCCTCCTGAGCGAGCTAATGAGCCATTTGTTCCCTCAAAGTCATTTGCCACCACATTCTTTCCTATTGAGCACAAGCTATTCCACTACATTCTTGCACATACACTGAGCTGTAAGAAGACTAGTCACAGCAAGGTAACTACATTTTATATGTTTTATCTCTATAGCCTTATTAAAGGCTATAGAATTGATTTGGGGGTGGAGATAGAAATTTCATCTATAGGCAGGCTGATGATACCAGGACCAGACTCTTGTTTTGTAGTGGTTATATCACTAGATTGTTAAAGGGTATGGGGATCTTTGAGGAGCCTGAAGGAGATGAGATAGTGGAAAGTTAGAATTTTCATCAGCACCCTTTAGAGGCTGGGGATTGCTTAAAAAACCTAAAGGAGTTTAGCCCTCAGCTGTAGAGGAGTTAGAATTTCAGGATATCTTTCCTAGTGATATTCCTACTAACATACCATCCTCTTCTGCTCCTCCTCCTCCTATAGGTACTTCTTTAGCATATGATTTAGACTAGCTTAAGCTGGATATCTAGGATTTGAAGAAGCAAAATCAGGAGCTCAAAGATAAACAAAGTAAGGAGAACAAGAAGAATAAGAAGTTCAGGAAGATGATCTTTGAGGCAGTGAAGACTGCAATCTGTTGCTTGAATCCAAAGAAAGGAGTTGAGATGATTTATGAGACTTCTACTGAGTCTAGGCATAGCTCAGAGCATACTGCTAGACTTATCTTAGAGCGCACTCACACAGCTAGCCTAGGAGATACCCACAAAGTTATCCCAGAGCACACCAGCAGATCTAGTCCAGGGCCAGAGAGCTAAAGACCTTGCTAGCTCTCATTTGTTTTTAATTGATTCTTATTTTTCATATTGGCCTGTATTTATTATGAGCATCCAAGTCCCTGTGGTTAGACTCACTCTGATCTGTATTTATGTTAGTAGATAGCTTTTCTTTTTATTTTTGCTTTTATTCTTCTTTTTGTTTTTCTTTTGTAGAGATTATAGGGTTGAGCAAGCAATGTCTCTTAGCACTGAGTTTTGCTAACTCTAATTCAAAAGGAAAATACAAAGGTTTCAGTTTTTTTTTCCTCTTTTGTTCTATATCCGTAAAATAGTGAGGACACTGTTTAGTTGAAGTGTGGGAGAAGGTATAAACTTAATTGAAGTTCTAAAGTGGGGTTGTGAATAAATGCTTATATGAAAAAAGAAAAGAAAAATGAATGCAAAGATTCAAATGAAAGGAGACTTGTAATAAATAAGGAGAAAATCTAAGGAAAAAGTAGATACCACATGCTTTCATTTGGTGTCACTAGGAGTATATGTAAGTTAAGTCCAGTGAAATCTAAATGAGTATTTGTCCTTAGTGGATTTTGCATATGCTTTTGAATAGAATGTTCTTTTATTAAAAAATGAGATTAAAACTTGTTTTGTCTGAATTAGCTCCTTAATTTTGGTTTAAAGTGCTCTAATTACAAGAAACTAGTGTGGTTAGAGTAGTAGGTAAAAGAAAAGCAAGTTAAAAGAAAAGAATTGATGCTTAAATTAGAACAATTGTACTATTTATGACAGATTTCAAGAGTTTTGCTCTTAATTTTTTTACTTGAGGATAAGCAAAAATTCAAGTGTGAGGGAGTTGATAAGATCATATTTTATACAACTTTTGATGTTTAATTTGTGATAAGCTTATCATAAATTGCTAGAATGGGTACTTGTTTTGATTAAAATTCATATTTAAAGTATAATTTGAACAAAGGGAAGCAAAATAAGCAACTTTGAAATGAAAATAGGACAACTTAAGGGATACGCTGGATTTTCTAAATCCTAGGCCACTGGCGTATACCCAGCCTTTATGATGCGGTGTAGGCTGTAGGAAGCTAAACAAACTAGCTCTACATCGCTAGTGTAGAAGGAAGAAGAAGCCAGCTTCTGCAATCTTGTTCAATGCTGGTTTTCTGGGAATCAAAGCCGCCGACGTTGAGATGGCTTACGAGATGAATAGGTTCGCATTCCTCAAAGCCGTTGCATACACTGCCGGCCTATTTCAATTATCACAAGCCTTCTTTCATTTGAATGTACACCGTCATGTAAGCCGTCGGCGTAGACAGGGCGGTGTAGACTTGTAAGTCGCAAGCTCAGAGCTTAAATGATGCCAGTGCAGAAGCAGTTACAATGTATGCTGGATGCTACCTGCCGACCTTGAGGCAGTGTAGGTTGAAGATCAGGAGGCATAACCAAACATGAATGCTAAGTTACAAGATGAACAGCAGAATTTTAATGCATTAGCTATGCCGGCATGAAAGCTGCCGACTTTGAAACGGCCTTCCTTATAAAATGGCCAACGTTTCATTTCTGTGTATATATGCCGGCTAGATCCATTTCTAAGCCGCCGACGTCTAAGTGACCTAGACTTATAACTGAAGATGAAAGCTGTTAATACACTACCGGTGTAATTAAGAGATAGACTTTATGCTGCATATAAGCTGTCGGCGTAGAAAGTGTAATTGCCGGCGTAAATGTTGAAACTGAAGATTTCCATTAATGCTTTTCACGAAATTTTTCCTATATAAAGGGGACTTCCTTCCTCTACTTTCATCAAGAAAATCAGATAAACAATTTAGAATACATTAAGTAGATAGATAAAATAGTTTTAGCACTTCATAGAGAATTGTGAGAGATTTGGAGCTTCCGAGAATTGTGAGAGATTTGGAGCTTCCAAGAATTTGTAATTTAAGATTTTGATACTTGAAGTGGTGATATCTGATATCTCTTTTCTTATGCAATTCATCTATCTGATTTCTTTATTCATAATGATATCAATTGCATATTCTTATCTGATTATTGAATCATCATCCATAAGTAGCTAAACTTTTTCTTGTGGGAAGTGATGAAACCCTAATCTTGCTAAAATGATATTTGAATCTATGTTATAGAATTGTTAGAATTATGGAATATTTGTAATGAATCTTGATTATTTATCTTGTTTTTGTATGAAATTAGATTGATAAGAATTTTGGTAATTTAGAAGAAGAATTAAGGTTCATAGGAATTCATGAATTAAGATTAAACAACAATTGCGGAAGTGGTGGAGTTTAATCTGATTTAGAAGTTGTCCCATGTAATTCATGCAATGTTTTATGTTAATTTCTCACTAAGGAATTAGGAGAAGTTGATTTAGGGCATTAGACATTTATAGAATCGGGAGATTTATAATTGTGAATTCGATTCCATTAATAATTTATTCAACGGAAGCTATTAGATTATTTTGTGGTTTACTAAAACTTGATTGTTTTAGGTCCTGACAATTTCATACAAATATCCATAATTCTAACTATTCATATAATATGATTTCAGTATGATTAGCAAAGGTTAGGGTGGATTTTGCTCCTTCCCACATTTATCTGATATATCTCTCTAGATCTCATTGCATTCATCAAAAGCTATTAAGCTAGATCAGAATTAGATAATTAGTTTAGATTGATACAATTTGACTACCTAAATATTAGTTAAAGCTAATACCGATCTAGTAATTAAATTGATCCTTATGGGAACGATACTCTACTTACTTTTGTATTACTTGATTAGACCCAATATACTTATTGGTAGTATCCGTGCTCATATTTTCTATACACATTTTAAACGGATCATAGTGTTCAGATGGTTAATTAACAGCTGAATTAGGACATTTTTCCATACGTTCATGCATACATCCCGATCCCACTTCACTTGACTTGACTTGTGACAGCAATAGCACACCTAGTTACCTCCTTTATCCTTGACTTCTACTTTTGCTAAACATTAAATAATTTAACTAGGTTTTTACATAGAAGCCTTTAAATTACTAATTAGCTTTAGAACTTGTTGCCCTAAGGTGATTTACTTAATAGGATATTAAATAGTTTTCATACCAAAATCACTATTTTTAGAAGGATATGGCGGGACATAGGATAGCTCAAAGGGTTAATACGCATTTGGTACCTAAATTTTTTGTGTAAATTACATCGAAAGGTATGAACATTTGATGATAAGTTTGTTTAAGATACCAATATTTCTAGTATTTAAAAGAAGAATCAATGTTTAATGATAAATTCATTTAAAGTATCAACATTTGAAAAAGTTATTTGCAAAGTGAGTCAAATAAAGTATTAATAATTGACCACTAATTAAAATTAGAAAATATAACTAAAGTTAAATAAAACATTAAAACATTTTGCAAAATGTTAATTCATTGTTTTAACCATTCAAAATATTAATATCTTAATTGAAATTACCCCCAAATGTTGATACTAAATTAACTAAACTTTTCTCAAATGTATAATTAAATATCTAAATTTTAAGACGATCAATTTAATATGAAACAAAATATTTTTTTTTTCATTAATACAACATTAACTAACAGAGTTAACTTTCTTTTGCTAAGCTAACACTCTTAGTGAATGTGGCAATGATATTGTCATGTATCTAATGAAAAACTACAAAATTACATAATTAATCAAGCGAATGAACACTCATTGTATAATTAAACAATTAAGTATAAGCAGATCAATTGCAAGCAATTTTATTATGTATGGTAATCCACTTGCTTAATTGTCAAAATTTTTAGTTTTTTTTTTCTTGTTAGCTACTTGACAAGTGTTGCTTCATCATTTACTAGGTAGGGGTGGGCAAAAAAACCAACTGAACCGAACCAATCCAAATAAAAAAATGGTTTTTTTTAATGGTTTGGTTTAAAAATTTTCCAATCTAAACCAATCCATAAAACCGAACCATATTGTTTGAGAAAAATATAATAATATTTTACTATATATTCATATGATTTCATTTGATATTTTATATTTGATGAACATTGATTAAAATTACTTGTTCATTTTTTAATTTTTTTAGTCTCATAATATTTATTTTTTTGTTGATGATGAATTTTTTTTTAATTGTTTTTTAATAGCTTTTAACTTTATAAAGTAAGGAATTTATTTATTCAGCTATAAACTCTTATTATGTCTTAATTGTTTAATATATTTTGTCAATGGATCATTTTATTTGTTGATAAATTTTGTTGATAGATGATTTTTTATTTTAGCTAAATTTTGGTAGATAATTGACTTGATGGTTTTATTAAAAACTATAAATTATGACTTATTATGTATTAGTCGGTGAATGTATTTTATTGGTGGATAACGATTTTATAGAAAATATAGATTAAAGTATAATGAATTCTTATAACATTTTGTTGTGGTTTATAATATAAACTCTGTAAAATGATATAAATATTTAAGTATCTACAAAAACGTAAAAAAAAAATAGAACAAAGAAAATTTTTACTTAGAATTTTGATTTAATCCGTAATCCAAACCGAACCAAACCGTTATTTAATGGTTTAAAAATTTTCTAATCCGACCAAACCATTACTTTATGATTTGGTTTGAGATGGGAAAAAAAAAAAAAAACCCAAACCATAATTGGTTTTAGGAAAAACCGAATCAAACCGATCTGTGCCCACCTCTATTACTATGAATGCTAATTTAGCAAACTAGATTGCATTTATTGCTGAGTGGTGGTAATGAGCGCAAAATTTTTTATTAAGTATTAAATTGACTACTTTAAAATATAGGTAGTTACTTGTACATCTAGGAAAAAGTTGAGATACCAAACATGATATCAGCCCAAGTGCAAAAGCAGAACAGTCTTCGAGAAAAATGAAAAAGAGAGAAAAAGTGCTAGAGAAAAATTAAAACAATGGTTAAAAATGTCAAAATAGAAATGTTTAGAGAATTCGGTGGAATGGCTGAGGTTTGACTAACCCAGATTAACCTAAAAAGGGTTCAATGAGAATATGGTAACTTTTCCTGTAACTTATTTCCTGTTCATTGAGGGCTTAATCGTATTTTCTATTACACGGGCCATCATGAATTTAAAAATTATTGGAGAAATCATGTGTTGTCTTAATATTTCTATCACACATTTAACTAGAGCAGATACTACAGGTGGCAAATTATTTTATGAGTCAAGTCTTTGGCTTTGTATTAATTTCATTGATGTCAACTCATCTAAGTTGGCAAATTCTAATATGTCTACAACATAGTTACATCAGTCTCATACATGTTTCATTCACGGATGGTTCGGATTTAAACGATCTTCTACATCACATATAAATGTTTTTGAGTAGTGTAAACGGACCGCAGTGGTCCTGAATAAATGGCTTCCAGTATTAATTTCTACTCTTAGTTCTTATTGTTTTCTAAGTCTACGGAATGTCACTTGTTGTTTTGAACTTATATCAAGAAGATTCTGGATATCTGTTGTTTGATTTTTCTCAATAAGCAAAGAAAAATGCATGGATAATTATAAAAATTAATACTTTCAGTGAAGCCAAATGAAGCTCTACTACTATTTTATTGTCTTGGGTTTTCTTCTTAGTAGCTTTTTATAATTTTATAGTCTTTTATAGACTTAGAAAGCATTTGATTGCAAAAACGGATAGAATAAGGAGGATTGTACACCACAATATAAGAAGTATTGAACGGTTCAATTCTCTTGTACCATATTTGGTTTGCAAAGTATTAGACGATACTAGACGGTACCAGACAAAACTTTTACTAAAAGATTTGACATTTATCCAGTTCTAATATTTTTATACCATGAAATATAATGGACAAAAATTTTAAGTTTTGTTCAGTCTCATGGAGAGAGTTGTATCCGATCCTAACTACATTTATGAACCAAACATGATATAATGATCTTTGTCCAATTCAGTACTATGAAAAATTATGCAACCATATGTTACCTTATCCACCAAGTTTATTCCATTTATGGTTAATAATAGCAATTCTACTACGTTTTCAGACAACTGGGGTTTCTTTCTCCACCTAAAACAAGGTTGTGACATGCTTGTGCATAATCTCTTATTGATTAGTGGAAATATTTTAATAAAAAGAATTGGGATATAAAAACTTCATCCACTTATTGTTATTCATTGAAGTAATGATAAGAATACACTGGGATAACAGTTAGTATAATATTAAAATTGTAAACCCCAAATTTTTGGAATCGGTTTAAGCCTAAAACCCTAAATCGGAAGTCAACCGGAGCTCTAATGGTCAACAAAACCCTAGTTAGACGTAATAGCTTAAGTGCGGCACTCTCGAATAAGAAACTCGGTGAGGATAAGTAGAAGTTTAGAATGTAGAATAGCGCGGATTATCTAAGGCAACATAAAAAGATCAAATTAGTAAAACACAACTCGTCTCGAACCCAATCAGACATGGTTCTTGAGAAACGTTTCCGAAACCTCGAAATAGTAAAAATATTCCGAATACACCGTTAGAATAGTAAAAATATAAGGTTTCAAAATATCAATTTCGTAATTTTTTGATAAGTAAAAATAACAGATATCACATTTATACACGTATTTTCTTACTACCAGTACTTTATTTAGATCTATCTTACATTCACTATTCTTTATATTCAACACTATTCTTTTATCTCTACTTTTTCTTACACCTACTTTTAACACTCATAACCTATAAACTTTACTTTTTATCTTTCATAACTTTATTTCACATCTACCTTACATATTACATCTTTTATTAACAAAAATAAAAAAAAAAATAAAATCTCTTCCCTCTCTCCATCAAGTGGCCGATGCCGCCCACCCCCCCCCCTCTCTATCTTCCTCAATTTGTTTCAATTTTTATTTATTTTAATCATACAAAATCCCTCCATATTTTCCTATAAATACCCCCTCCTCTTTCACTTCTTTCACACATTTACTACCCACAAATTCTTACAAAAACTCTCCTAAAATCTCCTCTCAAAAATCTATCAAAATATCCTCCCAAAACTCTATCAAATTTATTTCAAAACCACTTCTACTACAACTAAAACCCATAACCACATAACAATACCAAAATCTTCTTTATGTAACCATTCCATATTACTTTCTTTCTTCTCATGTCATGTAACTTTACATGGCCATAGTGTGAGTTTCTAAAGACTAAATATTATGGAAGCTACATTATGTTCATGTATTGTTTTGTTTATGAAAATTTATTTATGTTTATGTTATTATTTTTATTCATATTATTGTTACTATATATAAGTTATTATTTATATATATATCATATTCTTTAGGTATATAAGCTCACTTACAATTTATTTATTTTATGCAATTTATTTATTTATTTATTAATTCCATAGCAATTTATTTACTTATTCCTTGTTATTTTAAGACTAGTCTCTAGTTTTAGACTTATCCTCATCAAGTTAAAACAAGTTTTTCTTTCTTTCATTTTATTTTTATTTTGGGACTAGTCTACTTCTTAGTGCGGGAGCCTTGAAAAAGCTAAGACTCCAATATTGATCTTATTAGCTATGTTATCTTGCTTGCTATTATTTTCTCATAATTCATGTTCATTTAAATTATTGTCCAAAGTTTCAAGTTCTAAAAATAATTGACATAAGATCTATGGTTTAAACAAAAATAAAGTTATCTCTTTTCAAGATACAAAAGGAACCCATTAAAATTTTAGAAACCACTTTTACTATAAAAAGTTTCTAAAGTCACATATTGTTTTACTTTGTTTTTATAAAGAAATAAATTTTTATGCATTGATGATTTCTATGAAAAACATAAAACATGAGGAAAGGATGAGAAATTTTCAAATAAAGATTTTTGCAAACAAATAGACAAAGGAATTTGTATAGGAAAAATAAATGGGAAAAATAGCATATTTTTGTAAAAACTCCAAAATAGTATTAATATAAAACTTAGCAAGAAGAAAATTTATTTTCAAAAGGTTATTTGGAAATATATATATATATATATATAAGCCAACATAAAACATTTTTAAAAGATGAAAGAAACAAAATATTCATTTCAAGGGGTTTACAAACATGAATTCTTGTAAACTATATTTTTTCTTAAAACTCCAAAACCGACATAATTTTACTTGAGCAAAATGAATGGACAACAAAGATTTGAGCATGAATAAATATGAGCTAAGTAACCATAAAATGAGAAATTTTCAACTATATAGATAACTAAGTATTTATCGAACAAATTTTGATTGATTAAACCAAAGTTGTTTTTGTATTGGAAAATCTGTGGCGAATTTTTCCGCACTGTTTCGGAGCCTATATGACCTTGTTTATTAAAAATAATTTTGGAAATGGGTAGATCTTTTCAAGCAGGTAGGAATCGGTATATTATATGCGCGATTCCGAGTTAAAATAACTAAGTTATGACCATTTTAAGTTGGAACATTCCTTTATACGAACTTTAACGTTCTTTTGACATTGTTTTGCCAAAATTCAAGAAAATCATCAATAAATACTCATTGTAAGTATTTTCTTTGGCTAGGTGACTCCGAGGAAGGATACCTATATCCCGGAGGTTATTTCGATTAAGAAGAGTGTGTGAACGACTCATCCGCGTAGAGGAATAGTCGACATGGCATCGTGAGTTTATTTCGCTTGAATGCTATACTTGTTGTGCTTGTAAATTAGTTGCATTAGAATTAAGAAAAGATAAATGGATATGTATGTAAATCTATTATTTGAAAGAATCCTAAGAATATCGATGCCGGAATTGGTTTAAATGATTGTTTAGTTTAACACTTGCTTTGTATGAAATTCTTTGATCGCCTTAAATTTGATAATAATAATACTATTATGATATTATAATAAATGGATTCATGCATACCACGAAGTGAGTCACATCGCATTTTGGGTTATTATCCTTGGGTGAGAAGAATAGTAAGCTCATGTCGAAAGCAACACTTCGCGGAAGATCCAAAAGCGATTGCTTGGCGGTGTTATGGAAAAAGGAAATGCTTGGCGGAAGATCGAAAGCAAGGCTCAATTCAAGTAGACTTCATGTGCTTGGCGATATTGATAGAAAGCATAAAACTTTTTATTAAAAACTACTTGTTTGAGGTTATGTATCACCAAACCCCGAATGGAGGGCGCAAATCGATTCAACATATAGTTCCCGGAAAACTATATGCCTTGATTACCCACGTGTATGTTGCATCCCATTTGTTTGTTTAATTAACTTGTTTGAAACTTTGTTACAAGAAGTTATTTATGGAAATAATTTTCACTAAGTCTGTTAGTTTATACCCCCATAGATATCTTTTGTAGTTTTCCTATTTATAGTTAAGGCCACGAGGACCTTGCAATCAGGTAATTTCTTTTGGATAAATGAAATTTTAAATAAAGTGTAGCATTAGTATTGATGTACAAATATTCTTGTAATAGATTAGCGATCAAGGGGAAATATCCCTAAGTTTGTAAAGATCATTGTTATAAGTGAATGATTATTATGAATCCTCTTTTCTTAATATGTTATTATATCTTCTTAAGCTTCATAAATCCATATATGGTCCTCTAAAATTGTGAAAGCATGCCTTACACTTAATATAAAAGCTTTTGGGAATGGCTAAGGTTGTTATACTTAAACTTTAATATTGAGTGTGGTGGACTGTCACGTTTAGGGTACTCTTTGGGGCGTGACAAAAATCATTAGTTATATACCACTAGGCTTTTACCAAGGACAACTATGATTTCACTTGAACTTTTGAAAACATATATACCTATTTACCAAATTGTCACCAAAACCCCCCACCCACAACCATCTTTTTATTCCTCGATGAAGCATAATAACCATTGAAAAGTTAATATAGTATGGCATCTTCAAAATTGGAGCTATGAGCTTGCAAGAGTCCACTTTTTAATAGTATAAAGTGTAATTTTATTTATCTTACTTAGTTCAATTCTTTAAATGAATAAGACCATAGTAGAATTGCTAGTATTAATGATAAATGAAATAAAATCGTAATAGAAACTTTATATCATTTCGTGTTATTTAATTGATGAAAAATAATCATAGCAAGTTGATCGACCGAACCTCCTACGTGATGCATTGACATACTCTTCAATTCATTCTTGGAGACAACATAGTCAAGCGGAGAAAGATTGTGAATAGTATTCTTGTATCAGTTGATAAGAAAATATTTAGAGCTTTTGGAAAACTATTGTCAATATAGAAAACTTCATTTTCCAGTGTGGAAATTTTGTTATTTCTATATTATTTTATTAATAATGTAAAGTACAGCAGTTAAAAAGATGTCTCCTTAAAGTGATGATTGTAAACTCACTTGAAAGAGGTTCACCTGCATGCTTAAAATACTGCAAGATGACATATTTTTGAAACATTGAACAAATGTTTTTGAGGGTTAAGGATAAAAAGGGTTGTACCATGATGTGTGTTCCATGTCGAAATTTGATAATCTCGAATAATCTATCAACCTCTAGATGAAAGACTATCAATTTCAATTCATCTAAGTCTTCGGCTCTATATATCGTTTAGGCCAATGCAATTATAGAGCCCTGTCTACGTCAATTCAGCTTTGATGTGTCCACAAAATGGGTCTTCAACAGCATTTGATAACACGCCATAACGTCAAATGTAAATGCTTCGAACAGCGTATATAGACCGCAATGCTGAATAAATAAGTTCGTTTCTTGAGCAAGTCTCTGCTACTTGTTAGATGGGTAGAGGCCTTAATTTTTGTATCATTTTTTCTTTATAAATTACTTGACTTGTGATAGCAATGCACTTCTTGCTAAAATTAATTTAGCTTGCTTATAATCCTGAGTTTGATTAAATTATTTAATGAGGTTTCTTGTGTAGAAACCATTAAATTACTGGTTAGCTTCAGAACTTGCCATCCTAAGGTGGTTTATCTAATAGGAATTTTTATAGTTTTCTTACCAGAAATGCTATCAATAAAAGAATCAGGCTGGACATATTATAGATTAATAGAAAAACAGTCTCCAAGGAATTTACAGAACAGAGGGTTAAAAAAAAAAAAACGTTGTAGATTCTTCATAATTCTTACTATTGTAGATATTACAGTCTCCAAGGAAATTAAATATTTTAGGAAAACTTAAACCATTGTAGTACAGGTTGTGAATTTGTTATTTATAGCTATTGCTCATAGATTCTTTGTAATTCTTACTACATCCAAATGATATAGACTAATTTATGGCTGCCATTCGAATACTATGATCCATAGATGCCATGGATAGGTGAGTTCTCTATGATTAATACATTGTTTGTGTGTGTTGTTTAGCTTGACTCTCGAGAGACCAATCATTGACTCTCTAGGAACAAATTGTATATATAATCAACACAAACAAGCAAAAACCTAAAATGCTAAGCAATGGATTTTCGTCGTTTATTTCAAATTCATATAGTGTGTAAATGCTTGTTAAATTTCATATTTTTCAACATATTACTAAGTCTTTTCTGGTTCCATTTGTAGTTTCCTTTACATTTCCTAGAGATCTTCCGTAATTTCTTAAATATATTCCTTACTTGTAGTTTTCTCGATATAAAATTATGTTTTTCTTTGTTCATAATTTTCCTACTAGGCCCCCAGGATCGTGACATCTATTCTCATTTTCGGAATAGGCAAAAACGATACAGAGAAAATTAGCATGGGCAATTAGAATAATTAATACGTGAAGTAAAGCCACAATGTCCATAGATATACGCTTTTAAAGTGTTTCAAAGGTGGGTTTACGGGAAAATAAAGAGGTCTAAAAGTGATTTGGTTTCTATTCATTACAATAGAATGTGTTGTGGGGAAGATGAAGGTGACTTGGTTACTATCTTACAGTAGTGCTGGATTTCTTCTAAGTAGCTTTCAGTTTTGAGAGTAAGTTAACCTTATTATACATCATTCATATGCGGTCTTTTTTTATTGTAAGTTAAATTCTTTGTCTGCTGATGGTGTTGTTAATGATTATAAATTCATTTAGATTAATATTTAAGTGATTTTATCGGAAGTTAGCGTTGATTAGAAATGAAGAAAGTATTATACAGATTGTGCCTCGGAACAAATAATTTTTCCCATAAATAGTGTTGTACATTAAAGTGTGGCAATTAGGTAAGTCATTATTATCTCAAATTATGGAAGTTACTGTTAAGTGAAATCGGTACTATTTAGAGCTTTTAAAGAACTATTGTCCACAAAGTCAAGATACAAAACTTCATTATCCGTTGTGAAATTTTAGGTTTTGCCATATTATTCTTGAAAAATTCATGCTAATAGATATAGTTTATTAAATTTATTCTATAACGCTTCCAACGCCAAGATAGAAAGCTTCCAAAGTACAGCAAATTTAACCAGCTAGATGTTCTAAAATTTTACGCTAATGGATATGGTTTATGCTATTAAATTTATTCTATAATGCTCTCCTTTACTTATAGGCTGGACTTTGACAAAGACCCATCAATTGGACGACTTTATTAAATTTGACTATAATAAGTGTGCGTAATTCATACTTATGATCTCCTGATTTGATCTACAACCATCTGATCTAATAATTAAACTTGTAGATATAATGTGATTTATTATATTTACTATCTAATACTTTGTCAACTTGTGGCCGAGACTTTGACAAAGGCTCATCAAATGGACAATTTAATTGAATGGAGCATAAAGAGTACACATTGATTCAAACTTATGACCTATTTACACCAAAAAATACGAAAGACATACTATTCACAATTCTAGAGCATAATATTGATTCCTAATTAATTATGGGTTTCATCGTTGTTTTGTAATTCATTAAGAAATAATGTGATTTCTATGCTTTTGTCATCCTATTGTGTTGACGCTTGTTATGATATTTTTTCACATCTTTTATGTATTAACCTCTGGACTAAAGACTACTAGCTGCAAATTATTTATGTCAAGTATTGATATGGACCTGTATATGTCGGTCCAACTCCAATATGTCTTCTTTTGAGCTGCGTATATGGACCGCAATGCTTAATAATGGCTTCAATTATATTGATGAATTTATCTTGGGTCCATTTCTTCCTCAATCACTTTCTTTGGGTAGGTATCTATTGCTTGGTAATAAAGAAGGGTCTACCTTTTGCATCATTTTTCTTTTATAAAACGTCCTCTTGAAATTTTAACTTCAGAAAATTTAATTAAAGCTTTCGGCTTTGCATTAATTTCATGATGTCGACAATCAAAGTCAGTCAACTCCAATATATCTGTAAAATCGTTCTACATCATGTGATAGATGGTTCCGATTTCAACAATATATCGACATCAGATAAAAATGCTTCCGGGAACTGTAGACTGACCAGAATCCAGAATAGATTGGCATGAGTAATTGAAGAGAGGTCAGTCTTCCAGTATTATGTTTCCTTTATGAATTACCTTCTTAAGAATTTAGGTAACAGTATTATTTGAAATCATGAAAGTGCAAAACTTTTGTTTCTAACTAAAAAGATCTCAAAACCTTTAAGAATTATGAAAAAAATTATGGTTTGAGTTACGCTCTGCTAAAACCTTATCAATAATTTGCATGATTGTTTTAATCAATGGATCTTTGTAGTTGCTGTTATTATTCTGATACGGACGTGTTACTTCGTATCAAAATTGCCACAATTTTGGAGATTACTAGGAGAGAAATTGCATGGAACATTGTCTTTCCTTTTTACTGTTAATTTGTGAATATTGAACTATACTATGACTTGCTATTCTTCAGGATCTGTATGTCAGGGTCGGTCCTCTGTATCACTGGGAAGTTGATTATTGAATTTGTATGATTCTTTTTACTAAATTTATGAAAGTGCTCGTATCATGCATATGAAATTTATTGATCTAATATCATCAAGTAATTATCCAAAATGGCTTTGCATCTTGATCTTGGCGAAAGAAAATGGAAATTCAGATCATTGTGCTCTTCGATGACTCCTCTTCTTTATGCACTCGGTAATTTAGTTGTCTTTGATTAGATATCTCTTGGTGTGTATCTCAATTCATTAGAGAAATCACATGGATTCCATATTTCATTTATCTGAACGTACAAAAGGTTTTTTATTAGATACTCTCCCATCTTGTTTAAATCATCATTTGAACTGGAGATTATTGAAGGCAAATTATCTAAATCAAGTCCTTAGCTCTGCATTTATTCAATGCCAACCCATTGATGTCGACTCGTTTAAGTCGGTCAACTATTCTGTGTGTACAAATTGGGTCTTCATTAATCTTTCATTTAATGGTTATGGATGTTCAATGACGAAACCTCAACACTGTCTTTCTTGGGTTCATTTAGGACCACACAAATTAATACCATTCCCCGTTAGTTAAGTGATGAAAAATGACCATATCAAGTTGATCGACGGATCATCTTCCTATGTGATGCATTGACATACTCTCTTCCAGTCATCCTTGAAGACAACATAGATTCTCGGAAGTTACCATTAGTAAAGTGAAGAAAGATCGTGAAAATTATTCTCGTCTCCGTTGTTAAGAAACTATTTAGAGCTTTTGGGAAACTATTGTTGAAAGAGTCGACATAGAAAACTTCATTTTCCAGCGTGGAATTTTAGTTATTGCTATATTATTCTGTTAAGAATGAAAATTACAGCAGTTAAAAAGATGTCTCTAGAAAGTGATGATTGGATAATCTCGAATAACCCTATTTACACCAGAAAGTAAAAAAGACATAACTCTTCACAGTTCTAGATTAGCCTATGGATTCCTAATATATTATAGATTTCTATACTTCTGTCATTTTATCGTGCTAACAATTTTCATTAGATATTTTTAATCTTGCAGATATCAACCTCTACATTAAAGACTATCAGCTTCAATTTATCCTAGTCTTCGGCTCTATATATCTTTTAGGCCACTGCATTTATAGGGCCCTGCCTAAGTCGGTCCACCTTTGATATGTCTACAAAATAAGTCTTCATCAGCATTTTGTTTGAAGCGACAGATGGAGAGAGATCTTAATCAGATATGTAAATGCTTCAAGCAGCGTATATAGACTTCAATGCCGAATAAATAAGTCTGTTTCTTGAGCAGGTCTCTACTACTTGGTAGATGGAGAGAGGTATTAATTTTTCTATCATTTTTTCTAAGTAAATTACTTGACTCGTGATAGCAATTACTTACCTTTATTATCGCTGCATTCTACTCCTGAGTTTTGATTAAATATCTTTTAGGCCAATGCATCTATAGGGCCCATTAAATTATTGGTTAGCTTTAGAACTTGTGATCCTAAGGTGGTTTATCTAATAGGAGTTTTGATGGCTTTCTTACCAGAAATGCTATCTATAAGAGAACCATGCAGGACATATTACAGATCAATAGTAGAATAGAACGTTCCATAATTAAATCTATGGTAGAAATTGCCAAAATAGAAGTCTTTAGAGAGTTTGGTGGAATTGTTAAAATTGATACTCTTTGGCCCATAATCCAACCCAAGTCAATTACAATTTCTATATTATAGAATGCATTAAGGGGAGTTTCTAGAATTTGGTAGTTTGGATAATATTTTTGATGTTCATGATGAATATTCTTTGTATTCATAGGTAGTAGAAGATGATGACTTCTACAAAGTGCTTACATGGTAGGAAGATAATGAAGCATTTTCCGTGTATTCTATGCTTGTGTCATAAGGTTTAAAATAAGAGGAAAAGAAGAAAATTTTGGAGGTCTACTTAATGAGAAGTTTGAAAGTATTTGTACTAACAAGATGTTTATTGTAATCTTTTAGATAACATAGTTAAAATGTTTTAGAGACTACGTAGTAACCGTTGGATGAAGTCAATCTCAACCATCCACTAAGGAAGAGAAGATCTATAAATAGTAAGGCTGGAAAAAAAAAATCAACCAAACATCAAACTGAATTGAACTGAAAAAATAACTTATTTTTTTTTTTTTCAATTCCGTTTAGTTTAAAGTGAGGGTATAATTAAAAAATAGTTGTTTCCAGCTATTTATGTTAGTCGAATGATCAATATAATAGGGCACGTTCAGTGGAAAGTGAGAAGGAAAATCGAGTTTTTGTTTTGGCCCCAATTCGTAGAAGTTTTTTAATTGCTCTCGGGCATTGTGTTTTTGCAGTAGAATGACATAACTCAGCAATGTTGGCTTTGTTTATTTTGAAAATGTAATCATGGAAATGTATTTCTATTCGAACTGGCCCTTCATAAAGACGCATAAATTTGTTTATAACAAAATATGTATATTTGTTTTCCTCTAGATGATATACCTAACCAGAATAGTTCATGAGAAAGCAGCAAGTCTATTTCCTTATTGATAAGGGAATAGGTTGTGCCTTGAAGCATGCACGGAACAAACCATTTATTTACTTAGATAGGACTGCTAGGTCATAGAGATTTGAAGTTCACCAGGAACTAAAGCAAAAACAATTCATCATATTGATCATGTTTTTGTTTATCTAACATAATAACATTAGACGATGATTATATTTGTATAATATACTATCCATAAGAACTTGTTTGTTATTTTTTTAATTCATTTCAAGAAACAGTTCGAACTACTAATCGAATCATGCCGAATCATTTCTCTTAGGTTCAAAAATTTATAAACCAAATTATATGGATAGGATCAAATTAAAAAACTAACAAAATTGTATTATTATGGTTCGGTTCAATTTGGGGTGGGCGAACCATACCATGCACACCCCTTAAATGGTAGTCTTCCCTCATTTGTAACTAAGTTAGAAAAATTATGAAATATATAAATACTTCGCCATTTTCAAGCACATTCTAAATTTATTCTATCAATTTCTATAAATCCCTTTCTACTTAATACTTTTTCTATCCAATATCATCCTTACTTTTTCTATTCTATTTCCCTTCAAATACTATCAGGAATGATTTAGCTTGACAAGCACAGATTAAGCCTAAAAACAAGTTTGATGAGAATACAATAACTACTTCTGTGTGAAATAGAATAGAGTTAAACATGGATTTATCTCTCAATCGTAATGGTTGTTGCTCTTTTAAAGGCCTACATGATAACATATCTTTTGAGATTTGTACTTAAAATTTTAGGAAGATACCCTAGAGGCCTATGTTTTGATTTCGGCAAAAATGTAAGAAAAATGGACTAATCAGTTTCACTTTTATTTTCATGTTCTTAATCTCTTCCGAAGTTGAGGTATTTCATTTTTTTTTTCCTTACAACAATAATTTTCCCAATACGATGGACTTATGTCTTCATCTCCCTAAAAGTATGGAAATTTATTTTACTCTCTAATTGCAAAAAGCTTCTTAATTTCCTCTTTGGAGAGTGTGCGATAGTTATTTTAAATTGTAGAGTTCTTTATGATTTTGATGGAAAAATTATATAAGTTTCTAACTTTGTATTAGTTTCATTGATGTCAACTCATCTAAGTCAGTCAACTCAGTTATTTTCTACTAAATAGTTCTACATCAATCTCTTATAAAATTTATGTTATAAATGGTTCTGATTAAACAACTAGATCTACGTCAAATATAAATGCTCTTCAACAGTATAGAAAGACTGAGTCATAAATAAATTTGCTTAAGCAATTAAAGAGAGAGGCTTTGTGTTCCTCTATTATATTTCCCTTTATGAATTACCTCTTAAGAAATTTTGTTAGAGTAATTAAAAATTATGGTTTGAGCTACACTAGACTAAAACCTAAGTAAGAAATGAATGAATTTGCATTTGGTGAGGAATCATATGTAGCTTTTTGAAAACTATGGTCAACAAGGTCATATTGAAACCTTTAGATAATTTTGTGTATTTACTTTCTTTTTTCTAACCATTGCAACTCAAGATTTGATAATTTATGCGGACTTTTCCATGAAAACTACATTTTTTCCTAGCACCAAAAGATTGCAATTTACAACATATTTAAGCACGCCCATGTAAATGAAGCCCACTTAGTTTCATAACAGATGCACAATACATATTGATTTTGATCTAAAATTAATTTTTGCACCTGATTCACAAAAGTGGAGGCTAAAGTATGAGTACGGTTCATTTTCAGGTAGATAGGCACGGTTCTTATTCCTTACAAGTTACATGCTTTGTCAATGGACCCTATGTCTACTGGTATCATTCTGTTAGGATAATTAATTATATTAATCAAGCACAATTTTGCAATATTACATTTATGATATATATTGTGTTAGGGGTTTGATATACCTTAAAATGATTTGAACCTCAGCATGGTGTCAGAGCTTGGCTGATGACCATCATCCACCTTCCACCACCTGCCACTGGTGTCACGCCCTAAGGATAATCTGGTAGTAACACGCATATTATGATACTATTTGATGTCTAAACACATATATATTTAGAAAATGCATAGCCATTTCACTGTAGAGAAAATGCATGAACAGTAGGGAACGAATCAATCGCATCCCAAAAATATCTGTAAGGAAATCACTACAGTAGCTGTTCATAAACGAGGGACAGTGACAAATATGAACTACTACAGAACATTAAGGATTAGGAAAACCATTACAATATATATACCTGTTCCAAAGAGGGTGTGATGTCTACTTGTTGATAGGATTTTGCACAAGAGATTTCGAGTAAGAGGATGAAGGATGAGATCGCTTTGATTTTTATTTTGATTTTTCCTCATATTGCCCTTTTTTACCTCATAGACTTGATAAGGGTTTTACGCTTGATTCAAATTTTAATAAGAACAGAAGCTAACCAAGGTTATAAGCAGTACTATTCTCTTTGTTTTTAACATCAGTTAGAAAATTACAAATATTTAACAGCTCCTATTTGCACGAAGGAAAAAATTTTACTTCCTAAACAATGATTGCAGGTAGGTGACTGCATATGATAAGATGCCACGTAAGCATATTTTTAAACGGTAATTGACTGAGGTAGTAACGGCATCCGCAAAAAGTTTCGATAGGTATGAAATTGATCAAAACAAAAACTCGAATGGTTTTTGTTTTTTTTTTTTACCGAGGAAAGTTCAGGTGGTTAATTGCTCTTTTTACCAAAGCTAAAGTATTGTTTGTGACATTTGCCCTTTTTTTACAAATTTAAATTGACATATGTCACTTGTTGATTGGCTAAAATGTCCTATTGTCTAACAAAGTTGATGAAGGCAGTAAAAATGGTTGCGAAATTCATTTAAATGATAAATTAATCAAATTCAAAACTGAGACAGTTGATTGTACATTTTGTGAAATTTCAAATACTTTTTATAACATTAACCCTTTTAAATTACCCATTATCAAAACCATTTCGTGAAAATAATATTAAAATTTTATTGCCCATCCAAATATGGAGTGTGTTAATACTTCCAAGTCCCCTTTTCTTTATCTTGGCTCTACCCTTCGTATAGATTCTATTATTGCTTTTGGATGTTCAGCGAAAGTGGAAGGTCCCTCAACAATCTGCGAACAAGCACGAGGAAGAGAGAGGCAACGGGGCAAGGGAAGGAGTTTTCTTGAAAATGAAGATAGCCCTCATATTAGGTTAATACAAAGATAATGGAGAGAAGCTAAATTGGAAAATTCCTGAAGGATAACTTTGTGTAATGAGCTCTTAATTGTGATATATGAAATACACAAGAAAACATTTATAGAAGGCATAGTATTCTCTTGCAATACTATGTGGTCGGCATACGCACGGTTTTGAAAGTAAAACCACCAGTTTCAGATTTAGAAATAATTGAGGAACTGGAATCAGAAACATCTCAGATGGTTTCGATCTAGTTCCATAGAATTAACGGTTTCTGTCACGACTCTAAATGGGGGCCTAACAGGATTTATCTAAAGCTATCATATCACGTGTGCACCCGTAACATGAGAGCCGTCTTATATGTCAGAGTATACAAGACTCTATTTATTTATAAATATTTATCATACAAATGATATAATATATTACAGTATTTCAACTATGGATTCCTATTTTCCAATTTCCACCAAGATCGCAGAGAATCGGTATCCCCCACCAAATAGTGAAATTGGGTTTCCAACTACAACATACAAAATTCAAAATTCATCTAATTTACATACTAAGTTTCCATATCCTACATCTCTATCTTTAATAAAGTTCGTTGGAGAAGCTCTCTTCGCACATTCCTAGCCCAATCCCAGCTAGTAATAATCCTGCACAAAAACCGTAGGGGGTGAGCGAACCACGAGCTCAGTGAATAACCAGACTTATCACAACAAGCAAGTTATTATCAATCATATGTAATGCATCAATCAAACACATGAACAATTACAAGCTTGGACAATCCGGAATCCAAACAGGATGGAGATTTACGCCCTCTCATCGAGGTTGAAGGAACCGATACCTGAATCACCTACCCAGGAGAAACTAAGTACACAGGAATCCATAATCCTCACAATTATTATCTCTTTATGTTAATGAAGTTTTAAACACTTAGTTCCTGTCTTGTACCTTAGAAACTCCACTAAGTGTTAGCCATTTCACAGCGATACCATAGGCGGCGTCCTTCGTTACAGTTAGTTCCCATGGAACCGACAGAACAAGGTAAACTTGCGTAGAACTAATAGCCCATTGCCTAGAAAAACCAAGTATTACCAAGAACCGAAATTCTAACACGTGATAGGTGTTCGTAAAAATATAATGCAGTTTATGCAAATCGTGCAATGCATGTCCGTTTCATTTATAGTACCGACAGTTGTTAATCAAGTTTAAGGCGATCATACAATTTATAAACAATCGTCAACATATTTCATGCAATATTTATCACAATAGGATTATCGCTTATATATGATATTTGCCATTCAATCATACACCACGCATCATGCTGTATCCTAATCCCGCATGCAATTAATTGAAAAAATATATATATATATATTATTCCAAATGCAACTATACTACAAGCACAAACAATGTAACAAGTCTAAGTTACTCACCTGTGGTCCACGTTAAGCTGTTGTATAAGCTACCGGAAATCCAGGAATTTATCTATTTTCTATGAAAGGAAATAACAGAGATTTATTATTGAATTATTTCTGTAAGAGAAGTCTTCCTATAATTAAAGGTGTTGATCTTTATCGTCGGATATTAAACTAAGCCTGTCATATAAATTACTGTGTTGTTTAATAATTTAATTGAATCTTTATAGGCCTAATTATTTTGTATCGGTATTTGATACAGTTTTTATTAAGGTTTTAATTTCTATAGTAAAGAATATTTGTTTGTATTTTGTTTCTCTTGATATCTATATTATCAATTAAGGAGTTTGTCTTTCTTTAAGTCCTACTGTATTAGTAGGAGAGTTTTATTTATTTATTAATTCTTTGCCTGTCAACCTTATCTGTCTCTCAAATTGGTATTTTTTATTTAAGGATATGTTCTAATGTCTATACCTTCCAAATCATAAAATTGTATGTCTATGGAGTTTAGATATATCAACTTTTTATTATACTTAAATTTTATTTCTATTACAAAACAAACTAAGTTTAGTAACATAAAATTATCAGTAATTTAGTTTTGAAAGGTCAATATCAATATTAGTTGTACATACAGTATAATAATAGCAAACTATCTTCATGCTATTAATAAATAATAATAGTAGTGGCAAAATAACAATAGAATTATTGATAATGTAAATATAGTAACCTTAATTTAAAAATAACAGTATAAATAATCCTAATGACTCGTGATGAAAATATTAATAATACGGAATACTATAAACAGTAGTGATAATAATAGTAATAATTAAACTATATCAATAGAAAAAGCAGTAACCTTAGTATTAGTTTATTGAGATTTGAAAATTGAGTGAATTTCTATTTGTGATTTCTTATTCATTTTAAATCCGATTTCATTGTATAAATAGTCGATTTGATAGTACTCAAGGAGTACTTTATAGCAGTGAAATTATTTTCAAGAAAAGAGACTTGTACAATTTTTAAATTTATGAAAAACATGCATAGGTTTCAAGTGAATCTTAATTGTTTGTCAAAACTTGTTTTGATCATATCTAACTCATTTCTAATCCGTTTCTAACGAATAAATAGTCGTTTTCATAGTATTTTCCGAGTACAATCCATTAATGGTATTATTTTTATCAAACAAAGTCATTAAGGGAACGAAAAAGGCAAGAACAGCCCGTGCTGTTCGAAAAAATCTGGCAGCAGTGTTTTCATTTTTGCTTTTGTAATATCTAATTCGTTTCTTATCCGTTTTTAACAAATAAGTAGTCTATTTCATAGGATTTTTCGTGTTCTTTCCATTGGTGGGGTCGTTTTTGGCTTTAAACAAACATATCAATACAGTTTATTCATTCTTTCCAATGGTCTACATGAGTTATTTGAAATTCAATTTAGCTTGTTGTAGCTTAGGTATGGTTTTGGATTTTTCCTTTCTAAGACTTGAATTTCTACACTTAAAAATCTTCAAGTTGTTGTATTTATTTATTAAATAGTCTAAATATCATCAATATAATACTAGCTTAATTTTGATAATTTCTAAGACAAATTTCTAAAGAGTAAACATAATGAATATTTGAAATTGATATGATTCTTACCTTGTTTGGATCATAGATGGGGTTTGACTCCTCCTTCTTGGTAAAATAATGATCTAAAGAGGAAGTTAAGAAGATGAGTAACTAAGGAAAAATCAATCTAGTTAACTAGCATGTCTATTCATTCTATTTTCTTACCTTGTTGAACCTAAATTCCAACTTTGGATTTATGGTAAACCAAGGCTATTTAACTTGGTTTTTGATGTTGTTTGAAAGAGGGGATTGATGTTTTTGGATGTGTTTGATGCTTGGATAGGATATATGAAGTAGGGTAAGGTTTATATTTGCTTTAGAATTCTTCAAAGGTTGTATAGATGGATGAATATGTAAGGTGAAGTTGGCTGGTCGCAACTCCTTTTCTACCCACAATTTCAACTTGTTTTTGGAGAGATTTTGAGCTACTTTTGTGTCTAACTTAAGGCTATATATATGTACTAAGGTTAGGCTAAGTTTAGGAGGATAAAGAGTGTGTTTTGGGCTTGAAAAACTTGCAAATTGCAGCTGGGATTTTTAGATACGATTTTGGCTGTTTTGGATGACGATTTTTGAATTTATTTTGATAGGTTTGTGGTTGATTTTTGAGGGCATTAATTGTGTTTGTTTGGTAGTTAATTAAGGTTGTTTATGTGTGTAAAATAGGGGCTTAAGTTGCACAAAAATCGGGTCAAAAGTCGTGTAAAAACAGAGGCCAAATATCAAATTTTTCTGCTGCAGCTTTTCTTGACCTTTTTGGACAGATTTCTTCACTTGGTTTCTAATTAATATTTGGTGCATGAAGTGTCCATATAAAGGCTTTTAATTGGTTCTTATTTAGTAAAAAAAAACAACTCAAGCAAGGCCTATACTTTTGTCAAAATCGGATCTGAAGTGGTGTGTGCTGCTGCTGTTTTGTGTAATTTCTCCTCTGCTGCAGCTTGCTGTCATTGGAAATTTCAAGGCCATTCAGAGTTATTTCTTCACTTGTTTGAGCTGGATTTCATGGCATTTAATGTTGTTCACATGTGGAGTGTTTTGGTTGGAGATTCTGTCCTTTTCATGTTGAATATTGAGGTAAAAAAAATTGGGCAAAGTGGGACATGAGTGTTGAATCCCCTGCTGTACTTTGAAGACCTCCTCTTTGTTTCCAGCTTAGTGAATTGAATGTGCAGATGTGTGAAGATCCTACAGCAGCCGAGGTCTTCAACGTTGACGCCGTGATTCTTCTCGAGGAGCAGCTTTGTTTGGTCACTTTGGAATTTGGGGAATTCAATTCGTAACCGTGAATTGCAGCTGAGGAAAAAAAATGCTCCGTGTCCTCTGTTTCATGCGTGAAACAGCTCATCTTGTTCTGTTTTTCATTTATATTATTATTATTATTATTATTATTATTATTATTTATTTCGTGAGAATCTCTTACGTGCGTGGAGAATTCAATTGATTTCTCCTCCTTTTACATTGTTATTGAAGTATGGGATTTGTCTCTTCATCCTACAGCCGAGATCCTCCCATTCATGCACCATAATTCTGATATTGCATCGGATTTGTGTTTTTTTTTTTTAGTTAATTAAAATATTTTAACTAATATTAATTCATATGTATATGTATTTAATAATTACGTAAGTGTTTCATTTTTAAAAGTTTATCTATGTTTCTACTATTTCTCTAGAGTATTTATATATTCAAATTTTTAAGTTTAAAGTTTTCACGATTAATCATTTTTAGTATTCTAATTTACGTGGTTAAATCTTTCAAGTTCAATAAATCGAATTAGGAACTAAGTTTTAATGAATTCGGAATTCCTAACAAGTATAATAGCGGTTTGAAGTTTTAATTTTAGATCTAGATTAATACTATTGATCAGTATTAGTATATTTATGTATTTATAGTCTTAGTAATTCCTCTTTAAATTATTGCTTTATACTAATAAGTACTATTAATAAATTATATTTTATCGGGTTTGAAATTTGAGGGCTACTTTTAATTATATCTCGAATTATCAGTTCAAGGTTCGAAGTCTCTTTTTTTTTTGTATCTATTAAGTTCAATGAAATTTGTATTTGGGTCTTTCAAGCTACGAATGAGTTTATTACATTCATAGATCTATTTTAAGATTTTGTTGAATCATATATTTTTGGTATTAGTCTCACATTTGCTAGTTATGAAAATTATTAAACGTTACGTTGACAATTCAGGATTTTAATTTCCAAAGTCTCTAAATCTTTTGAATAGAACATTAGTAAAATTTAATTATTTATTTAAGATCTAGATTCTTAGATATCGATTCATTTACCAAACATTAGATTTTACTGTATAGGAGTTATTCCTACTAATTCGTTAACAACATATTCTATCTAGGCTACTTAATAGTGTTAAAATAGTTTAAACACTATTACTTTATTATTTAACTAGCGTAGCATTTATTTTCTAAGTATAGAACTTAAGGAAAAAGGGTTCAAGAATTTTATATTAACGATTGGTTTATCGTCGTTTATAAATTATTTGAGATCACATTTGTTTTGTATTTTTGAAAAATTTTATTAATAGAGAATTTAATCTTTCTAACTATAATCAAATTCATTCTTTGACATTTGTAAATCGAGAAAAAAATTTGGAGTGATTTTATACTTGTTCCAAATATTTTATATAATCAAATATTACATTTTTAGTATTTGTTATAATTAAATTACGTAAAATTTGGGGGATTACAGTTTCCGGTTCCGATTTTAGAACCATGGAACTACCTTTTTATTTAAGTAAAAATTAAAAAATAAAAGATGAAATTTAGTTTTAATAAAATAATTTTTAAAGTGAAAAGTTATTGAGTCTAAAAGTGTTGAATTATTTAACCAAAATTGCCAAAAAAAAAAAAATTTAGAATGAACATTTATTTATGTACAAACACATCTAATATTAATTGTAGTTAATAATATGAGGTTGCGAATACTTTAAAAGGTAAAAAAAATACAATATAAAAATAGTTTTATATTATTAAGGAAATGAATTTTACTTTTAGAAGAAATTTATATAAACTAATTATATATGATTTTAAGTTGTGCTTATTTATGTTATTGAAAATAACATATTAAATATTGTGATTGAGTAATAATTCTTATAATTTATATGAAATAGTTCAAACATTAATAATTATACATTTAATATTATCCTTTAATTTTTTTCTAATTTCTTTCTTTTTTTTATGGAATCGATTGGAACTTTTGGTTACAACAGTTAGGCTAAAGAACCGCCTAGAAACTAGAAAACTGGCGGTTTCTTTGCTAGTTTTAGAACTAGTCAATCGGTTTGTTTGTGATTCTAAAACTGCCAATGATGATTTCAATCCAGTTTTTGATTCAGAACTGAGCTGTGGCCATGTCTAGGCACATCAAAACATTAACTTACTATGTTACTCATTGATAACATGCAAAGCATAGATGGAAGTATAGCTGAATCAGTATCGACTGTATAACTAATTTGAATTTGAACATTGACCGGGATTACGTAAGCCCCTTGTTGATATTATAAGGATGTATCAAGATAAGACATGGACAACGAAAATCCGATAAGATATGCGTATTATATTTATATATGCTGCAATTTCATGATGAAAAAACCCAAACAAACACGAAAAAAAAGAAATGCACATTATATCCTTAATTTCTCAAAATAAATAAATAAATGATCAACTATAAATTGCAATTCTCTAGTTATTATAACATTATTAAAATTACAATTATCTTGCGAGTAGGAGGAAGCAATTTCAATAGATTCAAACACATACACAATAGATTGGGAGTTAAAAGAGCATCAAACCTCACTAAGTATAATGAAATAGTATGCATTCTTGATTAGCGCAAGTGATCAATTCTTTGAAATGAAAATCCAACAGCATGAAACGTTTTTACAAGATTTTTGACTATCTATGGAAATAGGATTAGTGATATTCAAGAAAGCTTAGCTATTGATGTCGTCCATAGATTGGATAGATGATCAACAATTAGAATGTGTTTTTTCTATAATGGATATTAAAGTGAGCTCCCTTCTTGATGCATGACTATTAAAGGCTTATATATAGTGCGTGAGCCTTGTTGAGAAAGATTTGAATTAGGCAAGTTAATTTCAATTTGTTTTACTCTAAATCCATTCTATTGACTCTTTCCTGATTGCGCTAATTATCCCTTGATTATTCTATTTAACTAGATTTAACTCTCTGAGTCCCAACATCTTAACTCAAACTCAGACAATTGAATTCAAATCAAAATTAGGCTTAAAACCTTTTAAATATAGTTATCTAATTGTATGTTTAAATTATCTATTTTTTATTTATATCTTATTTAGATATATTTTATATCTAATTTTTATATAAATAATTAAGTTTTCTTTATTTATTTTTCTATGAAATTCAATACCAACATCGATATTGAAGTGAACAACAAACCATGTCAGATCAATCCGACCCAGACGAGCCAAATGGAGGGTTGAACCCAGATTTCATGGGGCTACCATGGAGACGTCTTTCTGGTCCAATAGACATCACACGGTACGGAATTTGGCAATATTTTTCTGTCCACACAGGTTATTTTTCAGTTTTTACCGGGCAGCGGAGGTTGAGGCCCCATCGTGATTGGTGGATGCAGGTGATGTACAAAATGTCCCAATTTAGTTTACTCCTTACTGAAACAGCCATTTACTGTATGAGCTTTTATTTGCTGTACATCTATCTGCCTTGTAGTCATTTTTCTTGTCTCCTTCCAATCCCAACTAGGGGAAAAAAAGCATGATAGGTGTTCCTCACAACACCTATTACACAGAGTGTGCACATAAGGATAGTTCAAAAGTTAACGAAGATCATCCTCTTCTTCAGTAAGATAAAGGTATAAGGAGCTCGTGTGTTTCAATGTTAGGGTTTGGTTTACTAAAAGGTAATGTGATTGAAAATTAATAATTCTTTTATTCTATAATTAGAGGTATTTAAAAAAAAAAAACTTTTCATGAAAAATAGTAAAGGAAAACTATAAATATTTCTTATTTATATGTTATACAGAATATATATTTTTTATGGTAAAATTTTTACAAACCAAAAGATGGAATAGATAATCCACGGCAAAATCCAATGGACCATAACAATCTCTCCCTCAAGTGTGAGTCTCCATAACGGAATAGGTCATACTCATCCTCAAGAGCTTATCATGGGTTTCACAAACAAGTATACCTTCAATGAGGAGAAATCCAATGGATTTTGTGAATGATTATACAAATAAGCTTTTAAGATCATCTATAACAAAAAATCTTAAGGCAATAGTTTCTTATAAACTTTTCACACAAGTCCAATATTTCTCATGTGGGATTTTCATACTTATACCCTAAGACTATCAATTAAACATGATGGTGGTGGATCAACTTCATAACAGTCACAAGTTTAAAGTGCACGCCTTTTTATGAATTTTTTCAAATTATAAATTAATGGCTACAGTTATTTAGATTTGTAAGAATTTATAAAATAGTTTTAAGATTTGATTTTTTAAATAATCTACACTATTACAACATAAGAGAATCCATTTCTACTTTATTTCAACTATATAACATTGTTAATCTTCCACCAATGAGATTCCTCTCTCACTATGCGCATGGATGTGAGTCGTGAAACACGGCTAAGTGGGGTAGATCGCTGACCGGTGGTGTATAGGTTTATGAAATATGCAGCCTTATCATATTGTAGGTTGAAATATTTGGTATTTTAATTTTCAGTAATTATACATTTAAAGATCTGAATTACTTGGATGCGAGATTTATCATGCAAAAGAGAATGGAACATGTCTAAAGAAAGGAAAATTATTTAAATACAAAAGACATAATTTTAATTACACAATTATTAACACAAAATTGCATCTACTATAATGTGATTTCATTTTTAATAAATAAATTAGTTGACTAAGAATTGCAAAAATGAATTACTAAATTGTATTATTGATGGCACGTAACAGAGCTCCCCAATTGGCCCTCCATACGTCCTACATGGGCCAAGAAGCTCAAAATGAACATAGAAGCCCAGTGATCTAGCAGCCCTATGACAGACCTGCCAAGTCGAGACCTCTACGTACCTCGACCTTGAACTCCGATCAAGTTGCTCTTCCCACCACTCTTCCAAGATGGTCTCTCCACCTTGAAGGCCAGGTTAGCTACCAACCTGAGATCTACTCTAATATGACATTAACTATAACTAACTCTTCCATCCATTGGGTAAAGGGATCCAATCATTTTTATTATGTTTTGGATATTATCTAGTATTTCCTAAAGAGACCCATGATTGACTTGAGTATTAGAATGTTGTGCCGGACAACCTTTGGTGTACCATTGACTAGCTTTTTGTGTTTATAGGTCTCAATCTTTACTAGTGAAATCAAGACATGCAGTACACATCTTGTTCATATATTGCATGCTATAAACGATTTAGTATTGATATTTCGATAATTATTTTTACATAATTTTTATTTCAACAGGTGCTCGCAAAAGATATTTTAAGTATTATCGTTACTATCACTCGTAGCCATGTGAAATTTTGAACCAATTACGTTATAACCATGGATGTCCAGAGATATGTATGGTTCTTCACCATAAAAAAAAAAAAAGAAAAAAAAAAGAAAAAGATCCTTTACAAAATGTTTCTTAACTTCCATAAGGGATCAAAAAACAAAACAGGGTTATCCTAACTAGCAAAACTTTCAATAGTAGATAACAATTTCTCATTATATGAATTAATAACACATATAATTTTAACTTAAGCTGTGATTTTATTGGATCTTATAAATGTCCTTTACGTTACAGAATTGATAAATAGATTATAGCACACTTTATAAGTTAGTTCATAAAATCATACAAAAATCAAATTTTAAAAGAGTTTTTCACCATTTTTCCAATCAATTAATATATGCAATTAGATAGGTGCTCTAGAATTACACGTGTGAAAGAAAGGAAAGTTCAAATAACTCAAACCCTTTACCACAAAAACTAATTAAATAAAAAAGTCAACCCTTAGATAGCTAGTGGGGTGAGGAATAAAATGATCTCTTAAACACATATAAGCCGCTGGTCGTTTCTAGCACATGAAACTTAAACATCTTAGATTAAAACGTCAAAAGAACTTATCTATTTCTATCATATTCAACATTTTATTTCATAATTTTCTAGTCAATAATGTGGGTGACTTGGATCCTCTGGTTGAGTCTACCTTGTGCGATTCCCAACATCCTATAAATTCTCATATCTACAACAAGATTTTAATCACATTAAAACACAAAACATAAACTACTCTTACATTCACCACGAAAATGGGAATTCATAGCAATACAAGTAGGTTTGTTCCATTATTTTTGGCAGCTTTCTTGATATTGGCTCAATGTTCAAGTGCTGCTTTTGTTAATACCACTAAAACTGAAACTGAAACCTTGGTTGAATGTTTGATAGACAATTCTCATCCATCCTATCCTGCTTCATCAGCAATATACACAAAGAATAATGCTTCTTACACAACAGTTCTTCAATCCTACATAAAAAACCTAAGATTCAACACTACTACCACCCCGAAACCATTCCTGATTCTCACCGCATTTCACGAATCACACGTTCAATCCGCAGTCTTTTGCGCTCAAAAGAATGGGATTCTGATGAAAATCCGAAGTGGCGGCCATGACTACGAGGGCATATCCTATGCAGCCTTATCCAAGGTCCCATTCATCATACTAGACATGTCCAATTTCCGAAAAATCAGTGTTGACATTGAGACCGAAACGGCTTGGGTCCAAGCAGGGGCTACTCTCGGCGAAGTTTACTATAAAATCGCCCAGAAGAGTAGAACGCATGGCTTTCCTGGTGGGGTTGGTCCGACAGTAGGTGTAGGTGGACATTTACGCGGAGGAGGGTATGGCAACATGATGAGGAAATACGGGCTTTCGGTCGATAATATTGTCGATGCCCTCATGGTTGACGTAAACGGAAGACTTTTGGATAGAGAATCCATGGGTGAGGACCTGTTTTGGGCAATCCGAGGTGGTGGAGGAGGTAGTTTTGGTGTTATTTTGGCCTATCAGATCAACCTTGTTAGAGTTCCTGAAATTGTGACTGTTTTCAATGTCCAAAGAACAAAGCAAAATGCCACTGATGTTGCCTATAAGTGGCAATTTGTTGCTCCTGAAATAAATAATGACCTCTTCATGAGGCTCATAATGGATGTCAATGGAACTCAAAGTGGCGAAAAGACGATTCGAGCATCTGTTCTCTCTCTTTTCCTAGGAAACCCTTCCAGGTTACTTTCTATAGCGAACCAGAAGTTTCCTGAGTTGGGATTGCAGAGATCAGATTGTACCGAAATGAGTTGGGCCGAATCGACTCTCTATTACTCAAATTACCCAAAAGGTACACCGGTAAAAACATTGCGCTACCGGGGGTCACAGAATCTCACACACCTGAAGCGAAAATCGGATTATGTCAAAGAGCCAATTCCTAGAGAAGGTTTGGAGCTCATATGGAAAAAGATGATTGAACTCCAAACGCCAGTTCTAAAGTTCAATCCTTATGGAGGAAAGATGGCTGAGGTCTCGGAATCAGCAACACCATTCCCACATAGAGCAGGGAACCTGTGGAAGATTCAGTATTGTACTGACTGGAAAGAAGATGGTGAAGAAGCAGCCAATTACCATATAGGCTTGACAAGGCAGCTTTATGATTTCATGACACCTTATGTGTCCAAGAATCCTAGAGAAGCTTATCTTAACTATATAGACTTGGATTTGGGGATAAACCATAATGGGAAGGGAAGCTATCTAGAAGGTTTGGTTTATGGTGTCAAGTACTTCAAGGGGAATTTTAACAGGTTGGTTCAAATTAAAACCAAGGTGGATCCAGGCAATTTCTTCAGAAGTGAACAGGGTATTCCTACTTTTCCACGGAAAAAGTGAGTGGTGGATAGAGATTCTATTTTACCAGCTTTAGTCATATACCTACTGGTTTGAGTTTGTTTATTTGATAAATTAAGAAATTGTATTTGGTTTAAATAAAGCAATATCTGCTAAAGAAAAAGGGAAAATGTAAAGTTGTTCTCAATATGTAGTTGTTATGAGCACTTGTGTACATAAAATTATAATGAAATAGAAGATTAAATAATTACTAGAATCCAACAATTTTCAATCACTAATGATTAGATTTTTCACAAAATATAAACATACTTTTAAACTAGAGGATGGGAATGGAATCATAGTTTCCAAGGAGTGGCTTAACTTCCCCGTAACTTTTAAAAATATAATTTGCATCCAAAGGTGAATGGGTGACTCTACTGGAACTTATATCCATTGTAGGTGACAAAGGTCACAAGGATGGTTTCAACAGAATATTTTTTAACATGCTCCTTAGAGTACAAATATTGCATCTCCGTACTTTAATGCCACATTTGGCATAAATAATGATTTAGAAAGAAATAAACTGAAATGGAGCAAAAATGAATGAAATCACAATGAAATTAAAAAAAAAAAAAATCATTCTTATGTTTAGAAAAATCCATTAAATCAGTTCATCACATTTTTATAATATGTTTGCTTATAAAAAAATGAATGAAATCACGATGAAATTAAAAAAAAAAAATCATTCTTATGTTTAGAAAAATCCATTAAATCAGTCGATTATGTTTTTATAATAAGTTTGCTTATATCACTTTTGAAATAAAATAGAATGTGTATTTGATAGTTTTTTTCAACAATGCCCTTAATTTGTTGATAAAATAAATATACACAACATCAATAGGTTAAAAAGCAAACATACGTTAATAAGGTTGATGGAATAAAATGTGATTCTATTCCATCAAAACTTGAATTGTATTCCATTTTTAAGTCAAAATTATCATTTCTTAGAAATTGCAATTTTGACATTTAAAAGTACTTCCAAATATAAAAATGAGTTATAAAACATCTTGTAGTCAACTTATAAAATATTTAACTTGGATTCAAGCTAGGTTTGCATTGGTTAACCAGGTTAAATTTTGCTAACTGTAGAAGATGGTCTAGAATAACAGTCGGCTATCCTAGTTCAGCTGATTTCTGGTCATTCCAACAACTATCAGGTTGGCTAGGGAATTTTCCTATGTTGGCCTGTCCTACTCTTGGACAATTTTTCAACTTTTCATCCCATGATCTTTTTCTTCTAGGTTTCATGTATTTCCGGTTTAAATTCACGATCTTCATTTCAAAACCATATTTAAAATTGACCTTTTAATTAATTTTCCTATTCCAAATGATTTTCCAGTCTAGTAGCATCTCTCTTGATCTCTTAAGTGAGAGGTTTTAAGTTCGATTACCGCCTCTCCTATTGTAATGGCTAAAAAGAAAAAAAAATAACGTTCCTATTATTGGAGGAAAATCGCTTTCTTATTAGATTTAGATGACATCCTATAATCAAGAATAACTTCATGAAATTCGCAATTTTAGGATTCAGCACCGTTATCATGTAAACAATTTTATAAGGTCCTTCTATAAAAGACTTATAATATGGTGGGATTTAGATTTTTTCATAGATTCGTTATGCAAGCAAATTTCGTTATTAATTTAAACAAGATTAGAGTCCCAAAATCATTGTATGGATCCCTAGGTCATAACATAGATTCATCCCATAAGAAATCAATATGCGGAACATCACAAGATCTAAGATAGATCCTTACCACACTCATTAACTTTTCATTTTATTTTGATATTCATAATTTTCTATCTACAAACATCATAGTGTTATCTATAAATCGCAAGAACAATAATGAAAGATTATGGAGTTGTCTTATTGTGTAAGAGTAATCTTAAGAATCTAAGGTTTGAGAAGGAAAGTTGTATTCTTTTGAATTTAAAAGGGAAAAAAAAAAGGAATTAGATGACTATTTGCATGAAAAAGAGGGCTTAGGACCATTTATTCAAATATCCTTGCTTTAAATTTATATTTTTTTATGCAAGAAAATCATGTAATTTCATAATTGAGCAATGAGATGTCTTCTAAGCCGGAATGTCGCTGATCATTTCAAAAAGATTGAAACTTGCGTCTAGCTTTAAAAATTAATCCACTATCATTGAAAATTATCATCATATTTGATGTTTGGGAATTTTGTGCTTACTTTTCTAACATACAATGGATAAAATTTTGAAATATTGATCCTGTAACAAATTTCATCACTAACATCTTTTTCAATTAGAGGTAAACATTATCATGGGTTGGTTCCAACATGAAATTGGACTGCCAACACTAGACTGGAATAGGCCCAAAACCCACTAGCTCTTATCGCAGAGCGATTCCAATAGGAAAACTATGAGGAATTGTTCGTTGCTCAACCACCAATCAAAATGTAGCTCAAAAACTGGATAGCCTGATAGTCTGGTGGTTCAAAAAAAAAAAAAAAACAGAAATCCAAACCAACCAATTTCTTCATGTGACTATACAACATTTCACTTTTTTTGGTAATTGAAACTTGATTGTAAGCAAACTAAATATGTTTGTAGTGGAAATTAAATGAAAGGAGAGAAGGAAAATAAAAATTCAATCTTTAAGTAAATCTCAAAATGATTTTGAACAAATTAGCTATAAAAGGAGCTATTGTGAATCTTAAGAGAGAGAAGAAGCAAATAGGTGCACATGACATGGCATTTCCATGATTATTGAATATATTTTTTTATGCATCGTCCTAACTATCTAATATCTATAATGTTATTTCTTCTTCATTTTTTTTTTTTTCATTTTTATTGATCGAATATGTAAAATCTTTACGGTGATAATAACCAAAATGACAAAGCATATTCTCAATTAGATCTATTATTGTGATTGATGACAGTTAAGAGTCTGATAGCAAAAATCCTTTTTAAGTGTATTGTCTAACTCCGAGTGTTAGAATGTACTTGAACTGTTATTTACAGCCTTATTATCTGATTTGTTAACTTTTTTGGGAACGAATGCCCTCAATATGATTTTTACATGGTTTATATTATGGAGAAGAGAAGTATAGGTTATTTAAATGAGTTGGGTTTTTGGATTTTAATAAATGAAAAATAAAAATATGTAGATAAGGTTAGGGAAAATTCAATTGCTGCCATTAAACCAATGGTATGGGCAACTATCAGAAGATCATTGGGACCGCAAGCCCATGTAGGGGAAGGCTGCTGAATGCTCCCGATCGAAGTCTGCAGTGGACCATCTTTTTATTTTATATTCTTGAGGTCCATACCAACCTAGAGCCAGGTATCCATCGGACCATGCGTATGCTGGAAATAAAATTGTTATTTTTGTAATCCCCCAAATTTTACGTAACCTGATTTTAACAAATACTAAAAATGTAATTTAGAATTAGATAGAATATTTGGAACAAGTAGTAAAAATCACTCCAATTTTTTTTTTTTCGATTTAAAAATGTTAAAGTGTGAATGAATTTAATTATAATTAGAAAGATTAAAATCATTACTATAAATTCCTGAATAAAAATTTCCTTGACCCGAATAGATACCAAAAACGAGATTTCGTATCTGAAACTAATAATTCACTATATAATTAGAAGTGCCTTAAAATTTTCAAACCCGATAAAATAAAATTTATTAATATAGCTTATCGGTATAAAACAATAATTCAAAAAGGAATTATTAAGATTATAAATATATATATAGAAATTAATACTGAACAATAATCATCAATCTAGATCTAAAAAGAAAATTTCAAAACCGTTGTTATAATTATTAGGCAATTCTGTAGTTATTAAGACTTAGTTATAACTTAATCACGTAAGTTAAATACTAAAAATAATTAATCGTGTGAATTAAAAATTTGTTTATACAAACAATCTAGAATTTATTTTGGAACTTAGATAATTTTACTCCGATAAAACTCTTATCTAACCACTATAAGTATATGTTATAAATTAATGTTGGTTAAGTTATATTTTAGTTAACCAATAATAATAATAATAATAATAATAAGGTCCGGAGTAGAATTTGAAGACAAAGTCTTCACGATTGGGAATTCGCTAGAAAAGTCTTCACGTTGGGAATGGAAATCGTGAGAACATGGACGGCGCGGCAAGTTGGATTTCCAGCCGCATTCCACGTGCCGACACATCCAATTCTCGCTGGAACAAACGGGATACAATTGTAGAAATTCCTTCACGCTAGAAATAGAGACAAGTCCTCCACGCACGCTGGAACTCACGACGATTGGAAGAAGACAAATGCACGTTGAATCGGGTATCACAGACACTGAAGGAATACAGAGGACGCTGCAGTCCATCTCCTTCGCACAGCAGCAGCCAAGGTAGAAGAAAGGAAATCGTGTGGAACAGAAGACACGAGTAGCAGCTGAACTCCTTCTTCACGCGTAGCAGGGATGATCGAGCAGCAACTGGCTGGCACGCACGGACGAGCAACATCCCACACACACCTCCCACACACGAGCAGCTGAGACAGAGCCTTCACGTGGGCAGCAAGAGAGGACCGAGACTTATTTTCAAGCATGACAGTAGGCGACACGCAAACAGCAGCAGACTGACACCCTCAAGCACGCACAATTCTCCACGAAACAGAGGATGAGTCAGCTGATCGTGCTAGAACAGGAAGTCTTCACGTACAGGATGCCTCCACAAGCAGCCAAATTCAAAACCTTCGGCTGTAATTCACGTCCAGAATTCACTTGGGAACAGAGGAAACGACTTCATCTTGGAATGTGCTGGAGCGTAATTAAGAGAACATATGGGAAACAGAGCACACGAACAGAGCAAATTACAGCTGCTTCATGTCCAACTTTGATCCAACTTTGAGCTCCAATATTCAATATGAAAATGACATATAGCCCAATACAAACACTCTACATGTAATCAACATTTAATGATAAGAATTTCAACTCAAAAATGCAACCAAAACAGATCCAAATCTGCCTAGAAAAGTCCAAACCAACAGTTGCAGCAGGAGGAAATCCACCAAATAAACTGCAGCAGAAAACTTAGAATTTAGCCTCTGTTTTCACACGAATTTTGACCCGATTTTTTTTGCAACATGAGCCTTATTTTACACACATAAAAAACATTAATTAACTACCAAACAACCACATTTAATTCCCCTTGAAATTAGCCACAAATTTCATACAAATTCATCAAAAATTCAACCCCAAATTCGCATGAAATTTCTACTCGAGAATAAACAGTTGGAATTTGAATTTTTCCAAGTCCAAAACACCCTGCCATGTACCTAAATCTTAGCCTAACATTTGTATACATATATAAGCTTAAGCTAGCTACAAAACCAACTCAAAATCTCTCCAAACACAATCCAAAATTCTGCTCTAAACAACCACCACGAATTTCATATACACCTTCCATGCTCACTTGAAACTGTTTCAACACTCCAAAAACAAAGTGTATCTCTTATCTATATCCTATAGCACTCCCAAACGTCAATACTCATCAACCAAAATCAAACCCACTTTAACTAAACAACATCAAAGAACAAGCTAGATAGCCTTGGTTCATCATAGATTCAAGTTGGAATCTAGACACAACAAGGTAAGAAAATCAAATAAGATATAGATGTTAGTTTGGCTAGATTAGTTTATCCTTAGTTACTCATCTTCTTAACTTCTTCTTTAGATCATTATTTTATCAAGGAGGAGGACTCAAACCCATCTACGATCCAAACAAGGTAAGAATTACAATAAGTTCAATATTCATTATGTTGCTTTATAGGAAATTGTCTTATAAACATATCAAGAGAATCTAATAGTATATTTATGTTATTTAGACTATTTAGTATATAAATACATCAACTTGAAGATTTATAAGTGTGGAAATTCAATTCATAGAAAGGAAGAACCAAAACTACACTTAAAACTACAACAAGCTATATTAAACTTTGAATAACTCATGTAGACAGTTGGAAAGAATGAATAAACTGTATTGATATGTTTGTTTAAAGCCAAAAGCGACCCCACCAATGGAAAGAACACGAAAAATCCTATGAAATCAACTACTTATTTGTAATAAACGGATAAGAAACGGATTAGATATTACAAAACAAAAATGAAAAACATGCTGCCAGATTTTTACGAACAGCACGGGCTGTTCTTGCCTTTTTTGTCCCTTAATGATTTTTTTGATAAAAATAGTACCACATGGATTGTACTCGAAAATACTATGAAAACGAATATTTATTGTTGAAAACGATTAGAACGAGTTAGAATCTGATCAAAACAAGTCTTGACTACAATTGTTAGGATTCACTTGAAATTAACGCATGTATTTCATAAAATTTTTAAAAAAAAATGTACAAATGTTTTTCTTGAAAATAATTCCATACTATAAAGTACTCTTTGAGTACTATCAAATCGACTATTTATCCAACGAAATCGGATTAAACGAATAAGAAATCGCAAATAGAAATTCACTTAATTTTCAATCAATAAACTAATACCAAGGTTACTGCTGTTTCTACTAATATAGTTTGATTATTACTATTTTATTACTACTGTTTATAATATTCCGTATTATGATATTTTCATCATGAGTCATTAGATTATTTATACTGTTATTTTTACGTTAGGTTACTATATTTACATTATCAATAATTCTAATGTTATTTTGCCACTACTATTGTTATTTATTATTATATGAAGATAGTTGCTACTATTATTGTATTTATTACTAAATTGATATTAACATTTCACTATATTATTGATAATATTGTAGTATTAACTAATTGTTTTGCATAAAAATAAAATTTAAGTAATAGAAATTGATACATCTACATACTATTTTTATAACTTTGAAGTTATAGATACTAGAATATACCCTTAAAATAAATAAAATACCAATTTGAGAGACAGAAAAGGTTAACCAGACAAAGAATTAATAAATAAAATCTTCTACTAAAAGCGGTAGAACTTAAGAAAAGCAAATCCTTTGAATAAAAATATAAATAGCAATTAAAACGAGAGAAACAAATAAAACAAAATAACAGATAAATTCTTTCCTATAGAAATTAAAACTTAATAAAATTGTATCAAATACCGATAGGAATAATTAGACACTATGAGGATTCAAATAAATTATTTAACGATACAGTATAATATAACGAACATAATTTAATATCCGACGATAGAGATCAACACCTTTAAATTATAGGAAGACTTCTTACAGAATAATCCAATAATAAATCTCTGTTATTTCCTTCATAGGAAAATAGATCAATTCCCGGACTGCCAGTAGCTTCTACAACAATTTAGCGAGGACCACAGGTGAGGGAATTCTGATGATCTACTATTTGCTTGTGATTGCTACTGTTTGCTGTTATGTTGATTGTATTACTTGTATGTGGAATGACTGATTGATGTGAGTGTTAGCATCCGCATGATCACCTGCATAAATGGATAAAGATAATTATTCGACTAAACTAATTGGATATACTAGTCGCATGTGCTTGATCCCCTTGTAGGAAATGTCCCAATTTTGAAATCAAAAGTATTTTGAAACGTAATTTTTTTTAAAGAAATCCGACTTGGAATATTCCAGGTTGCTTTTATATCCTTTAAAAAGGAAGAATTTCTGCTAAAAGAGTTTATGAGAAGAGCATGGGACATTTCTGAGTATTGTTGTGACAGTGGATGTTGCCTGAATTTGGGTCCACTGGTCACTTGGCGATAGATGTTACCTGAGTTTGGGTCTATTCGCCGGATTCACCTTTATAGGTGATGGTTCGTATTGGCAGTAGATGTTACCTGAGTCGGGGTCTACTTGTGCGATTCACCATAGATTGGTGATGGATTGTAAGAATGGCCATTAAATTGGCATTATATATATTTAAATATGAACCAGCGTAAATCACGTGAACACGTTGGGGAATATTTGTTGTTACCAATGGCGGTTAAGCATTTGGTGAGTCTGGATGGACGCAACCACCAGGCAGCCTCGTACGGATAAGGCGAGGTGTCCCATGCGGGTAAGTATGGGAGACAACTGAAGTGTAGACAGGTAAATCTACATCGTCTATGGTTCCGGACCCCCATAGATGTGTTGCTTGCATTCATCACGTATGCATTCATATTATATGTAGAAAGATTTGCATGAGTGTATAATTAATGTTTGATAACTTGCGTGACCGGTAGTAGTGAGGAATGAACTCACTGAGCCTGTGGTTCGCTCACCCCCCAACAGTTTTTGTGCAGGTTTATTACTAGCTGGGATTGGGCTAGGAATGTGTGAAGAGAGCTTCTCCAACAAACTCTATTGAAGATAGAGATATAGGATATTATAAACTTAGAATGTAAATTTTTATATTGTTGAAATTTGTAAGTTGTAGTATGAAACCCAATTTCACTATTTGGTGGGGGATACCGATTCTCTGCGATCTTGGTGGAAATTGGAAAATAGGATTCCATAGTTGATTTATTGTAATATATTATATCATCTGTATGATAAACTTCTATAAATAATAGAGTCTTGTATACTTTGACATACAAGACGGCTCTCATGTTACGGGTGCACACGTGATATGATGGCTTTAGATAAATCCTGTTAGGCCCCCAGATTAGAGTCGTGACAATTTTGCTTTTATGTCAAAGAACAAAAAGGCCTCTAATCATATTACAAATCTTAAAAAAAAAATAAAAATTACTATTCCATTCCCGTTTCATTCCATTTTAGTAAACTAAACTTAACATAATAATTTGGTTCCTTGGTACTAGCAGTAGATGTCTAATCCATTATGGTTCAAATCCTGGCCTCATATAGGTAGTAACAACAAATGATATGATTATAAATAAGTCGAGTTCTGATTCCCTAATGTTTACCTTCATCCTAACTTAAGTTAGAAAGTTTAAGCTCGAACCAAACTCAAAATTGCACTAACAAAGTTAAACTCAATTTATCAAAAAAATTGTAACTAAAGTAATATTAATATCCAAATTAGACTCAAATTTGATTGATGTTTTAAGTTAGCCCAAATTTCATTATGCTCATAACTTAATTGAGTTACATGTTTTGAAACTGGAGCTATATTTAATAATCTATTTGAATTAGCTTAAATTTAACTTCACTATTTATAAGTTTAACTCAAGTAAATAATGAGTTGGGGTTAAATAGTTCGTGAGTAGTTTATAGAAAATGGAAATATATTAATGACAAATGAGGGGGAAATTATGTTTGTTAAAAGAACTTTTTTTTTTCTCAAATGATAATATTTGGTGTTACTAGTACTCCACCATTAATTATAATAAATCAATCAATATTATTTATATTGTTATAGCGAAATCATTTACTTTGTGTCTTTATTGTTTATATTGTTTTTATTAAATTATTGTAAAAACCAATGTGTTTATTATTTTACTTTTAAAAAGAACTAAAAGTTAATAACATGAAGGATATATTGGACATCTCTCTTTCTTACTAGCCATGACACAATTTAAGCAATCATCTTTACCCATTTTCCTTAATTTAATGGAGAGTTTCCTTTATGTGAGCTTTGCTTTTCTTTTCTTTTTTTTTTTTTTAGATTTAAGTCCATTTGCTATGCAGTTAACTTATGGAAATTTTAAATTTAATTGCAATGTAAAAGGCAAGACATAATGTGATTGTTATGTTTATATATATATATATAAATATTTAAAAAATTTAATCAATCTTAATTGTATGTGCATTTTGGAAATCAAAGATTCACTCTATATGCTTATAATATTCTTTTACCTTGAAAAAATTGATTTTTTTTTTTTTTTTTGCATTTTTGAGCACTGATGCCCTAACAATTTGATATATATAATTAATATATGATGTCAATGATTTTAAGATCTCTACTAATAGTATGTTTGTCTTTATCTATATCAATATTATTAAAGGTAACAAATCTATTTTGTGTTTTTTATGACATTTATAATAAAATAAACTATATTTTATAAAAGGTTACAAATGTGCACATAGGCGAATCATACGATTTAGTTATGTGGTACATTTTGATTGAGGAGCAATAAAAAGGATAATCAAATGTGATTATGATGTGTGTATATGAAGTTTACATACTTAAGTATAACTTTCTTTTGTAGTACCCAACTCCCAATGGAAGTTGAATCCCTATTGCATTCTTGAAAGAGATTTTATTAAACCACCATACAAAGGGGGCATATTTGCCTGAGTACTATCTTACTATGCTATGCTCATGGAATCATGAGTTAAAATATTTCAACTTGGGAATATGATATAAGATAATTATTTAAATAATTTTATAAAAATATTTACAAAATATTAGAATAAATGATTTATTTAATTATTATCAAGCACCTACGTCTGCTAATATTATTAAAATGAACAAACAAATTTTGGTGTTTTTGTCATTTAAATTAGGTTAATTATAAAAATGATACATGAATTTTCACAAAAAGAACAATTAGATATCTAAAATTTGGTTTTGAACAATTTGATACGTAAACAAATTTTTTATTGACTTTTTCATACCTAAAATTTGGTTTTGATAACTTTGGTACCTGAATAAAGTTTTTGTTGACTTTTTTTTATACTTGAAGCAAGTTCAATGGAGTGTGAAAAAAGTCCACGAAAAGTTTGTTCAGGTATCAAATTCTTCAAAATGAAACTTTAGATATAAAAAAAGTTAACGAAAACTCTATTCAGGTACTAAACTATTCAAAACCAAACTCCAAGTACCTAATTATTCTTTTTTCGAAAGTTTATGTATCATTTTTGTTATCATCCCTTTTTAATTTTGTATTTCTAAAAATACCATATGCACATTTGTCTACCACTCGTCCACTTTCCAACATCTAAACCTAAACAACAAAACAAAACATCACCTCTAATTTTCTTTTTACAAAAATATCGTATGTAATATATTTATTTAATCATGTACTTCTTAAACATCCATAATAAGATTAGTGTTACAAGATATCTATATTAATAAAGATGGTGATATTGTTTTGGTTTATTGATTTTTTTTTCTTGATATTATATATGGTCTTTAATTTAAGGGGAAAAAATGTAATAAAAAATCATGGTGTAAAATACTAACAAGTTTAATATATATAATAATTTTATAATTTAATGGTATCAACACTAATAAATGAAACCTTATAAAATATATAAAGTCCAATCACTTAACATAAATTTGCTTTCCTATGTGTCGGTGGATCTGAAGAGTTTAATGGAGGAGCCCGCCCATCCTTACCCAATTCAGCCATAATTGAACCCCACTGTTTTGAGCTTGTTGCTTGTAGGTTCAGTTCTGCATCATCCTCCTACTTGAAGCAACATGAAATAATTTAATACAAGAAGCTAAAGGTAGCTTAGTGATGCCCGCAACTCTCTGTTTCTCTTTTTGTAAATCTATTATTCTAAACCACTTTTAACTCGTTCAGTGTACTGTAAGACTCCATGCGGGGATTTGATTTGCACGTGCTAGAGGGTCAGGATCTGACTTAGGGTCTATTTGTTTTGTTTACGTTAAAAGAACACAACTTTTTTAAATAGATTGAAAAAAAATTAGATACGTATGAAAATAAATAATTTTACTTATAAAAAGATTAGATAAATCAAATACAAATAAAATATGAATATAAATCAAATAAAAATCAGATACAAATAAAATACATACCAGACCCTTATTAGTCGGATCCGATTAAATTTTGCATGAAGAGCAGTTGAATCAAACAATTGCTAAGTAAATCAGGTTCAACAATTGAATCTGATATGCTTTTAACGGCCCAAAAAAAAAAAAAAAACACAATTGAATCGGACAAAATCAACCCGTCTGACAACCACGTACTTACTTTACTAATAAAATTATTGAAAAAAAAAAAAAACCTGTTGACTGTTAAGCTTTGACCTTTGAATTGTTTCACACTTTGGTTTCTTTCTCTTCACCTCTCACAACCGTCTATGGCCACAATAGATTCATGAACCAATGATCAATCCTCCATTATTATTTACACCTCTTTCCTTTTTCTCCTACATGTCCTTCCTAGTACAACTATTTCTCATCTTTTCTTCAATGGCATCTCCCTCGGATCAACTCCCGCACAACATCCTCAAAAACCTTACCGACAATTCAGATCCTTCCCACCCCATTTCATCCATCACTTACTTCCCAGACAACCCTTCCTATGTCCCTGTCCTACAGTCCTACATTAGAAACCTCAGGTTCATGTCTCCATCAACCCCAAAACCAATCTTCATTGTAGCACCAACCAATGTTTCCCACATCCAAGCATCCGTTATTTGCTCTAGGAATCATGTGTTAGAGATCAGAATCCGGAGTGGAGGACATGACTATGATGGTCTGTCTTATGTGTCACAGGTTCCATTCGTCACGACTGATATGTTCAACATGAGATCAGTTGAGGTAAACATTGGAGATGAGAGTGGTTGGATTGGTTCTGGTGCAACATTAGGTGAAGTTTATTATCGGCTTTCCGAGGCGAGTCCGGTTCATGGTTTTCCTGCTGGGGTATGTCCTACAGTTGGTGTTGGAGGACATTTGAGTGGTGGAGGGTATGGTAATTTGATGAGGGAATTCGGGCTTTCGGTTGATAGCGTGATTGATGCTATCATTGTGTATGATAGGGGAAGGGTATTGGATAGGGAAATCAATGGAAGAAGATTTGTTTTGGGCAATCCGAGGTGGTGGAGGAGCTAGCTTTGGAGTGATTGATTCATGGAAGATTAAGCTGGTTCCGGTCCCGGAAGTTGTCACCGTTTTTAAGATTGAGAAAACATTGGAACAGAATGCAACCGACATTGTTTATAAGTGGCAATTAGTGGCAGATAAGATTCATGATGATTTATTTCTTAGATTGGTGTTGATTCCTGTTGTTAAAAGGGATCGGAGGACGATGAAAGCTAAATTTGTAGCTTTGTTTCTAAGAAATGGAAGTGATCTTGTTGCTTTGATGGATGAAAAGTTTCCTGAATTTGGATTGCAGCTTATGGATTGTATAGAAATGAGCTGGATTGAGTCTGTGTTGTTTTGGTCTAACTATCCAGTAGGGACATCAACCAAAGTACTGCTTGAGAGGGTACCGGAGTCCGAGAAATTTTTGAAGAAGAAATCTAATGCAAAGCGGAATCTTAACTAAAGTCGGCTTTATAGTTTCAACTTTTCATTTTTGAAACCACCAATATTAATTATAGGCTGCCAATTTTTATTTCCAGCGTTAATTATCGGTTACACTATTTATTTATATTTATTGTATTTGTTATTTGCCTTTTTAGGATTTTGTCTTTTAGGTTTCCCATGTAACAATATAAATAATCTTTTAGAGCTTTTGTAAAAAGACAACTGATATTTGACATCTTTAATATTGAATTGAGACAATTTTCTCTAAATTTGCAATTGTTTAGCAATTGTGTAATTACGTTCACGTTTTGAAATCAATCATTGAATTGATTTCTGTTATTTAACGCTTCCGCATTGCGTCAGATTGGTTACACAATTTCATCTTTTAAAGCTGGCCTTTATAGTTTTAACTTTTCATTTTTGAAACCACCAATATTAATTATAGGCTGCTAGTTTTTATTTCCAACATTAATTGTCGATTACACAATTTATATGTATTTATTATTTCTCTTGTTAGATCTTATCTTTTAGAATTCCATATATAATAGTATAAATAAGCCTTTTAGGCTTGTCTTTGTAATAATAAGAACATTTGATATATTTTTTAAATTTTAGTGAAATTACAATTGTTGAGCAATTGTGTGATTAAGTTCATGTTTTGAGATTCACTCATTGAGTGTTCTCTATTTATCTACACTAACTCGCTGCGTCAGATTGGTATCAAAGTAAGGTGAGTTCCTGCGAAGATGTCAAGAGATAGTAGTTTAGAAGGCGGTCATGTCCTTGATGGAGTTCGGGATGTGGAAGTACTACAAATCAAGCCACAGGTTCGAAGGGCGGTGTTGGGTAGCATGGATCAAAGATTCTGGCGTTACGACCAGCGCTTTGACGATCTGATCAAGTGATCCAATACCAACAAGAATAGAAATGGTTATGGTAGATGACCAAGGGTAGAATATGCTCACGGTAATCCTGTTGTCAAACCTATTGCTGTGAATCGCATATGTCAATATAGAGGTAAGTGTCATAATTTTGATGATTATTACGAATATAATTCTGAGGAGGAAATTGAGTTATATGAACAGAGACAATCGCGAAGGAGAGGTGGTTATGGTGGTGGCAGATATCGAATGGGCTATTATAGGTATGATCAAAGAGACTATGACAATTTCTGGCAAATTATAGATATTCCATATTTTAGTGGAGAGTTAAGGATTAATGATTTTATTTGTTGGATTGACAAGATTGAGTCGATTGTTAAACATATAGAAATTCCTGAAGAGAAAAGGGTAAAATTAATAGCTTGTAGATTAAAAGGCTATACATCTGCATAGTGGGAGAGATTGCAGAAAAAATTAAGTCGTTAAGGAAAAATACTTGTTAGAACGTGCTTTAGGATGAAGCTATTATTGGAAAATGAGTTCCATCCTCTTGGTTATGAATAAATCCTATTTCAACAAGACCAAAGGCGTCATAAAGAAAAGGATTTGATACATGTTACCCAAGAAATTTTTTATGAAACCAAAATCGTAGAGGAACGTGAAACTAAAGATTGTGTAAAAAAAGAAGAGGAATTATTAATTGGTGATGAGCATGATGATCAAATTGAGAAGGGCGATGAAAATAGTGTAGGTAAATTAGACTTTATTGAGAATGAGTGCTTAGATATGAGAGAAGCAAATATAGAGGAAGGAGATGAGAAGAGTGAGATTTATTGTGAATCTAATGGAGATGATGACTATGAAGAAGATGATAAATACTGTGAGCGGGCTCAGGTGATCAGAAGGTGTTGATATCGATACCCAAGGAGGTAGAAGAAAAAAATGAGCAATTATACTTTCAGGATTCACTACTTGAGGATAATATTATACGTCTGTATATGTCTAAAGAAACTCATAGCTTTCAGTTCAAGAGGCCACAACAAGATGAGATAGTTGATGTAGTAGATCCGATTGACAATGAAGTGGAGTTACAATGATTAAATGCTCGTCAGTGCATTCATGAGAGTTTGATTTATTGCAATTTTAAGATACTTAGAAGATTATTAATCTGGAGGAGATTTGCAAATGATCCAAGGAGCTCGAGAATGGATATACTTCAAATTCCCAATATAGATGATATATTTTACTTTATAGTTCTTAATATTCATTTTTGCACATTCATATTTGATCCTGGAGTATACTTATTTTATCTTCGTCATCTGGTGGTATACAAAAGAGAACTCGAGGTCGAGTTCTTTATAGGTGGGAGAGAATAATGCAGCAGCGGAATCTCAATTAAAGCCGGCCTTTACAGTTTCAACTTTTCATTTTTGAAACCACTAATATTAATTATAGGTTGCCAGTTTTTATTTCTAGCATTAATTATCGGTTACGTTATTTATTTGTATTTGTTGTATTTATTATTTACCTTTTTAGGGTTTTGTCTTTTAGGTTTCCTATGTAACAATATAAATAGTCTTTTAGAGCTTTTGTTAAATGACAACTGATATTTGACATCTCTGATATTGAATTGAGAATATTTTCTCTGAATTTACAATTGTTTAACAATTGTGTGATTAAGTTCACGTTTTGAAATCAATTGTTGAATTGGTTTCTGTTACTTAACGCTTCCACACTGCGTCAAAATCAAATTATGTTCAGGAACCAATCTCCAAATCTGATCTTCAAGGAATTTGGAAGACAATGATGGAGCTAAAGAAGCCGGTGTTGACAATTAATCCTTATAGTGGGAAAATGAGTGAAATTTCAGAAACTGACACTCCATTTCCTCATAGGAAAGGCAACATATTTAAGATACAATACTCAATTAGTTGGAAGGAAGAAGGAGAAGAAGCTTCGAATCAGAATCTAGGGCTGATTCGAAGCCTATATGATTACATGACACGGTATGTATCCAAATCCCCAAGGAGTTCATACCTAAACTACAGAGATACTGACCTAGGTATCAACCAAAATAGCAATGCAAGCAACACGGAGGCCACTGTTTGGGGAAGGAAGTACTTCAAGGGCAACTTTGACAAATTGGTGAAAGTGAAGACAAAGGTTGATCCTGATAATTTCTTTCGATATGAACAGAGTATTCCTTGTGCGCACAATTGGAGTGATGCTATGGCAGAATGACAGCTTTTGCAAACTGTAGATATCCTTTGCTGTAAATCAATTTATTCATCTACCATGTCATTTCTCCCTGATGTTTGAGTGATCTTTTGGGAGAATTAATGTAATCATCGATACCATATGAGCTAGATGTAAACATTAAGACCGCAAAATCAGAAGTAGAAGAAACTTAGCTACTTGTCAAAACAGAAGGGCTTTATAGATGGATAACTTCCAGGATACATCTCAGATAAGAGTGGGCATGGAGACGAATAAAACAAAAGTTCAGCCAGATGCTTCAGAATCTTTCATAAGTACAAATACATAAAACCAAACATGACTTTATGCTTGCCGTCTATTCTGTCATTACATCCACTTTGATCTGCAAGGATTCATGCAAGATAACATCAATAGGTTTATAAGAGGGAGATCATGTGTAATGTATTAATGCGGCTTGCCATCTAATTGATTCCATAACAAAATTTTCTTTTGTACTCTTTTGATATTCGTAGGTGTTCTGCCTTCATCCTGTTTGAACTTTGTTGTAATGTGATATAAAAAAATCATAGGTACGACATGTTACAGTGTTTTCATTTATTGGATTAAATATATAATGACGGCAACTTAATAATCAAATACAAGATGAAACTTACAAATTTCTCTTAAAATTCCTGTTTTAAGCGGCTGTTTGGGAAACATATATTTTATTGTATGATTCTTTCTTGTCAATATATACACTTCATTGTCATTGTTAGACTCAAAATAAAAGAAACAAGAGAAAATCAATGAAACAATTCATCTCTGGGGTTTCTCTAGCTTCATTTCTTGTCCTTCTATTTGCTAATGTTACAGCTTCATGGGCAGACACAGGTTCTGTTTACAACACCTTTCTAGAGTGCTTCAAGAACCATTCTCAGCGTTCAGACCAAGTATCCAAATTAGTATATGAACAAACAAACTCTTCCTTCACTAGTGTGCTCCAATCCTACATGCGAAATGCGTGCTTCAGCACTTCATCGACACATAAACCTTTCCTCATTGTCACCCCAACACAAGAATCACATGTCCAAGCTGCTGTCCTCTATGCCAGAGACAATGCTATTCACTTGACAATTCGAAGTGGAGGACATGACCTTGAGGGCTTATCCTATGTCTCCAATGATCCTTTCCTCATTCTCGACATGTCTAACATGAGATTGGTGGATGTGAACATCAAGGATGAGACTGCTTGGATTCAAGCTGGTGCGATTCTTGGATAAGTGTATTATGGTATTGGGCAGAACAGCAAAGTTCATGGTTTCCCTGCCGGTGTTTGCACAACTGTTGGTGTTGGGGGACATTTGAGTAGTGGAGCTTATGGTAACATGATGCGTAAATATGGATTGTCTATTGATAATGTTCTCGATGCCAAGATTGTTGATGCGAGCGGTAGAGTGTTGGATAGAAAATCCATGGGTGAAGATCTCTTTTGGGCCATTAGGGGTGGTGGAGGAGCAAGTTTTGGAGTTGTTTTGGCATACAAGATTAAACTAGTCCCAGTTCCAGAGACAGTAACAGTTTTTCGTGTTGAGAAAACTCTAGATGAGAATGCAAGAGACCTAGTTTAGCAGTGGCAACTTGTAGCCCCAAAAATCGATAAGGATCTCTTCATGAGGCTTTCATTACAGCCTGTTTTTCGTCCCAGAAACAAGGATAAAAAACAATCAGAATATCTTTGATTGCCCAATTCCTAGGAAATGCAGACAGGTTGGTTTCTCTTTTGAATAAGGACTTCCCTGAACTGGGACTAAAGAAAGAAATTTACAAGGAAATGAGTTGGATTCAATCAGTCCTTTGGTGGGATATTTCTGATGACATTGCTAATCCTAAGTCTATGCTAAACCGATTTCCTAGGGCAATGAAATACATGAAAAGAAAATCAGATTATGCGGAGACACTAATTACAAATGCTGATTTGGATTTTTTATGGAAAAAGATGATTGCCTTAGATAAATGTGGCATGTCATTCAGTCCATACGGTGGAAGGATGGACGAAATCCCGACATCGGCAACAGCGTTTCCTTATTTGGAGAGATGATGATCCAGAGACAGAGAGAATTAGTCTGGCGCAAATTAGAGAGCTGTATAGTTTGATGACTAAGTTTGTGTCAAAGAACCCAAGAAAGGCATATTTGAACTACAGAGACCTTGACATTGGAAATGCAACCAATGGTAACAATAGTTTTGCTGAAGGGAAAGTATATGGGGTCAAGTATTTCAATACCAATTTTGCAAGATTGGTGAAACTGAAGACTACAGTTGATCCACAGAATTTCTTTAGGAATGAGCAGAGCATCCCAACTCTACCAACAAAATCATGATGATGAGGCAGTCATCCATGCAACATTTCCTAAACATTATATTCATGATATAGTATATTAAAAAAACAACACTCAATAGAATAACTTACTCAACTCTAGATTAGCTAGTTGCAGTGGATTGCCTATAACCTTGGTATCCCAGAAACACATTCCTTAAAATGTTATCATCTATTTGTTGTTTAAATCGAGATACATAGTTTCTGCAATATGGTGAAATTAGCAGCAGAGTTAAGGAAATAACCGAATGCGGCAAATACTTGAATGCAAGTATTTTAGAGTAAATTCATTGTAATATTTCTGATGATTTCTGTTTATCACCCAAATGGTGATATATATACAGAGAGTCTGTTTGATATGTTGTAACAAAAAGATCTATAAGATCCTATCACGTGCAAACCATGGAGGGTTTGTTATGCCACGTCACTAATTCAGCAAATAAAAAATATTACATCATAAAGTCTAGTTGGTAAATAACTATGTTTATTTTTTTGGATTTATGGGCATATGAGCTGCCCACAACCCGATCCATAAAGGATTCGGTCCAACCGACAATTAAACCATCTAGCAGCCTCCTGTCTTGTCTCTGCAGCTTCACGTGTCTTCTGCATCTTCACGTGGTCCTTCGTACGCTCACTTTATCTTTCTGAACAGACATCAGTTCCCTTCTTTTCTTTTTTTTTTTCAATCTTATCTTCTTCTTCCCTTGGCTGAAACCCTATCTTCCTTCTCGAAATCCATCGTTCTCTTCGTTTTTTCCTATTGCATTCCCCTCTGCTTCAAAAACCCTTGTCCACAAGGGAAGGTGAGGAAATCGCATGGTAATGTCGTTGTAGGGTTCCCAAGTGGCTTCGGATGGAGCGCGGCCTTTCCAGGAGATGAGTAACATAGTCTCTGCATGATTTCCTTTTTTTATCATCTTCCTTCCAAGTATTGCTTCGGGGACTAACTCATTATCTTCATTATTGTTGTTGGCAGGTAGTTTTGGTGATACATCAGATCTGGGACCGTGGTACTTCTTCAACTGGGACACGTGAAAAGTGGAATGAATGGATGCTTCGGGAGGCAATTCCAACTGGTAAGCTATTTCTCCAACCTTCTTCAATATTTTATATGGACCGTAGTATTTAGGTAACAGTTTGTGAACCCTAGAATGCTTCAATGAATTCTGCTTGTAGGGTTGTAACTTTAATAAAACCAAATCCCCAATTTGAAATTGTCGATCAGATCTCTTCTTGTCCTCTACTTGTTTCATCCTCTGTTGCGCTCGTCTTAGGTAGAATTTAAGTAGCTTAATCCTGTCCTCTCTCTCTGTTAGCATCGTATCTACAGCTGCATTCTTGCATCACCAGGAACATAAGGAACATGTAGAGGTGGTGATACCCGTAGAGAGCTTCAAAGGGGGTGTACTTGGTGCTAGAGTGATAGTTGGTATTATACCACCACTCTGCTAGTGAGGAACTTGGACCACTGCTTAGGTTGTTCCCCTGTCATGCATCTTAAATAACATTCTAAGCACTTGTTGACGACCTCTGTCTGCCCATCTGTTTGGGATGGTAGGCAGTTGACATGTTGAAATCCACCAACTGAAGCTTGAAAAATTCTTTCCAGAATGAGCTCATAAAGACTGGGTCTCTGTCACAAATGATGTCTCAGGCATTCCATGTAGCTTAAATACATTGTCTAAATAGGATTGAGCTACGGTGGCAGCATTATGGGGTGTGACAGAGCTACAAAATGGCCATACTTACTGAGCCTATCAACAATTACCATTATTACATCCTTTCCTTGTGACTTAGGAAGACCTTCCACAAAATCCATGCTAACACTTTGCCAGAATTCCTTAGGAATACTTAAAGGGGAAAGTAATCCAGGAGTTGATACATTCTCAAATTTAAAGCGTTGACATGTATCACATTCCCTCACTAACTGTCTTACTTCACGTTCCATCTTAGGCCAATAGAATACTGTGGATAATCTCTTGTAGGTAGCTTGAACCCTGAGTGGCCTCCCAAAGGACCACCGTGGTACAATGTGAGTATTTTGCCTTAGTTCGCTTGATGGTCCCACAACAATCTTACCCCTCCTCCTTAGTATTTCTCCTTCATAAGAGAACTGGCCAACACTAACCCCATGCTTAAGTTTTGCAATAATTTCCTCATAGCCTCCTTTTATGACCAACTTACTTTAATCCTCTAAATGTCTGGAATGGTCGACTGAATTTGTAGTTGTTCAGTTGACTGGCGTTCCTTCTAGAAAGAGAGTCAGCTGCCACATTCGTACTTCCACTCTTGTACTCAATTTCATAATCAAGACCAAGTAATTTAGTCAACCATTTTTGTTGACTAGGAGTCACTAATCTTTGCTCAAGAAGATACTTTAGACTCTGATGGTCGGTCTTGATTACGAAACTTCTTCCAATCAAGTAATGTCGCCATTTATCAATGGCATAGACTAAGGCTAGGAGTTCTTTCTCATATGCTGACATACCCTTCTGTTTTTGAGCTAATGTTTTACTAATGAAAGCAATGGGATGTTTTTCTTGCATCAGAACAGCTCCTATCCCATCTCCACTCGCATCAGTCTCAATAACAAACTTTTTGGTATAATCTGGTAATTTTAGCACTGGTGAATTCACTAGCATTTTCTTCAACCTGTCAAATGCATCTTGAGCTTCATTTCCCCAATGAAATTGATCTTTCTTTAATAACTGAGTCAGTGGACGAGCAATAGTGCCAAAGCCATGTATGAACCGTCTATAGTAACCTGCCAAGCCTAGAAATCCTCTAAGTTGTCGCAAATTTTGTGGAATTGGCCACTGTTCCACGGCTTCAATCTTTCTAGGATCAGTGGTTACTCCTTCTTGTGTTATAATGTGTCCTAAATAATCAATTTGAGGAACACAAAATACACATTTGCTTCTTTTAAGGAATAATTGTTCTTCCTCAAAATACCAAAAACTGTCCTTAAATGATCCATATGTTCTTCTATATTGGTACTGTAGAGAGTATATCATCAAAAAATACCAATACAAATTTACGCAAATAAGGTCGGAAAACTTCATTCATTAGACCTTGAAAAGTGGATGGGGCATTTGTTAAGCCAAACGGCATAACAAGAAATTCGTATGCCCATCATGTGTTCTGAAAGCTGTTTTGTAAACATCTCTAGGGTGCATCAACACTTGATGTACCCCGATCTCAGTCTAGTTTGCTGAAACATTTAGCCCCATTAAGTTCATCAAATAAATCTTCAATTATAGGAATAGGGTACCTGTCTTTCACTGTCTGTCTGTTTAGCTCTCTATAATCAATGCACATCCGCCAAGAATTGTCTTTCTTTTTCACCAAGACCACTGGTGATGCGTAGGGACTGTGGCTTGGTCATAACTCCACTGTGCAACATCCTTGATCATGTCTTCCAGCACTGTCTTCTGTATGGCTGAGTGTCTGTAAGGTCTTAAATTTCCGGTTGAGAGCCTTCTATTAAATGGATTCGGTGATTACAAGATCTGTCAGGTGGTAGAGCTGCTGGTTCTTCAAAAAGATCATGGAATTCTTCCAATAAGTCTATCATGGAAGGATGTATTGTTTGTGGATATTGTTTTGATGAATCCACTGTGTTGGAAATCATCCAACATTGAATTTCCACCCTTTAGTGTTGAGCTTAGTAAGGAATTTAGTGCAGCTCCTGAGATATTTTTTAATTTCTCTTGTGCTCCTCAAAGTACAATTCTGTCCTTGCCAAACAAAAGTCATACTCAATGTTTTGAAATTCCAATTACTGTTCCCAATGAGATAGCCAGGCATTCCTAAAATCAGCTCACATGAATTCAAGGGAATAATGTGAAAGTCTGACTGAAAAATAATTCCTTGCATTTGCCAGTGAAAGTTCCGCACCATTTGGTTACTCTGCAATCTACTCCCATCAGCTAATATAACTGATATTGAGGCAGGATTTGATTGAGAGCAGTTGAGTTTCTTGGCCAATTTAGCATCCATAAAATTGGATGAACTACCAGTGTCAATCAAGATGTTTAAAATCTTCATCTTATGACTTCCTATAACCCGCATGCAATGCTCCATAGTATCTCCTTCTCCTCCTACTGCATTCAGCTGTAGTTGAGATAGATCAATTCCCAACTCATTGATACATTCCTCACTACCTTCATCCATGCTACATCCTCATCCGGTTCTACTACTAGTAGGTTCAACCTTTTGCTTTTACAACGTGACCAGGACCAAAAGACTCATCACACCAAAAGCAGATTTTCTTTCTTCTTTTCTCCTCAAGTTCTCAGGTGTCAGTCGTCTAGTGGATCGGTTTGTGTGTTGAAGTTGGGTTTGGCAATGGGAGGTTTAGTGTGTGAGCTTGGAGCAGTGTTTGGGTTTAGGGTAGTGTTTGTGGTGTGTGTGGTCTGTTTGTGAATTGTGAAGGGTTTGTTGAATATTGGCTGAACTGTGGCGAACATTCTGTGATTAGCTGTGAATTGACCCTTGAATGTTTTCATATTGTGTTTGGAGGATAAGAGAGTAGCTTCCTGTAATTTGGCTAGGGTTAAGGCTTGTGTGATGGATTTTGGTTGGAACATCCGAATAGGATATTGGATTTCTGGTTTCAATCCACTAAGATAGCAACTGACAAGGTGTAGCTCAGATAATTGAACTTGTGTGGACAGGTACATAAACTCATCATTATAATCTTGTAAGGAACCAACCTGTTATAGTTCTTTCAATTCAGACATTGGGTCTTCAAACCTTCTATCATTAAATCTGGCATTTAGAATTTTTGTGAATTCATCCCACGTTAAGGAAGTGGTTTCAGTCCTGGTTTTAACAAAGGCATTATACCACTCATATGATTTATCATCAAGATGCATAGTGGCAATTTTAACCTTAAGGTCATTAGGAGTATCATCTAGAATAAAGAATTGCTCAGCTCTAGATACCCAGTTTCTAAAACCCCCACCATTAAATGCTGGAAATTCAATTTTAGTATTTCTAGTTGGCACTTGATAGTTTGCTGAATTGTTATTGGAATTTCTCGTACCTTGATTGGCTCCATTTGTTGAAATACTGTCCAGTTCTGTACTATCTTTGGTTGTGGATTGATCGAGCACCGTTCCCTTACCCATTAATTGTTGTTTAAATGATTCAATGGTTTGATTTTGTTTCTCAATTAATTTTTGTTGATTTTGCAGAGTTTCTAAAAACATTTTGATCCATGCTTCCTGTCGATTGGCTTGTTCCTTGAGTGCAGTATCTTGCCTGTCCAACTGTTCTTTAAGCACAGCTTTCATGGCTTCTTCCATCCTTTTGGATTCGCGCGTCTCCATCACAGTGGCTCTGATACCAGTTGCAATATGGTGAAATTAGCAGCAGAGTTAAGGAAATAACCGAATGCGGCAAATACTTGAATGCAAGTATTTTAGAGTAAATTCATTGTAATATTTCTGATGATTTCTGTTTATCACCCAAATGGTGATATATATACAGAGAGTTGTTTGATATGTTGTAACAAAAAGATCTATAAGATCCTATCACGTGCAAACCATGGAGGGTTTGTTATGCCACGTCACTAATTCAGCAATATAAAAATATTACATCATAAAGTCTAGTTGGTAAATAACTATGTTTATTTATTTTGGATTTATGGGCATATGAGCTGCCCACAACCCGATCCATAAAGGATTCGGTCCAACCGACAATTAAACCATCTAGCAGCCTCCTGTCTTGTCTCCTGCAGCTTCACGTGTCTTCTGCATCTTCACGTGGTCCTTCGTACGCTCACTTTATCTTTCTGAACAGACATCAGTTCCCTTTCTTTTTCTTTTTTTTTTTTCAATCTTATCTTCTTCTTCCCTTGGCTGAAACCCTATCTTCCCTTCTCGAAATCCATCGTTCTCTTCGTCTTTTATTCCTATTGCAGTTTCAGGTTTGAATTTTTCTGTAATTTTCCTAATCCACAAATTTATACATACCTGAAAATTGATATGTCCAGAAGCATAAGCACCATCCGTAGTAAGTAACCTAATTGAGCGGCAAAACGCACACGCAATGTGCAACATACAATTCCCTAGAAATACTAATACACAAATTGAATCAGGTCAGCAAACACCAATTGCACGCTTCAATATTTTTCCTTGACCTTTCACAGCTTACAAATAATAGCTGTTCCATCTTGATTTCACGACCAAGACGAGCCTCAAGTAGTTAGTCCATAGCATAGTGTTATGTCACACATTAGGCTACAATAATTAGGATTTTTAGTATGGAATAAGTTCTTCCTCTACTTAATACTTATGGTGGCCCAATGCTTCAATTGTGCCATGTTACCATAACTATAACTCTCTCTCAAATCTACTAGATTCTTCTGCTTGTCAAAATCGCTGATAACTGTATAATCCTACAAGTTCGTGATTTTATTAGTAAAACCATTATTACCATTAGTGTCGAAGCTACCTAGGGTCGCTCCTTTAATTTTATGGAAATGAAGGCCAAAGGAATAATGCCATAGCCCTCTCTCATGCTTTACAAAAGTTGTCGATGGTTTGGATTTCAAGTAAAGGAACAACCTTACCGATTTTAAGCATTTACTACAGTCCAATAAGTACTATATTCCAAGCTAATGGTCTATTTAAGATGTGAGATATACAGTCATAGATTCCAAAATTTTTGTTTGGACATAAGGTCTGCAAAATGGAACTAGGTGAATCAAGAATTTTAACAGAATCTAAAACACTAAATATTGAACTGTGTGATTTTCTGGTTCAAAAGTGTTATGATTTAATCAAGTTAATTGCAAATTTTCACCCTTAGAATTGAAAGATGGGGATATTGAATTGTGTGATTTTCTGTTTAAAAAGTGTTAAGATTAATCAAGCTAATTGTGAATTTTCATCCTTAAAAGTGAAAAATGGGGAAATATGATGGAGAAAAGCGGGTAAATACTAAAGAGAAATCTAAATGGTAAACTCTATGGCAACATAGTTCGATTGAGTCAAATTAAGAGGAGAAGATTCAACCATCGTGGTGACATGGGTATCCTATATGTCTTGCACTTCACTTAGCCTAGGAGAAGTGATATAAAGACAATAGATTGAGAGATAACATGGAAAGAATAATAGGGAGAAGTTACAAATAATCTTAAAATTTTAAATGAATAAGTAAAAAATATTGAAGTTTGGGCATCAACCTTAATTCTTGCGCAATTGAACTTGTTTTTTACATGAATCATTGTTTGATCTTTAAGAATAAGGCTCTTGAAGTATAATATTGTTTCTCTTATCTCTTCCGAAAAGTATTAGATGAGGATGTATGAATAAATATTCATGAACCTAAGGATTTGATGAATACTGCAAAATATAGAGCTCTTTAATGATCAACATATAAGATCAATAAAGCTTATTCATTAACGATATTGATGAGTTTGTTATACACTCAAGAATATGGCCACTTTAATTAAAAGCATGAATCTATTTGAGACAAACCTAGAGTTCATAAAATGGTTCGATGATCCTTATTATAAACCTACCATGCCAATTTCCATTAACGTTATGTTTGGATTCATGGAAAGATGTAGAAACAAGTGGAAAGCAACAAAAATGGAAAGAAAAATAATGTTTGGCAATTTAAGTTAGGGTAAAAATTTATAGAAAAAAAGGAAAATGAGTGGAAAGTTTTCCACATTTTAAGCCACTTCTTTTATCTCCAATTTTGGAGAGAAATGGGTGTAAAGTAGTGGAATATAAAGACAATTACAAATTGCCCTCCTTAGAAATATTTCATAAAAATGATATAAAGATGAATTTGTCAATTGCTAACTCCATTTCTATTATTTTCCTTCCATTTTTTTCATAAGTTACCAAACATAAAAGAAACATTCCACTCACTTCCATTCCACTCGGTTACACTTCTACTCTTTTTCTTTCTTTCCATTTCCATTGATTTCCACTTTTAAGGAATTTGCCAAACATTGCATAAATCTCCTGTTACAGAAGGAAGCCCACTGTTCAATTAATAAGTTCGATCCACTACCCTCTAAGCCTCACTTTAGTAAAAACTATTATAACCCTAATTTACTTTTCCAGATCTTCACTTTCACACCTTAAGCTAAGTTCTCTTACCCTCTTCTTCTTCCTCTTGTATTTATCCCTCACTTAAGGTTCCTTGCTAATTCTATTGCTTACTCATTCTTTTATAGGTAATACAAAGAACTTCAAGTGGCTTGACAATCCTAATAAAACAAGACATCTGATTACTTCGGTAAAGTGGGGAATTCCAATAATCAATCTTGTTTCTACATGTATTTTGTAGATCTCTAATAGATTTGTTAAAATCTTAACTATTTCAACAGTTACAACTAGAAATTTGCTATTGTAATTAATTTGTAGTTTTTTATTAAAACTTTAATTCATAACCTTGATGTCTCCTCATTTGTTTCATGTTTCCTATACATGTCTGAGTTATGACAATTTCCTCCCGTCTTGAAAACAACCTTGTTCTCAGGGTTGAAAGAGACAATTGGAGTATGTTGCGTCTAAATAAAGAACTTAAGACACCTAATCCCTTATCGTTGTAGCCTTCAAATGTCAATTGTAGCCAATGGGTTGGTGCTTAAGTGGAAATAGACTATCCAGTAGTTTGTTTAAGGACTGAGACATAAAAAATATTATGTATTGTAAACGCTTCTAGCAACCCTAATTTATAAATAGTATGTCCAATTCATCAAAGTACTCTAAAAGGCTCATAAAACGTCTAGTCACTTTAGAAAAATGACCCTAATGTTCTGATATTTGTTTGTAAGGTTGTGATTTTATAAACACCAGATCTATAGGTTAAAATAAATCTCAATCTAATACATATCTACTGACCTCCTCATCGTAGCTTGGGTCTTCAAAAGATTAGCTTCTACTTGATTCAACCAAATATCTCTAGTCCAAATATCAAATTCTACAAAAATTGTATTGCTTCTTATTGTGCATATGCTTGGTAAATCTTGTGGTCTTATGTTCTAAGAATTGTCACAAAATTATTGGATTGACGTGTGATTAATCTAGTTAAAAGATGTATCTACCATATTTTGTTTGTGGTTACGAGGAACATGAAATTGGAAAAACGTGTCATTTGCCCATTTCCAATAAATGTTGGTAGTAACACTTCTATGACTCCAAAATTTATATTTATGAGCCTTTGAAGTAGAAAACAATCCCATAGTTGCTTGCAAGACCAAGTCTCAACATATATGTGCTCCTTATATTTGAGAAAATCCTCTGATTTTGGTAATGATGACTTAGGAATTTCCAAAAAAAAAAAAAAAATGTCAGCTTCCCATATTAGACAATATATAGGTAGTAAGCATTGGTTTGTTGAATTGAATTCCTTGAGCCATTCAATGAAAATCAGAAAAATACCCATCATGCTCCCTTACTTTTTTCTGATTCATTGATCTTTGTTGGATCACTTACATTAAGAATTTCCTTAAGCACTAAATTTGTTCCAATGTGCACATATTCTTCAACAAGCTTAAAGTCCCACTCACCAGCAAAACTTGTTACTACTATTGTGTAGTGCTATCAATACTAGCAGTTTCATCTAAGATACATTGTTGTTCCTTTCCCTCTTGCCATATTAAGTTCCTAGTCCATATGATAGAGACATCTTCAAATGCATGTTAATGTTGCACTAAGATCTCAATTTTTACTACAGCAAAGTCATCTTGAGATTCAACTTAAACATTATTAGCCACATTCTCTTATCAAACAACATATTTTATATAATCACTCATCCTCTCTTGATGTTCAACAAGAGAAAATCTTTCTACTTTCCAATCATATTCAAAAGGCCCAAAATGTATCACCAGTCCCTTAACAAAATGATCTCATGATTTAAAAGAAGTTTCACGAAGCGAGAACCGAATCGGAACTCTTACCAGCAATTGTAGAATAGGAACTAGACCGGTTGGCCTTAGAATTGGCTAAAGAGCTGCCAGATTTTTGGTTCCTAGGCGATTCTAAGGCCTAGAACCAAGTGGAACCAGTAGTTCCAACCGGTTCTATTAACTAAAGAAAATAATTAGATAAAAAAATTTAAAAATTACATTAAATATATAATTATTAATTTTTACACTATTTCATTAAATAGTAAAATTTATTACTTATTTACAATATTTAATCTTTCATTATCAATGATACAAATAAACATAACTTAAAATTATATATGATTTAGTTCATATAAACTTCTCCTAAAAGCAAAATTTATTCCTTAATAACGTGAGATATTTTTTGTATTATAATTTTTATGTTATCCTCCAGAATATTTTGCAATCTCATACTACTAACTATAATTGATATTAGTTGTATTTATATATAAGTAAATGCGCATTGTAAATAAATTTTTAAAAATTTTAGCTAAATAATTTAACACATTTAGACTTAATAATTGATTATTTTGAGTTTAAAATTTTTTTTAAATATAAAATTAAATTTTTTATTTAAAAAAATGACAATTGCGTAGTTCTAAAACAAAAATTGAGAACTACCGGTTTCTCATTTTTAAGATCCAACACTAGCGAATCCAGTTCCGAAGCATGCCTATGTCTAGATATAAATCAAGAAATTCACTTAAGACAACTAATGGAATGGCACAAATAAGGTGCACTTTCTACATGAAGGATTAGAGTTCATGATTTTTCAATCCAAATTGAAATCAAAATTCCACCACGTGATCATATAGCTAGTATGGTATTTATTCTGACAGTGAATACCATGTCAACTTAGCTTCGCTAATAATTAAGTCACTGTAATCGAGTGAGCTCATATGACATCCTGTATTAATTTTCTATTTATTTTTATGGAATGGTTATGGCATGAGAATATGAAAATCCCTTGCAAGTACAAGACACAATTAACTATTTATTTCTAAACACGTTTCCTTGCCACATCTGATGCTCCTATAATACAATAAAATTTGGTTTAATACAAACATACACTATAAGAAAATTGGTTTTTAGAGATAGAAAATCTATGGCAAAATTTTTTTGTCTCTGAATAATTTGATCAGTGTCAGAATTGCGACGGATTTGCAATGACATATAATGAGAGAGTTTTTATAGTCTATTTATATTTTAACAACAGAATCTGCAATAGATTATCTATAGATTTGCGAGAAATCAAATTAGTTGCTAATCTATCTCTAATTTTACAGAGGGAAAGGGGCAATTTTTGGTGGTACATTTTCATTAAAAATTCTATTTCTAATATTTCTCTAAAGCCATGCATATATATACATGACTTTTAGAGACACATTTGAATCTGTCTCTGATTCTTTCGGCAGTTTTTTTAGTAAATATAATATTTGATAATATGTAATATAAATTATATTTTATATGTCATATTTTAAAATATATCATAATGTAAAAAATATATATTATGATATCTAATAATATATAATATAAATTATCTTTTAAATATTATATTATGAGATGTTTATTAATATAATAAAATGTATATAGAAGATTCATGATGCAAATACGTAGCTGAAATAACCTTATTAGATGATGATGATGATGATAATAAAAGAAAATTCCCTCACTTCCTCATTATTGCACATAAAACGCTCCTTGCCTCTTCCCCTTTCTTTCTCTATTCTCCCAATTGCCAAAACCCTAACCCTAACCCTAACCTAATCCTTTCTTGCTGTTGTGCTCCCCACCATCACCAAACTCATCTCCTCTTTTCTTCTTCTCTTCTCAGCAATCTCAAAGAAAAAAGGGTTGGTTTATGTAATTTACAGGTCATACCTTCTTTTAATTTCTTTCTTCAAAAAAAAAAAAATAATTTAAATCTTTGGTTGTTTTTATGTTTTCTTTGTACAACCCATGTCACCGTGATGTCTTGGTATGAAGTAGTAAGTAATGGTTGTGTAACTTTCTAACTACTATCTTGCAACTTCTTCAGGGAACTTAACCATTCGGCACGGACATTCTCTTCCTAGTGCGACCAAGAGAACCAACTTATGATGTCATGTTAGTTATACTCTTTTTACTTATTTTTCAAAGATATTGTTATTTACATTGTTCTCTTTTTAAGAAATAGTTGTGTTGGAAATTTGTTGTTGAAGGCTTGATTTTGCTTGTTTTTTGTTTTTTGTTTTTACAGGAAAATGGGTTTACTCTTTGATTTGTATAGTATAGCTTTAGTATATAAAGGTCATTTCTTCCATAGCTATAATTTAATTCCCTTGAAATGATTGACGTGTAGCAAATGATTGGTTAATTGGTTTGGTTATGAAATTTTTTTGAAATCATGTATGTAATTGAATTTAGAAGGATTCCTATATAAAATATCAAAAGAAGTTGGTGGGTTTTGTCCCTTTTTCTATTTGGTTCACTGATGCTATGGAATTTCATAAGTTCACTATTTTAGGATTTCATAGTATAGGATGTATCGAGTAGTTTATATATAATATATATATATATATATTATTAAACATGTGCCCCTATTATTTGAAAACATGCACACAAGAGCAACATCTAGTTTACTCAACTGGAAAAGGATAGAAAACACAATGATAGAGAAAACAGGGTTTGAATCACATTGTCATCTTAATGTAGTGTTAACTAAGAAACTCAATTAGTTCATCCAATTTCTTGTATCCAGAGTAGTTTTGATATATGAAATATGCTCCTTATCAATTCCGTATGAATATAGCTTTGCATTTGCAGTAAATGTTATATTGTTGTGTACATTTGATCTTCACCTACAGTCAGCATTTATAAGAAGAGCTGTGATTGTTTTGGTTATCCTATAGGTATTCACAGGATGGGTTTCCATATTATTGCAACTTCTCCCAATGCTCTTTTCTTCAAGCTGGATGGAGATGTTTGATTCATATTGTGGTCAATTTATTTCTTAATTATTTCTTGTTGGAGGTTTTCTTTAATGTTTTTTTTTTCTAAATGTATTTTAGGTATTTATTATTTTTAATAATCTATAACACCAATATTGAGCCAGATATATTGATGCAATGCTATATAATCATATGAATATATGTGCTTTATTTATTCATTTGTTATTGTATGATGTAGATGTTTGAATCTCCAGATTTTTATGGAACACGGTATATCACGGTGAAAGAACAAATAACAATGCCAAATATGGGAATTGAGTTCTTGAATTTGTTTTTCCTTTTATCTAATTAATGGTCTAAGAGATATCTCAAATCCAGGTATAAAGCAGATACATTTGTAACATATTCAGTTTTGAGAATATATTATTTTTACTCCTTGGTTTAACACAGTTAGGTTTATAAGCTAGAAGATTACAATGACAGCCCATGTTTTAGTTAGAATGAGAATGCAAGATGAAAATGTATACATCTTACCTCTTAATACATGACTTGGATATGCCTATTACCATTTTTCTTTGCCTCATTACTGAACCAATTCATGTAATATAATTTCAGACAAGCTTTTGTGAAAAACTTTATATGTTTTATTATGTTCAGGCCAAAACGCATATGGAACAATAAATAATATTATTATAATATAATAATATTATGATAGATCTTTCAAAAACCGGTATTACATTTGAATCAAACTCTATGATAGGATAATAATAAAAGAAATTTGTATCGGTCCACAGTTCTAACGCAAAATTTACATTATACAAATCCACTGACGAGACAGTTCTAACCCGGGCTCCATTTGTGGACTACGATATACCCTGGCTTAGTTCACTCAATCGGAGTCAAAACCATAGACTCGAAATCAAAGTCACCTTGGGTGGTTCTATGGCTAGACGTGCCAATTCATAAATTTGGGTTTAAAACGCATGACCAGTGGCGTCATTATCTTTTAACTTCAAATTTTAAAATATATAAATATGTATTTATGAAAAAGAAGGAAATCAAAATAAGTTACGCTTAAATCACAAAAATAAAACTACTGTTGATTGGCTCTATTTGTTTGTTGGGAGATTACAAATATAGACACTTTTTTAAAACTTTTTTTAATAAATTATTTATAAATAATTAGCTAAAGATAAAAACAAAGTTGGTACTTCTCATTAAGAGATCAAATATAGATAAAATATAAATGTAAATCGAACATATTTACACATATCATTTTGAAAAAGATACAGATAAAGTTGAAAAACAAACAATCCAAACAGACTCAAAATTCATCATCTTTAGTGATGCAAGGAGCGTAAAAAAGTTTGATTATTAGTGAAGCGCAAGAAGGGTATATTATTATTTTAGGAATATCGTTATTTTTCGGGATACATATGTTTAGTATTATTTTTTTTATAGAAGTAATAGATTTATAACAGGATTAGTATCTCTTTTATATGTCAAATCTTTGAATTAGATTTTATTTTAATCATATTAATAGATTGAACTTGTAAAAGTCAAGAGAGAGAATTTTGATGGAATAATAATATTATTTTGTTTTGGCCAAAATAAATAATAATATTGTTTTCCCTCTCATTTCTTTCTAGGTACTTCATAGAATCAATAGGTAGATAACTCATTGCTTTCTAGTATTTGTGCACAGATCAACATGTAATTTTTATCTCTTCAAAATTCACACTATTATTGAGTTTTCGAATTTTGATACATATTTGTCTAGTTATTCTTGGAATTAATAGGTAATTAGAAGATCATTTTTTGGATATTCACAAATTCAATGAAACGTTGTAATCCCCCAAATTTTATGTAACATGATTTTAACAAATACTAAAAATGTAATATTTGATTATTTAGAATAATTGGAAAAAGTAGTAAAAATCACTCCAAATTTTTCTTGATTTAAAAATGTTAAAGTATAAATGAATTTGATTATAATTAGAAAGATTAAAATCGTTACTAATAAAAATTTTGAAAATACAAATTGAACTTCTATGATGTCAAATAATATAAAACGATGATAAAGCAATCGTTAATATAAAGTTACTGAATTCTTTTTCTTTAAGTTCAATACTTAGAAAATAAATCCTACGCTTGTTAAATAATGAAATAATAGTGTTCAAGCTATCTATTAACAATATTGAAGTAGCCCTACATAAAAATAGGTTGCTAATAACAAATTAGTATAAATAGATTCTATACAGTAAAATATAATATTTGGTAAAATAGATCAACATCTAAGAATCTAGATCTTAAATGAATATTCAAATTACACTAATATTCTAATTAAAAAGGTTTTAAGCTTTTAGAAATTAAAACCCCGAATTGTCAACGTAACCTTTAATAATTTTCATAACTAGCAAATGAATAAATTGGTAAATGTGAAACTAATACCAAAATATATGATCAACAAAATCTTAAAATAAGACCATGAGATATAATAAACTCTTTCGTAGCTTGAAAACCCGAATAAAAAATTTCCTTGGCTTTAATAGATACAAAAAATGAGATTTTGTACCTTAAACTAATAATTTGAGATATAATTAGAAGTAGCTCTAAAATTCAAACCGATAAGATACAGTTTACTAATAGAGCTTATCGGTATAAAACAAAAATCCAAGAGGAATTACTAGGATTGTAATTATACAATAGATACCAATACCGATCAATAAATATTAATTTAGATCTAAAATGAAAATTTTAAACCCGTTGTTATACTTGTAAAGGAATTCCGAATTCATTAGGCTTAGATCCTAATTCGATTTATTGAAATTGAAAAATTTAACCACGTAAATTAGAATACTAAAAATGATTAATCGTGAAAACTTTAAACTTGAAATTTGAGTATATAAATACTCCAGAGAAATAGTAGAAACATAGATAAACTTTTAAAATAAAACCCTTACATAATTGTTAAATACATATACACATGAATTAATATTAGTTAAAATAAATTAATTAAACTAATAAGCAAATCATAAACAAAAAAAATATATATATATATATATATATATATAATAAATGAAGAATCACGGAACAGAGGACAACAAAAGTTGAGATATTGGCCGAAGTACACGTATCAGCAGCTCTGCAATTTTCAACTGGAATGGAGGACACGGTTGCAGGTGAAATCTCATCGTGAATGGAGGAAATGACACGCAGAATTCCACGCACAAACAGAGGATGTAAGATTGAAATTTCACGCAAGAAGGAGCCGCTGGAATTTGCAACCACCGTTGGAATTTAAATTGCGGACAGCAGTTTACTCCACGCATAACAATCACGAACAGGGTAGCTTCTCCTCCACGCACAGCACACGGCAAGCTGTTGGACTCTACGCAGTTCACATCCGCGTTATCAACTAGAGCAAGGAAGGCCACGCGTCAGCCGTTCACATTGCAACAACGCTGGAATCTATGCCCAGCATAAGAAATTGCGGAAGCAGCAGAAGACCGATGTAGTTTGTCCCATGCGCTGCAGTTTGTCCTACGAGCAGCGTATGAAAATCACGGACCGAGCAACATTACCCCATGCCCGTACATCCTCCACACATACACGGCAATGCTCGGCTGGAAAACAGAGCATCACGTACAGCAATAGCAGAGGAGAAATTGGTTGAATCTTTCACACATAACAGCAGCAGCAAATCCAGTGACGAGCAGAGGGCAGCACATTTGTAATTGTGGTTGCATCTTCACGCCCACAAATCAGGACACGATTGCAAGATCTTCAACACATGGAGACAGAGGATTTAGTGTAGAAGTTTTCCACGTACAGCAGTATCAAAATTTCAAGCCAGAACAGCAGCAGCAGCAGCAAGGCAAATTTCGGCTGTAAGAGTTCACACACAAACATTCAACTTTGATCTATTTTGAACTTCAAAGTTCAACTTGAAAATGACACAAAATCCAATTAAAACAATCCACATCAGATCAACATTAAATACTAAGAATTTTAAACTCCAATATGCAACCAAAACAACTCCAAATATGCCTAGAAAAGTCCAAACCAGCAGCTGCAGCAGGAGGAAACCAACAAACATAAACTGCAGCAGAAAACTTGGAATTTGGCCTCTGTTTTCACACGAATTTTGACCCGATTTTTATGCAACTTGAGCTCCTAATTTACACACATAAATAACTTTAATTAACTATCAAACAAACAAAATTAATGCCCCTTGAAATCAGCCACAAATTCAATACAAATTCATCAAAAATATCCCTCAAATTCGCATGAAATTTCCACCCGAAAACAACAGCTGGAACATGATCTATAAGTTCTTCATTTGCTCTGATTTTTCTCATCCAACTTGTACTACAAATACACTAAATAAACCACTATTTAATAGCCTTAATTTACTAGCAAACAAACCCCATAAATATCCTTTAAACAATTATAAAAATCTGTCAAAACACAAGTCAAATTCGTCATCTAAATTTGCCAAATTCGTATAGGAATTTCCAGCTGCAATTGTGAGCCTTTTTCAAGCCCAAAACCCTTTCCTTAGCCTCTAAAACTTAGCCTAGTCTTAGTATATGTATATAAGCTTAAGTTAGTTACAATTTGAGCTCATAACTCTCACAAAATCCTTCCAAAAACATAGCTCCAAAAAGAAGTGCGTCCAGCTTTTTCTTTTTCTTTTTCCATTGCAACCTTCAATTTAAAAAGCTTAGAAACCCTTATATGATTAACCATAAACCCCTAGCTTACTTCCATATCCTACTTACACACTAAGTACATCAACAACATCAATTCTCCTCTCCAACAACATCCAAAACCAAATCAAAAGTCTTAGTTATCCTAAGGTTCAAGAGGAGAAAACTAGCTTGACAAGGTAAGAATATTGGATTTCATTGGTAAGCTCTCAATATAGTTAATGTTGTTTAGTTAGAAACTCATCATCTAACCTTTGATATAGGGTTGATTCTTGCTTAGAAAGGGAGATGAAAATCCTTTTTCCATTCCAAGCCAAGGTAAGTTCTAAACTATCAACCTATCTTTGTTATAGTTATGTATAGACTTTAGGATGAATTGTTTAGTATTGAAGAAAGCTTATGTAGTTGAAAGAAGTTGCTAATCCATGGATGAATTCAAGTGGATGGATGGATGATATGTTAGAAATGTTTAGATATTGTTGGCAAAGAAAGACAACAACTTAGAAATAGTATAAATATAGTAATAGTAAATTCGGATTTTGGAATAAAGTGGACAAAACAAGACTCAAATTTCATCTAATCTAGTCTAAATTCATGTCTAATGCTTCTAAGACCTTATATGAACATAAAACTTCATAAAACAAGCTTCAAAGGCATGATTAGGAGTTCTACATTACAAGAAAAATATTATGAATAATTCAAAAAATTATACATACTAATAAATTTTGCAAATTATAAGTGAGCTAAAGAAATAGATAAGAGGATTAGATGATAGTCTTAAATTATATAGTTGAACAAATGTTGTATTGATTATACGTAGTTATTTCGGATAGGAATACAACAACTTGAAGATTTTAAGTATAGAAATTCAAGTCTTAGAAAGGAAAAACCAAAACCACACTTAAATTACAACAAAGCTAAGTTAAACTTTAGATTACTCATGTATATCCCTAGGAAGATTGAATAAACTGTATCGACGTGTTTATTATAGGCCAAAAACGACCCCACCAATGGAAAGGACACGAAAAATCCTATGAAATCGACTATTTATTTGTTAAAAACGGATAAGAAACGAATTAGATATTGTGAAAGCAAAAATGAAAACACTGCTGCCAGATTTACACGAACAGAGCGGATTGTTCTTGTATTTTTCGCCCCCTTAATGACTTTGTTTGATAAAACTAAGACCATTAATGGATTGTACTCGGAAAATACTATGAAAATGACTATTTATTCGTCGAAAATGGACTAGAAATGAGTTAGATATAATCAAAACAATTTTTGACTACAATTGTTAGGATTCACTTGAAATCTATGCATGTATTTCATAAATTTAAAAATTGTACAAATGTCTTTTCTTAAAAATAATTTCACTACTATAAAGAACTCTTCGAGTACTATCAAATCGACTATTTATACAACGAAATCGGATTTAAAATGAATAAGAAATCGCAAATAGAAATTCACTCAATTTTCAATCTCAATAAACCAATACTAAGGTTACTGCTGTTTCTATTGATATAGTTTGATTATTACCATTATTATTACTACCGTTTATAATATTCCGTATTATTGATATTTTCATCGAGGATCGTTAAAATTATTAATACCATTATTATTTACGTTAATGTCACTATATTTATACTATCATCAATACAATTATTATTTTTGCCAACTGATATTATTATTTACTAATGATATGAAGATGATTGTTATTATTATACCTGTATTTATTACTAATATTGATATTAACATTTCAAAACTAATATTACTGATAATATTATAGTATTAAACTTAGCTTGTTTTGCAATAAGAATGAAACTGAAGTATAATAGAAATTTGATATATCTAAATACGATTTTATAAATTTTGAAAGATATAAATACTAGAATATACCCTTAAATAAATAAAAACACCAACTTGAGAGACAGATAAGGTTGACAGGCAAAGAATAAATAAATAAAACTCTTCTACTAAATGTAGTAAGACTTAAGGAAAAGACAAACTCCTTAATTAAAAATATAGATATCAAGAGAAACAAAATACAAATAAATATTCTCTACTATAGGGACTAAAACCTTAGTAAAAACTGTATCAAATACTGATACATAATAATTAGGCACCTATAAGGATTCAATTAAATTAATGAACGACACAATAATTAATATAACGAGCTGAGTCTAATGTCCGGCGATTAGAATCAGCGCCTTTAATTATAGGAAGACTTCTCTTACAGAAACAGTCCAATAATGAATCTCTATTATTCCCTTCATAGGAAAGATAGATCAATTCCCGGATTTCCGGTAGCTTATATAACAGCTTAGCAAGGACTACAAGTGAGTTACTTGACTTTATCACATTGTTTGTGCTTGTAGTATAGTTGCATTTGGAATAATATATAATCAATGGATTTGCATGCGGGATTGGGAATAATGCATAATGGTGGTGTATGATTGAATGCCAAATTATCATAATATAAGTGAAAATCTTAGTGTATGATAAATATTGTATGAAGCATGTTGATGATTGTTTGTAAATTGTATGATCACCTTAAATTGGATTAACAACTACTGGTACTATAAATGAAACGGACATGCATTGCACGATTTGCATAAATTGCATTTGGAGATGTGGCAGCCTACTACGTGTTAGTATTTCGGTTCTCTGGTAATGCTTGGTTTTTCTAGGCAGGAGGCTATTAGTTCTACGCAAGCTTACCTTTGTTCCGTCGGTTCCATGGGAACTAACATAGAAAATGAAGGACGTCGCCCATGGTATCGCTGTGAAATGACTAAGACTTAATGGAGTCTCTTTGTTCCAAAAGGAAATTGAGTGAAGAAACTATAATCATAAAGTAAAGAATAAAGTGAGTGTTGTTATTCTTATGGTTCTCTGTTTCTCCTGGGTAGGTGGGCCATAGATCGGTTCCTTCAACTCGGATGAAGAGGGCATAAATCTTCATCCTACTTTGGATTCTAGATCATCCAGGCTTGTAATGTGCATATGATTGATTGTTACATTACATACGATTGATAATTACACTTGGTTGCTATTGTTTAATGTGTGGTCTGGTCAGGTTATCTCACTGAGCTTGTGGTTCGCTCACCCCCCAACAGTTTTTGTGCAGGATTAATACTAGCTGGGATTGGGCTAGGAATGTGTGAAGAGAGCTTCTCCAACGAACTTTATTGAAGATAGAGATATAGGATACTGTAAACTTAGAATGTAAATTAGATAAATTTTATATTGTTGAAATTTGTAAGTTATAGTTTGCAACCCATTTTCACTATTTGCTAGGGGATACCGATATTCTGCGGTCTTGGTGGAAATTGGAAAATCGGATTCCATAGTTGAAATACTGTAATATATTATATCATTTGTATGATAAACATTATAAATAAATAGAGTCTTGCATACTCTGACATACAAGACGGCTCTCATGTTACGGGTGCACATGTGATATGATAGTTTTAGATAAATCCTACTAGGCCCCCATTTGGAGTCGTGACAAACGTGATAAAAATTTTATTCCTTTTATTGTTTCATTTGGTATCAGAGGCGACATTCATCATGGGATATCACCACGAAGGTAGTAATAACAACATGTGGAAGAGATTCAAGATTCAAAAGTTTTCCCATCGATGGATGTGTTTAATGTTAAATACCTAATTCCTTATAATATAACTTGTTTAAAAAATAAAAATTTGGGAGAGAATTTCATTCAACCTAGAGAGAATGATGCAAGGCGCATAGCGGAGTTAGATTATTGGCACAAGTGAAGAAGGGCATATTATTATTTTAGGAAGATTGTTATTTTTTTTAATAGATGTGAATAGAATCATTTTTAATAAGAGTGGCATCTTTTTAATAGGATTAGTATCTCTTTTTATATATTTCATATATTTTAATTAGATTTTATTTTAATCATATAAATAGAGTAGAGTTGTAAAAGTCAAGAGAGAGAATTTTGATGGAACAATAATATTATCTTGTCTCTCCTTTCTTTGTTGTTATTTCATATATCAGCATGTAGATAGTTTGATGCTTTTAGGTATTTATGCACAAATCAACTAATCGCAATTTTCATCTCTTTTCCAAAATTCACACTCATATTGAATCTTTGAATTTTTACTTCTATTTGTCTATGTATTCTCATATCAATAGGCAATTAGAAGATTATATTTCGAGTATTTGCAAAATCAATGGAATGTCGTAAAAATTCCATTCCTTCCACTATTATCATTTAGTCCTACTATAAAAATGTACATTCATTCAACAACATCTAACTTCAGTTGTAGACTTATAATATTAATAGTATAGAGATAACTAAAAATGTAGAAGTTAGAAATAAAATTTGCATGTAAAAGCTAGTCCACATTATTAATTACTGTGATCTTTTTTCCTCTTAGTGGAAGTATATATAAATCAAAGAAATATGGAATGTACATTTATTTCTTCTATTACTGTAACAAGTTGTGAATAAAAAAAATATTTTTTTTAATTTGTGGGAAAATAGTTTAATCTTTGACATATTTAACTATACGTGTCTCTTCCGAAAGAAAATCGTTGTGTTTTTTTTTTTTTTTTTTTTCTATTACTGTAACAAGTTGTGAATAAAAAATAATTGGGTTTTAGTTTGTCCCCATCTTGTAACTGTATCATACCCTTTAGCATTGTTCTATTGGAATTCTCACGGCATGGAAATGTGAAGATCCCTTGCAAGACGCAACTTACAATTAGAATGCAACGGACCTAGTTTATGAATTTTTAGTCCAAATGGAAATAAAAAATCCACCACGTGATCATATATAGCTAGTACAATATTTAATCTGGCAGTGTCAGCTTTCCTAATAATTAACTTTAATAATCGGGTAAGTAATTCCTATGACATTGTAAGCTCTTAAAAATTTCAGTAAATATTTCCAAAATGAACTTCGAAAATAAACCCTAAAAATGACTTCAAATTAAAACCGAACTTCGACTAGTCTTAAATCACGAACGAATCCAGAAATTTCTTAATCTTGAGGAAAATAAGAATTCTTAAAAATAAAATAAGAACTCAATATACTTCAAATCCAAAACCACTACATATGACAAATTTCATACTTAACTCTAACTTATAAAATCGGATAATATAGAACCCAAAAACATATTATTAAAAAGTAAATAATGATGAAACTTTCGGAAATAAAACCCAATTCAAGAATTTCGAAAACATTAAGAGATATTAAATACTTACAAAAATAAAATTTAAAATAAATTTCTCAAATTAAATATGTTGTATAAACATAAAATATCAGTTTCCAAATTGGCAAAGATCTAAATCGGAAAATCACCCGGGAACCCTAAGTGGAATACAGTATTTTAAGTCCGGAAATCTGCACTCTTAGCTCTAGAGGCCAAGGTGTGGTTTAAGTGTGCAGAATGCCTTGTAGTAATATAGGGTCGCTTAAAAATATCAGATTGGTAAATTTTTGACCTATTTCGAACTCGTTTGGATACAGACTTTGAAAAACGTATCCCGAGGCTCGAGATACCAAAAATATACCATCCATACCGTTAGACTTGTATTTTTATAAGGATTTCTAAAATATCAATTTTATAATTTTTCGATAACTAAAAATATCTGATTTTTCGATTACATTCGTATTTTATTACTACCGGTAATTAACTAGTCTTTTAGCACTATTCACTACTATTCATTACACATTTTTATTATTCTTGTAAACCCTTATATTTTTAGAAAAATATTTTATATGTCATAGAAAATTCTGTTTTTCTAAAATTTAGTTAGTTTCGAGTTTTTACGGAATCAGTTTCTGTTTAAGACCCGATACTAAAAATAAAATAAATTAATTTAATAATTTTAAAATATTTGAAAAATATTTTTATTTCATAAAATAAATTTTTATAATTTTTCGAGTTATAAAAATATCAATTATGGCTCATATTCGCATATTTTGATCATACTAGTAACATATTTATTGAAATACTAAAATAATTCAATTAATTATTTAATTTTATTTATGAAAATTCTGCCACTCCTTTAAAAATATTTTTCTTAATTTTATTATATATATTTTTCTCAATAAAAAGTACTTTTACAACCCATACTTCAAATACACTTCATTTGTCACTTCTACACATTATTCAAGTTTTCTTTCTCTCTTTTTACACTCCATTCCCATGCTTGGACAACCTACCATACTCTCCCAAAACAGCCACTTTTCTTTAATTTTAATAATTTATTTAGTGATTTAAAGTCTCATTTAGTTAGCACATTAAATGACACAAGTTACACTTTCAAAAATTTAAGTTACAAATTAAGTCCCTCTTTCTTTCTCCTCTTGCAATTCACGTGAAACCCCTCCCCATTTATGCCCCTTGTTTTATTTTTCTTTTCCCATTTATTTCACCCTCATTTAATGCACTTCTCTCTCTATTTAATGCCTTTTACTTGTACACTTTCTCTCTTTGCAAACCCTACCTCATTTACGCTCTTTTTTCTCTCTTTCCTTTGTTCTTGCAAGAGAACACAAGCTGCCCCCATCTAAAAAAATCACTTCCACACTCCATTCTTCAAGATTCTCTAAGTATACCTTCTTCTTAAGCTTCCATAGATGATATAGGTAAGGTATAATGAGAGTTTCGTGTATCAAATGACCTTCCATAAGCTTAAAAAGCTAAGGATGATGATGCCAAAATGAAACACTCCTCTTCTCCATGATTATTCTCTTGTATTATTATTATTTTCTTGCTAAAAGTAGTTCTATTTTGTAGATCTAACTTTTTTTGTAATTTTGATTATGTTTATGTTTTAGATCTTGTTATTTGAGTTATTTTGCTATTATTTTGTTTTATTCTCAAGATATGTTGTTATTGCTAATGATTTGTGTATATACTCATCATTCACATAACCATCATAGTGTTCATGCATTTATAACTAGTATAGTAAACTAGATCTAGTTATTTTAAGTTCATACATGCATTAGACTTTTGTTTTATGTTCTTAAATAACTTATAATAGCTTGATGGTAGTAGGAAAGTATTAGAAAGCTCAAGATCTATTTTAGTTTAAACAAAAAATCATTTTTGAAAATTTGGATAAAAAGGGAATCATATTTAGAAAAGCTATTTTTCAACTTCAAAATGTGTATTTTTCATTTAAAATGAAGGGCTTAGGAAATAGATATCATAAATGAATGATCTTGATGAGTAAAGTTTAGATCTATGAGTTTATGGGTTACTACCATGGATTTCTTTTATATTTATGTTCATAAAAAGTGTAGATCTTGGTTTTGAACTCAAACAAAAATGGTGAAATTCGTATCTAGGAAAAACCCACATTTAAAAACCACTTTTTAAGTGTCAAAATGGAATTTTTACTTGAGATAATGAAGGCTTAGTGTATATATATCATCAAGACTTCATTTTATATGATCCAAAGATGATTTTCGAAGATTATTTTTTTATAACAAAATTCTATTTTCGGATTTAAGTCAAGGCCTAGTTTAAAAACATGTTTTCCAACTCAAAAATGAAGTTTTTATTCAAGATATGGAAGGCTCTTAAGATAGGATATATAAGGGATGAATTTTCATAAGTTTAGATAGATTTTATCAAAAATATGTCAAAAATAAATTTTGTAAATTCGGATCTCAACCAAGACCAATTTTGAAAATCCATTTTGCAACTTCAAAACAAGATTTTTATTAAAGAAATGGAAGCCTTAAGGAGTAGGTTTAATTTGGAAATGGTTTTGAAAGACTAAATGAGTTTTACTAAGAAGCAAACTCAAATGAAGTTTTTAAAATTCGGATTTAAAAATAGCCACCATTTAAACACCTATTTCCAAATGCCAAAATGACAATTTTAATAGGAAAATGGAAGTCCTAGGGAGTATATGTAACAAAGACCAAGTTTTGACAAAGATAAGGGAGGTTTATCAAAATATAATCTTAGAACAACAAATGGTTTTCCAAGAAAAAGTTAAACGATGTTTTCATTCTTTAAAATTTTGTAAAATTCGTACTTAGGCAAACCACCTATTTAAACATCTATTTTCTAACCCCAAAATGAAGATTTTATTGAAATAATGAAGGTGATGGTTATATAGGTCACCAAGCTTGAGTTTTGATAAAAGCAAGTATGATTTTACAAGAAGAAAAAACTATTTTTCTTAACTCTAGTAAAATTCAAAATTTTGCAAAGTAAAAGTTTTCAAAAAGAATTCTTGGTACTATATGTATACATATAGGTAGATCATCTCATAACCTTCATAACAATAGCTTGTAGGTAATACATATATACATGATGCATTTGTAGAAATAAAGTAGGAAAATTTGAGTTGCTTGTCCTTTTAAGAAATTCGTAATTTTGGAGTAATGCCATGAAAACACTTATTTTCCAAACTCAAAATAGAAGTTTTATTTAAGAAACGAAGTCCTTAAGGGGTAGGCATAATAAAGCCTTAAATTTTGATGTATTAAACAAGTTGTCCTCAAAAAAATCAGTCAAAAACTAAATTTTCAAAATTCGGATTTTGGAATAACTCCTATTTGAAAACATGCTTACAAAGTGTAAAATGGGAATTTTTATGTAGAAATGAAGGTCATAAGTAATAGATATAATGAAGACTCAATTTTAACAAGGATAATTATATTTTCTTAAGAAATAAATCCAAAACAAATGGAAATGATCAAAGTTAGGAAACTAGTTTTCTTAAAAGTAAATAGCCATGGAGTCTTACAAATAAAAAGTTTATAAAATTCCTTTTAGTAAATATTGTCAAAAGCATGCATACATCAAGCTCATAACATGCCATTCATGATAGGAAGTCATCAATATTGCATGTATAGTTAATCTATATAGTAGGAACATTACAAACATTTACAAAACTATTTTTCGGAATTGGAATTTGCTACTGATCAGAATATTTCGTGACCCAAACATTTTCAAAACTTGAAAATAATATTAGAAATAGATAGATCTTTCTAAGTAGATAGAAATCGATATATAATTTGCTAAATTCCGAGTTAAAACGACCAAGTTATGGCCGTTTTAAGTTAGAATTCCCACTTAGGACAAGAATTACGAATTTGATAGTTTGTATGAGGTAGTTTGGATTAGTTAAGTGATGAAATACTTATTAGGGTATTTCTTCCTTTTTAGGTGACCCCGAAATCTACGATTCCCTACCACCGGATTACATTTACTAAAAGACCGGTGATCCAATGGCCGAGTGAGTTTTCCTCTTATTTTGTTACCTTGCTTGTGCTTGTAGCTAGTTGCATTAGAATTAGGAAAAGATAAAATTGAAATGAATTGTGATATAATATTGGTTGAACGAATGATAAGTATATCGAGGGGGACTTGTTGTAAGATCATTGTATGAGTTAGCATAGACTTGAATAGTTTGAAATTCTCTATGATCGCTCTTAACCTACAAAATTAACATGCCATTATTATATGAATAAACTGTACATGCATATCACATATTGAGTCACATTGCATAGGCTAATATACCTTTGGTGGGACAAAAGTATATTAGTGGATGGCAAGGGGGCCAATGTTAACATTAAGGATGCGAAATCGCTTAAGTTAATGGTAGTGGTGTAGGCACTTGAATCAACTACATAAAACAACAAGAGAAAGAGATTGGGATTATGGTTGCATGACTTATGGACCACCCCACTCAAGATTGGAATTATGGTTGCATGTCTTATGGACCATCCTAACCCCGAATGGAGGGCGTAAATCCATTCACATATGGCTACCAGAAAGTCATATGCTTGTCTGCTCATGTGTTTGTTCATGCAAAGCATATGGATGAATTATAACTTGCTTGTTATGGTACGAAATTAAGGGAACTCTCACTAAGCTAGTGTAGCTTATACCCCAATAGATGTTTGAATGAACAGGTTGATGGGAGAATGCTATTTGGGAACCGAGATGGTTAGAGCCGAATATAACTTCGGGATTTCGGCAGGAAGTAGGAATGCTTGAAGATATTAGCTAGTTTTTGTGAAATGATTTGTAATAGATTGTGTAGTGAAATCTTTTGATGAATTGAAATTGAAGTATAGTGATTTGTATTTGAAGTATAGTGATTTGTATCTGAAGTATAGTGAATTGTATTTCCTTTAAATTGTTACTTAAGTTGTATCAATATAAAATGTATCACTCCGATGTGTCTCCTCTATGTGTTAGACACCTTGTACATAGTATGGAAGCCTTCGCGTGACTGAGGCAATCATTCCTAGGCTTTAATATTGTGTACAGCGGACTGACACGTTTAGGGTACCCTTCAGGGTATGACAGACATCCTGTATTAGTTTAGGTCGGTAAATGCGGCTAAACAAAATTGAGATTTTAGCTCTATTTTTCAATTAAATCATATTCCATTTTAAAGGGTGAAATACATGTTTAGAAACCCTAAGAATAAAAATTATCCAAATACAATTGAGATAATTTTAATTACCAATGTAAAATTGCATATATAATAAGCCTTTTACCTTTTTTCAAACGAATCGCATAAACAAAACGCGATTTAGCAAAAATACTATGGTGTTAAATCACAATTGTGGAAATCGATTTAATATATATGTGAATCACATATAAAAAGTGTGATTCACGTTTGCATATAAGTCATGTTGAAAATGTGACCCCAAATCGGATCAAAGCTGCCAACTCTGATGTATTTTAGCCGGCCTAAATTTGTCTTCGTGTTGGATTTTTTTTGTGGACTTAAGAAGGAGTAGGCTGGCTCTAAGCCGCCAGCCTACATGTCCTAAGCTGTCGGCCTTTTTGGCTAAGCTGCCCACCATAGTGCCAGCATACATCTAAGCCGCCATCTTTTAGGTTGGCTTTCATGCCAGCCTTTCTTTTCATCCTAGAACATGTGTGTGTGTGTGTGTGTTGTTTCTAGGGTTTTTTGTGTGAAAGAATAGTATGAGACACGAAATAGTGTTGAGAGCTTTAGAGAGACTTGATTATAATTGAGTAGCTCTCTCTTAAACTTGTATTCCAACTTCAATTATAGTGGATTTCTCCTCCTCTACCCATGGTTTTTTTCCTGTCAAGGGTTTTCCATGTAAATTCTTGTGTGTTCTTTATTTTCTTGTTGCTATTATTTTTCGTATTTGTTTCTAACAAACTGGTATCAGAGCAAGGTTCTCTATAATGACAACTGTGAAATACAATATTTTATTGTTGGATCGCAGCACAAGATTTACGTTATGGTAGGTTAAGATGCGAGCGATTCTCGCACAAATGGATTTAGATGATGCACTATTAGGATTTGATAAGATGTCTGCATCATGCATACCTAAAGAGAAGTAACGTAAGGATCATAAAGAGAAGTATCTCAGATTCACATGCATCTATCAAATTAGATCTTACAGGATGTATTGAAGGAGAAGACTACTACTGCGTTATGGTTAAAGTTGGAACAATTGTGTATGACTAAGAGTCTAACCAGTAAATTACATTTGAAGCAATGACTATACTCTCATCATTTAATAGAAGGTGCGTCCATGGTTGTCAAACTCGCGAGTCTACTGTACGTTTCTACGAGTTTACGAGTGATGATGATATTTCGATTCAACTCGCATTCAAAATCGTTTTTTGAGTAAACTCGTAAGTAGAATCGTAGAATCGTGAGTAGAAACGGTAGAATCGGTGGTAGAATCGGTAGTAGAATCGTAAGTAGAATCGTAGTAAAATCTTAAAGTTGTAATTTTACACTTTTTTTTTTCTATTTGAACTTTAAAAATGCAATCAATTTAATATATTTAAATTTAGGGTTTTTGGGGTTGGTTCTTGATATTTATCTTAATCTAACTTAATTTTAGTTTTTTAAATATTTTTTCCTTTTATTTCCTTTTTTTGTATTTTTTAGAGAGTTATTTTCTTTTAGATTATATACTATGATATATTTTGAACATTTTGAATGAAAATTAAACTAATATATACAGTGCTATGTTTTTCCCTTTTTTAATAATTTTCTATCTATAAATATATTTGCCATAAATATAATGATTTTTTGTGTAAATATATAGTGAACATGAAAATATTCATTACTACACAAAACAAGCTACTCACACATGATAATTTAAATGATTTGCAATACATCTTAATAATTATAGATTATGAATCATTATTAAATAAAAATAATTATTTTAATTATAAAATTGCAGTAAATATATTAATGACAGTATGTGGATTATGATTGATAAAACTTAAATTTTGGTTGTACATAATTAATTTAATACTAAATTCTTTATTTTCATAATTTATTTAAAGTTTTATTATTTCAGTAAGTACATCAATAGTTTTTGTAAGTAAATTTATATTAGTTGTAGAATCTTACGATTCTACGTTTCGATTTTACGTTCCGATTCTATGGACCCCTTAGCGATTCTAGGTAGAAACTCGAGTTTGACAACTATGGGTGCGTCACTAGAAGATCACTTAACTACTTTTAAGGAAATTGTTTCTGATTTAAAAACCTTAGAAGTCAAGTACGAGGATGAGGATTTAAGGTTGATTTTGTTGTGTTCTTTGCTTCCCTCCTATTCGACCTTCAGAGACACAATTCTGTATAGTCGTGAAACCCTCACCATTGATGAGGTTTATGATGCTTTAAGTTATCATGAAAGAATGAAACAACTTGTGGTTGGATCTGAGTCTCAAGCAGAGGGTCTTAATGTTCGTGGAAGGACCCAAGATCGAAATTCTGATGGTAATAACGGGGCAGATCAAAATCTACAAATAGAAATGAGACCTGCAGGTATTGCAAGAAAAAGGGGTACATTAAGTCAGAGTTTTATAAGCTACAGAACAAAAACAAGAAAGTTACTGAGAGTGAGAAGGAAAATAAAATAGAGAGATCTGGTGAAACTGATGTAGCAGATGCCAATAGTGATGGTGAAATCCTTATTGCTTTTGATGACAATCTTAGAGCGAGTGAGGAATGGATTATTGATTCTGGTTGTATGTTTCATATGTGTCCCAATCTAGACTGGTTTTTAACATATGAAACAGTTTCAAAAGGTGCTGTTTTGATGGGCAATAATGCCACTTGCAAGGTTGCAGGTATTGGAGCTATAAAAGTTAAGATGTTTGATGGCGTTATCAGGACACTTGGTGATGTGAGACATGTGCCTGATTTAAAAAAAAAATCTGATCTCTTTGAGTACGCTTGATTCTAAAAAGGTATAGGTACACCGGTAAAGGTGGAGTTTTAAAGATCAGTAAGGGCTCTCTAGTGGTGATGAAAAGATATAAGAAGAATGTTAATCTTTATGTTTTGCAAGGTTCAACTGTTACAGGTGATGCAGCCGTCGCTTCTTCATATGAGTGAAGCCGGTATGGTTGAATTGTGTCGAAGAGGATTACTTGCTAGGTAAGGCATTAGTAAATTGAAATTTTGTGAACACCGTGTTTTTGGGAAGCAGAAGAGAGTTAGATTCACCAGAGGTACTCATAGTATGAAAGGCACACTCGATTATATACACTCAGATCTTTGTAGACCGACTAAGGTGCCTTTTAGAGGAGATGCAAATTATATGTTAACAATTATTGATGACTACTCCAGAAAACTTTGGGTGTTCTTCTTGAAACAGAAGAGTGAAGTTTTATGCACGTTTAAGGAGTGGAAGATCATGATTGAAAAACAGACTGGGAAACAGGTAAAGCGGCTTCGCACTGACAACAGTTTAGAGTTTTGCTTAAGAGATTTAATGATTTATGCAAGTCGGAAGGAATTATGAGGCATTTGACAGTTCTCGGTACTCCACAACGAAATGGTGTGGTAGAACGGATGAATAGAACGATTATGGAGAGAGTCCGTTGTATGCTTTCAAATGTAAAATTGCCAAAATCCTTTTGGGCTGAAGCAGCTTCTACAATGTGCTTTATTATAAATCAATCCCCATATGAGGTATGGTCTAGTGCTCCTATTAACTGTTCCAATTTAAAAGTTTTTGGTTGTCCTACTTATGCTCATGTTGATAATGGAAAACTTGAGCCTAGATCTGTTAAGTGTATATTATTAGGGTATAAGTTTGGTGTGAAAGGGTATAAGTTATGGTATCCTGAGTTGAAGAAAGTCATTGTTAGTATAGATGTTATTTTCGATGAAAATTCTATGTTACATGGCTTATCTTTAAGTGCTACATCTGATAAAGTCTAGCAGAAGTCAGATATGCAGGTGGAAGTTGAAATTAATTCCAATTCTACATCATAACCTACTACTCAGCCTAGATCACAAATACAAGGTAGTACTGTCTCTACACCACCACCATACCAGCAATATTCTATTGCTAGACAAGCCTAGGAGAGAAATTAGGCTTCTACAGAGATATGCTGAGGCTGATCTAGTTGCTTATGCATTGAATGTAGCAAAAGAAATTTATTCAAATTTTGAGCCCTTAACTTACACAGAAGTAGTTAGTTGTGATGATTATGGTAAGTAGATAATTGTTATGTAGGAAGAGATGGAATCCCTTCACAAGAATGGTACATGGGATTTAGTGAAACTTTCTAGGAATAAGAAGACTATTCATTGTAAATGGGTATTTAAGAAAAAGGAAGGAACATCAAGGGTTGATGAACCTAGATACAAAGCAAGACTCATTACTAAAGGCTACAGTCAAATTCCAGGTGTATACTTTAGTGATGTGTTTTCTCCTGTTATGAAGCACAATTGTATTCGATAACAGCCTTCTTACATAGAGAACTTGAGGAAGACATCTATATGCAACAACCTGAGGATTTTGTGGTTTCAGGAAAGGAGGATCATTTTTGTTTGTTGAAAAAGTCTCTATATGGCCTAAAACGGTCTCCTGGATAGTCGTATAAGAGGTTTGAGTCATTCATGACTTCTCATGATTCCATGATAAGCAATTTTGATAGTTGTGTTTACATCAAGAAGTGTAGTGATGGATCTTTTGTTTACTTACTCTTATAAGTTGATGATATGGTGACAGCAGCTAAAGATAGAGGAGAGATTAGTAGGGTTAAAACCAAGTTGAGCAGAGAATTTGATATGAAGGACCTGGGAGCAGCAAAGAAGATTCTTGGAACGTAGATTCTAGGGGATAGAAAAGTTAGAGAGTTGCACCTAAGTGAAAAGGGATATTTTGAGAAAGTTCTTCATAGGTTTGATATGCAGAGTGCTAAGCCTGTTAGTACTCCTTTAGTAGCCCATTTCAGACTTTCATGTGCCTTGTCTCCACAATCAGATGATGAGATTGACTACATGTTAAAGGTTCCATATTCTAGTGTAGCGGGATCTCTTATGTATGCTATGGTTTGTACTAGACCAGATTTGTCTTATGCAGTCAGTACAGTTAGCAGATACATGGCAAATCCTGGTAAAGAACACTGGAGAGCAGTTCAGTGGATTCTTAGATACTTAAGAGGTACTACAGATGTTTGTTTACACTTTGGTAAAACTAGAGATGGAATTATTGGTGTAGACACCCCATTTTTACCCATTTAAGGCTTTAATTTATAATAAAAATTAATATTATGTTAAGCCCGCAAATTATTACAAATGTTACAAAAAATTTAAAAAAAAAAGAAAAGGAAAAAAAAAATATAAAAAGAGAGAGAGAGAGAAGGAAAGGATAAATAAATAAAAGATAAAAAAAAAGAGAGAAAATAAAAAAAGAAAAAAAAAAGTAAGTAAGAAAAAAGAGAAAAAATATATATATAATAAATAATAATAATTTTATAAAAATATTTTGGGCTTGATATAATACTAGTTTTTATTATAAATTTATTTTGGAATTAATTAAATTAGGTTTATTTATTAAATCTAATATTTTTGAAAGCCTGTTGGTAAAACGTATGCGAAAACACAGAGAAGACCCAATATCTAATCATGCTGGAGGCGAAAGCAATTTTTTTTAACCTAGCGCATGGAATACACGTGCCATGCGTGGCCAATCGCGACGCATGTGTGTCTTCCTCACTAGTGAAGACTAGTCTTTTGCATGCGATGGCTTGCTTTCAAGACCAATTTTGGCCAAAATTTGCTTCGTTTCTGCCAAATCAACATAGGGATCTAAAAGAGGACTTGGAATACTACAAATTTGAGTCAAACTTTGGTTTCAAAAAGAATTTTGGTACTAGAATATGAGATTGAAAATTGACGAACATGCATTTATTTTTTCACAATTTCCAAGTTCATAAATTCAATTTGTTTGAATCATTTAAGCTTCCAATATCACGAATTAGACTCATTTAAACATGCTCCACACGGTTCCAAGACCAGCTACACTCGAAAAAGCTCAAATAGTGATCAATCAAGCTTGGAAATTTGCGTGTTTGCATGTTCGTCGAATTCAATGTTTTTTCCACCAAATTTAACCTCTAACTAGTATAAATAGGGGTCGAATTCACCATTCTCAACATCCACAACTTAAGAAATTACCAAAATCCGCTCGAAATAGCTTGAATCGAAGACTAGAGTTCTTAAGTCAAATTCGAAAATTTCGAATTCATTAGGATTAGGAGGTTTTCGAGGAAATTCAGTGTTATAGCAAGCTTTAGGAGTTCTTGATCCACTTTTTAGAAGCTTTGGATCAATCTTAGGAGTAAAATCACCCTTTTCGCGAAGAACCACTATTGGCCGCCACTTTTGAAGCTTCAAACCACCACTTCCGGTCAATCTCGATCCATACCACTATCATAGGAGTGTTTGACATCCCCAAATCTATCAGTTTCACAAGCTTGGCCATCTCAAACCACTAAAGCTAGTGGTTTTCGAATTTTTCGACCAAACTCCGGCGTTCCTCTGACGGGTTGCTTCGATCAGACTCCAAAATCCGACCCGACCCGACCCGATCTAGGTAAGTATTATTATTATTATTATTATTATTATTATTATTATTATTATTATGTACAAATCATTTTCTCAAAAAAAATTGATAAAAAATAACAAATAGGAAATATGCTTGAAAAAGGTTTTGTCACTTAGAAAATATTTTATTTTATTTATACAAATAAATTTAATAGCTTATAAGCTCATATTGAAAAATTTTGGATATTCTAAAAATCTCAAAAATTAAGAAAATTAAAATGAAAAGAATTCTAATATCTAAAATTAACAAACAAATTAAAATTTTATAAAAAAAAACTACACTTTGTGTGATTTTGATTAGTAGGTACGTAGGTACCTCCGGGGCAACTTAAAATCTAAAAAAATTATTTTTGCTCCACTATATTTTGTAAATTTCAAATAATTAATTTATTTGTAAATATAGATGATTTCTTCATTAATTTGTAAATAAAATTGTAAATATGGAAATTCATAAAATTTAATTTATTTGTTGTTTTATTTTTTGAGTATTACAATGATAAATTTTAAATTATAATTTTTTAAGTGGTAACCATATGGTTTTAATAGGATAGTCCCCGAATTCAAAATTTCTGATTTATAAAGTTTGGTTTTGAATCAAATTTTTTCGCAAACTAGTATTTAGGATCAACTAACCTAGTGGTCCTAACTTATATTTTTTCTCAATTTCGATCGGGTGGGGACTCCAAAATGTTTTTCATAAATTATTATTTTTTAATTCCTAGTCGATGGTTCGTATTAAACGAGGTTGGGTTTAATACGAATTGGATTAAAAGAAATAAAAGTAGAAACAAAAAATTTAGGCTCGACAATTGGTTATGTTGATTATGCTTTTGTCGGAGACTTAGATAAACGAAGATCTCTCACAAGGTATGTATTTACCATTGGTGGCTATGCTATTAGTTGGAAAGCCACCTTGCAAGCAACTGTTGCTTTATCTACCACAAAAGCTGAGTATATGGCGATTACAGAGGCCTGTAAGGAAGTTATTTGGTTGAAAAGCTTATATGGTGAGCTCAATGATGAATTGAAGACTATTATAGTTTATTGTGACAGTCAAAGTGCAATTTTTCTCACTAAGGATCAAATATTTCATGAGAAAGCAAAGCACATCGATGTTCGGTATCATTTTATGCGTAAAGTTGTTGCTTGTGGAGATATTGATGTGAGCAAGGTCAACACTCATGACAATCCAGCTGATATGATTAGAGGTGGGCAAGTGGGTTAAACGGGCCAAAATTTGTTGGCCCATTTAACCCACGGGCCAAAATTGCCTGACCCTAACCCAACCCACTTTAGCCCGTGGGTTAAACGGGCCAGCCCACTTTTTGACCCTTTTAACCCACTTACATATTTTGTGGGTTAAATGGGTCAAGTTGACACATTTAACTTATTTATACTAATTGAATAAGATATATATATATATATATAATAAAAAAGAGAGTTTTATAAGGTTATATATATTAATGATTAATTTTTATTATTTTAATTACTTTTTATATAAAAATAAGTTTTCTAAAATAACTTATTAGATAATATATTTCATTTAAAACAATAAGAATATATTTTATAAAATTTTATGGTGCATGTACATCAATTTGTCATTCTTTGTTATAATTAACACATAAATTTAATTTCAAGTATAAAAAATCTCAAGAATAACCTTCATTAATACATATTTACCCTATAATTATTTATTTTATTTTTATAAAAGTGAGTTGGTGGGTCAACCCACTTAACCCGCGGGCTAACCCACTTTGGCCTGCGGGTTAAGTGGGTTGGGTAAAATTAACCCACTTTTAAAAGGGCTAAAAAAAGCTGGCCCTAACCCGCTTTAAAGCGGGTTAAACGGGCTGGCCCGCGGGTCATAGCCCATTTGTCCAACTCTAGATATGATGACAAAATCGCTCCCTATAGCCAAGTTTAAGCATTGCTTGGACTTGGTTAGTGTTCATTGCTGATTATTGCCTTTTAGGGGTTTTGTGGAAGAGGTGGAGAATATTTGATTTTCATGTTGAAGTTTGGGATTTCTGTTAATTGCTTCTGGATTTTGTGTTAAGTTGGAGAATGTTGAAAATGTGACCTAAAATTGGATCAAAGTTGCCAGCTCTGATGTATTTTGGCCGGCCTAAATTTGTCTTCATGTTGGATTTTGTTCATGGACTCCAAAAGGAGTAGGACGGCTCTAAGTCATCACCCTACATGTCCTAAGCCGTCGGCCTTTCTAGTTAAGCCACTGGCCATAGTACCGATGTAAATATAAGCCGCCAACTTTTAGGCTGGCTTTCATGATAGCCTTTCTTTTCATCCTATAACATATATATATATATATATTGTGTGTGTGTGTGTGTGTGTGTGTGTGTGTGGGTGGTGTTGTTTCTAGGATTTTTTGTGTGAAAGAATAGTGTGAGGTACGAAATTGTGTTGAAAGCTTTAGAGAGACTTAATTAGAATTGAGTAGTTCTCTCTCAAACTTGTATTCCAACTTCAATTATAGTGGATTTCTCCTCCTCTGTCCGTGGTTTTTTTCTCGTCAAGGATTTTCAATGTAAATTCTTGTGTGTTATTTATTTTCTTGTTGCTATTATTTTTCATATTTGTTTCTAACAAGTCGCATGTGCTACTGCATGCGAGTCATATGAAAAACATAAATTGCCTATACTATATGTAATTTTGCATTGGGATTTTGATAATTATTTTTATATAATTTATATTTGCGTTATTTTTATTTGGACATATTGATACTTATACAATTTCCCCCCATTTCAATGGTTCTATGGAATAGCCACAACATGAGAATATGATGATCCATTAGATCAACTTTAACGGGGTTATTTAACATAGAAATCTAAGTTAAGCAACCCCTTTATAAGTTGCTTAACCAATAAAAGAGGTTGCTTAGCTTTGTGGGTTAGTCTACCAAGTAATCCAAAAAACTTTTTTTTTCTTTTGTTTTTTTTGAAGTTAACTTTGTATAATTAATGTAACGTGAGACCCGTAAAAATTTAAAAAAAGTGTTAAGTATCTTACCGAAATAACCCACTAATAAAGTGGAAAGCTCCTGAAGATGATGATATCAGATGTAATATATTAAGTAATTTTCTAAATAATTTATTGATAAAGATAATCTCACAAGACTCATTTTACCATTTATTTCTAAACACTTTTCCTTGCCACATCTAATGCTCCTATAATTTAACGAAGTTTTACTTAATACAAACACAGGCAATTTTAAAAAGAAGCTCTTGGATATATATTTGTATTTATTTAGATGATTATCTACAAACACTCATATTTAATGGGTAGTCAAAATCTTTTCAATCTAACCATCCCTATTGTATCTGCAAAAATATATCAACAACTATGGTACAAAGAATCAAGATTTTTCAAAACTTCTTAGAGCATTCCAAGTTATAAAACCTTCAATGAGATTGGGTCTTGGGGAAAGCTTATTAATGAGGAAGAATATTGACTTTGATCCCCTACTCCAACGCTAACTCTACTTGTTTTATTCTGTGAAATTAGTTTATCATTAATATAATGAATTTTGTTTAATGATTCTCTAGTTGTGCTCTAAGTTCAATAAATAACATGTAGAAATTTATCCCGACCAAGGGACCCGGCCTCCATCTATAGACAACGATACACCTTAGCTTAGGTCATATGCTCGAAATCAAAACCATAGACTCAGAATCAAAATCGCCTAGGGTGGTTCTATGGTAAAGTCTTAGATCTGCCAACTCATGGATTTGGATTTAGCATCCATGAGTAGAAGTGCAAATAAATCAAGCCAGTTTACAAATTATTTAAGTTTGGCTCGATAAGTATTCAAGTTTGATTCTAGAATAATCGATTCGAGCTCAAACTCAAATTACTTAAATAGTTTATTGAGTCGAACTTGAGCTTTTTATATTTATCTCATGAATCTAATCAAGCCTTGTCAAGTTTGAGTCCAATTTAAATATTAAGTAAATTCAAATTGAGTATGGCTATTAATATTATTTTGATTAGAATTAAAAAAAAATTAATAAATCGAGTCTAAACAAATTTAATTGAGTCAACCTAAAGATCATATAATTTTATTTTGAGGTGAACTTGAGCTTAAAATTTTAAGTCTGATCGAACTTGAACCTTAAATCGAGATTGATTTTTAAAATTTCAAGTCCAATTTGAATTCTAGCTGATTTGCAACCTATGCATGATCCACTTGCGTGATTTTCTTTTTTTAATTATATATATATATATGTGTGTGTGTGCGCGCGCGCGCGCACGTGAAAAAGAATAAAATCAAAATAAGTTAAGCTTAAAACTCATAATAAAAATACTATCCAAAAACTTATCATTTATAGAAACACATAAAAGCCGTACATTTATTTATATGTGACTAAAGTTAACTTCAATTGTAGACTTATACTATTAGTTGTGTGAGGATTAGTAAAAATTGTAAGTTACAAAGAAATTAAAAAATAAAAACCAGTCCTACATTGTTAAATAATGATATTTTTATTCAGTAAAAGTATATATAAATCAAACCAAGTATGGTTTAAGATTACATCTATTTCTCCTTTTATTAATGACAAACTACGAATACGAAATTATTATATTTTTAATTCACATGGAGATAGTTTAATTTTTAACTATCATTTAACTAACCGTGTTTCTTTCCCAAGAAAATTGTACGTATTTTTTACTATTTTCCATTACTTTGTTTTTTTAACTGTCTCCATTTTGTAGTTGTATCATATTCCTTTTTCACTAACACATGCAATATAAATTAAAATTACAAACTTAATCTACTTATACGAATTCTCACATTATTGCTTAGTCATCTTTTCTATTATTTTTTTGTATGGTTTCTTCTTCCCCACTCCCCCCGGGCCCTTCTTAAATTTCTCAGACTGCCCTAACAACGAAATGTTGTCCTTGAAATACCAGGTGATGTTCACATAGGGACTCGAGGGGAGCCGCAACAATGTTCAACACGGCAAACCGGCCATGGTCCTTCAACAAGTGGCTTTTGAATAATCAAATCCTACTATTCTAATTTTGAAATGGTCTCTGTCATCACTTGCTTGGGTACACTTTAATTTTGGGGTGTCTCCAATTCCAAGTGTGAAAGTAGCTAATAGGGTCATATTTGATACAACTTTTATTGTGCAATTTGTGCATAAAGTTTGTTTAATTTCTATGCAAATTGTTAGAATTGGTACTTAGAATCGTTTAAGTTAATGTTTCAGGTCTATGAACAAGGAAAACCAAACAAGGATGTTTGAACAAGAAATTATGAAATCTCAGGAGGTACGTTGGCTTTTCTAGAGCCTAAGCCGCTAGCGTACAGTCGGCCTAAAGGAAGAACAGAAGGCAAAACATTAGCACTGCCTTTACGCTACTACCCTTGACCTAGCTTTGAAGAGGAACAGAATAAAGAATATAAAGGCTTGCTAAATTTTCCTTTACGCCGCTGGCCTTGAGGCAGTGTAGACTAATGATCAGTAAACAAGATTTACGCATTGACTCAACACTACCAATGTAGAAGAGAAGAATAGACGGCTTCTACAATTCCATCCAACGCCGGCTTTCTAGAAATCAAAGCTGCCGGCGTTGAGATGGCCTTGAGTGTCCACAAAATCCAAATTTTTAAGGTTGTCACCTACACAGCCAGCCTAGAAGTAGACCTGGCTAGCCTTTGATGTTTTCATTATACACCAGCATATGAAACCCTACACCGCCAGCGTTCAAGCAGCGTAGGTTATCCAAAGAATGCAAATCTTTAAGGCCGAAGCCAAGGTTGCCAGTGTTCAAGCATCATAGCAGTATACGCCGTCTATACACCGCCTACGTTGAAAGTATAACTACCGGTGTACACTTTGTAACTGAAGAATTCACATGAAAAGTCTGGAATTCTTTCTTTATAAGCTAGGGTTTGCTTCACAAATGGACATATACGAAATAGATAAGAATTAGAGCAGTCTTTCTTTCTTTGTTAGGAATTGTTAGAGAATTTGAGAGAGTGTTAATTTGGAGCTTTGTATTGACAAGATTTTGCAAGTGAAGATCTTAACATTTGAATTGGTGATATCTAATCTTATTTTTTTTTCTATCAAATTCATCTGTTTGATTTCATTGATTATTTTGTTATTTGCAATTTCTCATTTGATTGTTGAATCATTATCCATGTGTAGCTAAATTGTCATTGTGGGAAGTTGATGAAGCCTTAAGCATGCTAAAATGATCTTTGAAATTATGTTATATGGTTGTTAGGCTTATGAAATATTCATATTGAATTCCTCTTATACATCTTATTTCTATAGGGAATTTGATTTATAAGAATCTCGATAACTCGAAAGGGAAATTAAGATTCATAGGAATTCATGAATTAAGATTAAATAACAATTGCAGAAGTAGTAGAGTTTAATCTAATTTAGAAATTATCCATTGTTATTCATGCAATGTTTTATGTTGATTTCTCACCAAGGGACTAGGGGAAGTTGATTTAAATCATTAATCAATTATAGAATCAAAGGATTTGTAGTTGTGAAATAGATTCTACTGGTAATTTATTTAGCAGAAGCTATTAGGTTATTTTGTGGTTTAAAAGATATCAAAACTTGATTGTGAGTTTTAGGTCTTGACAATTTCATATGAATATCCATAAGTCTAATTATCAATATAACATGATTTCAAGATTGATTAGCAGTGTTAAGGTGGATTCTTTTCCTTCCCACATCCTTGTGATATAAATCTCTCTATCACTATCATTCCATTCATCAATAACTATTAATTTATATTAGAAATAGATAATTAGTTAAATTATAAAAATTGATTGGCTAAATATTAGTTGAAGCTAATACCAGTCTAGTAGTTAAAGTGATCATCGTGGGAACGATACTCTACTCACTTTTGTATTACTTGATCAGAGCCAGTACACCTGCTGGAAGAATTCACACTTTATTTATATACACATTTCAACTAGATCAAGTTTTTGGCGCTGTTGTCGGGGATCCAATTAATATTATACTACCTTTAGTTTTGCTAGTAGTTTAGGCACTTTTCTAGGGTTTGATTGTTTTCTTTTCTTTTTGCAGGTCACATACACAGGAGTAGAAGTCAGGAGCTTCTACCAATTGACCCTAAAATTGAAAGAACTCTACATCAACAAAGAAGAGAAAATAGAAGGCAAGAGGAAGTGCTACAAGTAGAAGAAATGGCAGAAAATGAAGCACGGAACAATGCAGGCAACAATGATCAAAACAACAATCAAATTCAAGTTGCACCTGCTAGAGCACTTAGGGATTATACTCCAGATTGACACACCTAGGGACACGGCTTGTCTCAAAGGCGTGTACATTGCTGTCCGCGCACCATGGATGACACGCCTAGAGACATGGCTTGTCCCTAGGGCGTGTAGCTTGCTGTAAAATTGTCTCAAATGAGACATTCAAGGGACAAGTCATGTCCTTTACTCATGTCAAAAGCCCTATTTAAACACACTAGGTTTTCAAAAAACAAAAGGGCTTCCAATTTCTGCACTTTAAAAAAAAAAAAAAAATTCCAAGGCACACTACCACTCATTCTCACACATCCACTCCATTTCAAGAGAAATTCATTTTTATAGTGAATTGTATTTCCTTTATATTGTTACTCAAGTGTATCAATATAAAATGTATCTCTCCAATGTGTCTCCTCTATGTGTTAGACGCCTTGTACATAGTATGGAAGCCTTCGCACGACTGAGGCGGTCATTCTTAGGCTTTAATATTGTGTACGGTGGACTGCCACGTTTATGGTACCCTTCGGGGCGTGACACACACACTTCTGGAGGATAGTGATGATGAAGAAGTTGATGCACAGATTCGAGCCTCCAAGGAACAAATTATTGAAGAAGTATCTGAGGATGAAGAAATTGATGAAGAGGAGGAGAAAGAAGAGGAAGAAGATGACACACCAACACCCACACCACCAAAAAAGAAGAAACAGAGAAAGATTGAGGATGAGGATGAAGATGATCCTGACTATCAAGGAGATTGATTCCTTGATTTGTTGCTTCTTTAATGATTTCTGATGATGATATTTTGATGATTGTATTTTTGAGCACCCAGTTTTGGGTTAGACTCTTTAGGGCTCTCTAGTAGGATCATGAGTGCTAACTTTTGCTTTGATTTGTTTGTTTTTATTTTGTTTTGTCTTTTGTCTTGCAGCCTAAATACACTTTGTTATGACTTGCTCTCACAGCTGCTTTATTTTGCTGAAGAATATGACTATCTTGCAGCTGGATGTTGATTTTTAAACAGGGAAGTTCATTTTCTTTTTCCTTTCCTCACTTATTGCATATATTTTGACATTGGAGACAATGTCCCAATTAAGTGTGGGGGAAAGATATTCTTGAAAGGAATATTTGGTTTTTCTATACTTTTCATGATCATATTATTTTGAGCTTGATTTTGAAATTTTGTCAAAGTTTCCCATTTACACTTTGCAAATGTGCTTTAATGATATATCTTAAAAATATACTTGGCTGTTTATTAGCATTCATATTAAAGTAAAAGCGACTTATAGTACCTTACTCATCTATTTTGTGATTAGTATACTTAGTTGAAATTATAAGATAGAATCTAGGTGGGGTAAATTTACTTGCTATTTAGTAATGGAATTTAGAGTCTAGAAATGGAGTGAAGTCCTTAGTTGAAATTTAAACGGTTATATTTCTAAGCCTATTAGCTTGAATTTTTTTCATTCAAACATTTTTTAGGGCTCCTTTAACTTTTTATGGAAGGAGTATGTGAAATCAATCACTTAGTGATTCTTTTTGAAAATCAATTAATTAAAAGGTTGTTGAGTTTAGAGAAATGGTTGAAGGCTTATATACCTGCTAATTGGTGGTGAAATGTAACTGGGTCTATTTTACTGTTGATTGACTTTGGTTTTATTTTGTGACTTTGGAATTTGTTATTAAAAGGTAAGAGTAAAGTTTGACTTACTTGGATTAACCTTAGAATTTTAATTAAGGTATGCTAATTGCATTTATATAATAGATTTGAGCAGTAGGTACAAAAGCAAGTCGCTACAATCCAAAATGGACTGCTATGTTTTCACTTGTGAAAAATTCTGAGCATATTTGATGATGTTTTTTTTCTTTGTTCTTAAATTGTTTGCTTTAGGACAAGCAAGTGCTTAAGTGTGGCGGAATTTGATGAACCAAAATTATTCCTATTTTATGAGTGCAAAAACATATGTTTGATGGTCATTTTATTTTATTGATGGAGTTAAGCTTTCAGGTCTTTAAAGGAGATATTTTTCAAAGAAAGCGAAGACGGGTCAAAAATGCAAAGTTTGGATCAAGAAGAACTCAACATGTCAAGAACAAGCCATGTCTTTCAACCATGACAAGAAAGAACCAAAATTAAAGGCTAAATATCAAGCTTTTGGAAGACATTTATGTGATATGACTTGTCCTAAACCGTGTCAATCTGGAAATTCAACTTTGCAAGGAACATTTCTCTGACACGACCTATCTCCAGCCCTGTCGATTTAACAAAGAGTCATTCAATGTGTAAACAGCTTTTTAACTACAGTAACCTCTTATTTAGTAAAGAAACGTTTATTTCGAGCATTGAAGGAGTGTTACTTGAAAAGCCAAGAGACTCATAACTTCCGAAACTTTTCATTTCTCCTCATCATGAACAATCAATTCCATTTAATTGAAGATGATTACAAAAAGGAGATTGTGGGGGAGAGAAAGAACACACACGAAAGTTTTGAAGATGAGAGTTTTCCAAGAGAAGGAAGTTCTGGAGATTCTAACAACAAGTCAAGATTATCACGGATTGAAGATCCGAAATTTTTTAGCTTTATTCTTTTTGGGTGGTATCATGATTTCAAATTTCTGTTTTGAGTTTCATGTATTATCATTAGACACTATGGAAGAGTGAAATTACAGATCTGGGTTTTGTTGAATTCCATGTTTATCATGCGTTGAGGCTTTGTTCTTAATGAAAGATTGAAGTTCTTTTGTTCAATTGCATGCTTGTTAACCGTTTCTTAAGTTTGTATATCCGGAATGCAAGCTTATGTATGATTTCCATTTGAGCTAATTGAAAGATTGCTTTTATGATTTGATCTATGCAATTGAAGAGATTTGTTTGTAATTCTAAACATAGAATAACAAGAATCTTCTATATGAGAAAATGAAAATGAGTTCATATTACTAATGCAAATTTGGGTTGCTATTTATTGAGGAGACATCCTAATTGATTAACCTAGGTTTAGATAAACTGTTAGATTCAAAAGAATTAACAAATTACTCAAGGAACTCTATAGCTTAGAACTAAAATCTTAATTATCTGATATGGGTTGCCAAGGATTTACATGATAAATTGGAGGTAAGACAAAACCTGGATCATTCGTTCTTAATTGAATCTTGTTTGTTTGTTGGAGTTGTGTTAATATTGTTTTAAAGAAAATTAGATAAAATAGTAAAACATCAAAATTGTTCAGTTAGATAGTAGAATACGATTTAGTACTAGTACTTGTTTATTCCCTGTGGACTATCCCGATTTCTACACTATATTACATTTTCGATAGGTACACTGCCTATTGCCTTTATAGTGAATTAAGAATGGGCCTTTATAAATTTAAAACTACGCTTGAAGGCAACTATCAGCTACCAGCCTTGACCTATCTTTGAAGAGGAATAGAATCAAGAACTTAAAGGCCGACAAAATTGTCCTTTATCCTACCGGCCTTGAGGCGGTGTATGCTGAAGATCAGTAAGCAAGATTTAAGCACTAGGTCAATGCTGCCAGTGTAGAAGAGGAGAATAGAAGGGTTATGCAATTTCATGCAACGCTAGCTTTCTAGGAATCAAAGCTGTCAGCATTGAGACGACCTATCCATAGAATCCAAATTTTTAAGGCTGTCACCTAAACAACCAGCCTAAAAGTAGATTTGGCCAGCCTTTGATGTTTTCATTATACATTGGCATATGAAACCCTATGTCGTCGACATTCAAGCGGCTTAGGTTATCCACATAATACAAATCTTTAAGGTCGAAGCCAAGGCTGCCAGTGTTCAAGCATCATATCAGTATATGCCGTAGGGGTTGATAGTGTAATTGCCAACATACACTTTGTAACTGATGAATTCAAATGAAAGGTCTGGAATTCTTTTTTTATAAGCTAGGGTTTTCTTCACAAATGGAAAGATATGAAATAGATAAGAATTAGAGCAACCTTTCTTTCTTTGTTCGGAATTGTTAGAGATTTTGAGAGAGTGTTAATTTGCAGCTTTGCTTTGATAAGATTTTACAAGTGATGATCTTAATATTTAAATTGGTGATATCTAATCTTATTTTTTCCTATGCAATTCATTTGTTTGATTTCATTGATTATTATGTCATTTTCAATTTCTCATTTGATTGTTGAATCATTATCCATGAGCAGCTAAATTGTCATTGTGGGAAGTTGATGAAGCCTTACGCATATTAAATTGATCTTTGAAATTATGTTATATGGTTGTTAGGCTTATGGAATATTCATATTGAATTCCTATTATACATCTTATTTCTATAGGGAATTTGATTTATAAGAACTTGATAACTTTAAAGAGAAATTAGGGTTCATAAGAATTCATGAATTAATGTTAAATAACAATTGCGGAAGCGGCAGATTTTAATCTAATTTAAAAATTATCCATTGTTATTCATGCAATGTTTTATGTTGATTTCTTACTAAGGGATTAGGGGAAGTTGATTTAAATCATTAGTTAATTATAGAATTGAAAGATTTGTAATTGTGAATTAGATTCCACTGGTAATTTATTTAGCAGAAGCTATTTGGTTAGTGGTTTAAAAGATATTAAAACTTGATTGTGTGTTTTAGGTCCTGACAGTTTCATACGAATATCCATAAGTCTAATTATTAATATAACATGATTTCAAGATTGATTAGCAATGATAAGGTGGATTCTTTTCCTTCCCACGTCCTTTTGATATATATCTCTTTAACACTCTCATTGCATTCATAGATAGTTGTTAATTTGGATTAGAAATAGATAATTAGTTAAATTATAAAAATTGATTGGCTAAATATTATTTAAAGTTAATACCAGTCTAGTAGTTAAAGTGATCCTCGTGGGAATGATACTCTACTCACTTTTGTATTACTTGATTAGACTCAGTATACTTGCTGAAAGAATTCGAAATTTATTTATATGCACATTTCAAGCAGATCAGTTGTAGATGCCCTGAGCCCTCTAATTTTCTTATTAGACCCAAAATGTACCGAAATTACCCTTATATTGGATACGTTGTGTTGCATGAGCCAAGTTTTGACCGATAAAGAATGCTTCTACAAACATTAAAAGACGGATCAGAGGGACGCTAGGGGTTGTTTAATATAGCCACTCCGACGCTCAAGTGAATCTGTGGTGAAGATGAGGTGGGTGCAAACAAAATGTCAGATAAGTTATTTTTCTATAGTATGCTACCAAGCTATTGATGTTCCCCCGATCACAAGATGTGGCATAATGGAGGAAGATGGGGGAAACGAAACCAAGCTGAATTGATGGCGAGCTGGTCATCCTAGTGACTTGGTGACCTTGTTATGGAGCCTCGAGGTGTGGACCCGAGGCCAGGTCTGGCATCTCCTCGTTTTTGACACATCCAGGATTAAGATGAACTAAGCTGCTGCTTCCATGAGATGTTGAGATTAAGGCTTCCTAAGCCCCAAAAGACCAAGTGGGCCTTGGGTTATATTTTACCATCAACATTTGTATATATACCCGCAAGGTCGTTGGCTTCGAGGAGTTCATCTCATAGCGAGCTGAAATCTCCATTTGAGCTACATCCTCATTTAGTGATATATCGTTATGATAACCGTAGCATTTTTCTGGTGAAGTATTGTATCTAATATGCTTTACAGTCTCTGAGGGAGTACAATATTTCCGAGGGGACCTATGAATTTGAAAGATCCTGACAATACTTACGTCTGACTCTGACAGCTGCAGCCATTGGTCGTGACGTTAGAGCCCTAAGGGCCTACTCATGAGTTTCGAGGGGTTTGGGCCTTTGTGTTCTCTTCGTTCTTCTATAAATACCCATTTTTTGTAGGGTTTTGTTCACAACATTTTCTACATTTCATCTTAAAGACATTATTAACATCTCTCTTGCTCTTTAGTTCATCGGTATTTCACAAATCCTCCTAACAATGTCGAACTTAGGTACATCTACTATCAAATCTTTTTCACATGACTTAGTCAGCAAGGTTCAACGGTTTGCTTGCAAGGTGGGAAGAGAAGAGGAGGATACCGTGTCGAGCTCAAGTGGCTCGAAGTCAAGCGGTGGACATAGGTCGGGGAGTGGGGCTCCGCTTCTTTCAGTGGTCGTGAGGGGAAGCTAGGCAGGTCTCTAAAGTTTATGCTGAGGTACGAAGGTGCTTTCGATGTGACTTCTTATGTCGAGTTGGCCAGGATGATATATCGAGGTCCAAGAGACGTATATCAATTTGACGGCCTTGATAAAACAAAGGTCATTCCATTGTACTCGGAGGTGGCGCGAGGAGACGGTTCTAAAGGTGTTTGGCCAAATAGGATTCGCATTAAACTATCAAAGGAGAAGATCATAGCTATATTTGAGCAGGAGATGCGTGATGCACCTCAGGAATGGCTGATCGTAAGGCTTAAGAAGTCGGATCGTGTTTATCTCCTCGGTGGTCGTCAATTTTCCTTATACAAGAAGGCATTCAAGTTTAGGCTAAGGATTCCCTTTTCTCCTTTTCAAAAGGAGTTATTTAATTACCACCGTCTATGTCTGGTGCAACTGTTGCTTAATGCTTAGCGAAAACTAGTGGCCTTTGAGGCCATTTGTCTAAGAGTTTTGGTGTGACCCACATGACCTTGTTTCGGCAATTTTTCTTTATAAAAGCTTGTCGGAGGGGTGGTGGCACTTCGCCAAATAGCCTAAAAATCCTCAGCTTCTTACTGGGTTCACTAGCTCGAATGGGTTTGATTGGAAGCGTGAATTCTAGATAGTCAGGATGGACGATGGTGTGCAACAAGGTTTTGATTTTCTAGGTAGAATGGTGTGAGCCCATTTGTGAGAAATCTCAACCCTTGATGGCACGATGCTACGGAGATGGCAGTGTTAGCGGATGCTTTGTGAGTGTGGGATGTAAGGTCGTATGATGCCATGCTTGTTGTGAAAAACTTCATGAGTAAGAGGTCCATAATTGATGGAGGTATGACATGGTTGTTCATGCGATTATGTTGCTTTTTTCTCGCTCTCTCTCTCCACCCCTAAAAAACCCATCGAGTCGAGCTCTAGGGAAAAGCCTTTTTTGCAGTCAAGTAGTACGAGCTATTAAGCTCACCCGGGCGATTGTTTTTCCTGCGATGCTTACATGTTTTGTTTTTTACTTTTGTTTTGTAGAGCCCGCAATGCTGGTGGTGAATGTAGCTAATGTGCTTGTTGATCCTTCAAAGAAGAGAAAGAGGTCATCATTGAAGAGACCAGGAATTAAGCAGCACCCTGCCGAGGTTGGGAGTACCACCGGGGTCAATCTGCCCATGATTAATGTTGATGAGTAGGGGGAGAGAGCCGAAGAAGGGGCTGTGAGAGTTGGGGCTGCAAGTGTTGCTATTGGACTTAGAGACATCGGTGCCAATATTGACGCTAGTGTGTAAGGTACTCTTGGAGTAAGTTCACCATGCTGAGCTCCATCTCAGGAAGACCCAATTGTCCCCCATGTCAGCACGAGTTCAAGTCCCTATTTGCTTTAGGGAGGTCTATGCGAGCAGTAATGCTAACACGAAGGGTTAGACCCTAATTCATGGTCGTAGGAGCCAGCCTGGAAAAGGTGTCGCTAGTACTCCACTGGACTTTATCAAGGGGAGGCTACTGAAGTAGAGCAACATTACCATGGATTGGTTATGTTTTGAGGGCCCATTATGGAAAATTGTCATTGGTCGATCTAACTATGGATTTTTCAGCCCAAAGACTTACGAGGTAATGATGTTGTGTTTGTTAGGTTTTCTAGACAAAGCTACCTAAGTGGTGTTTAGTGAGCTATGCTAACCATTACTTTTGTGTAAGCCCTATTAACGGTTACCGAGGCTTTTCGGTTGTTCAAGGAAAACCATGAAGCGGTATGTCTTATGCCCTCGTTCTTTATATATGTATATATATATCTATCTATCTCCGCATCTTCCTTTTTGTTTTTTATGTGTTACATGCTTACCTACGGAGCAACCGAGCTGGAGGCTCAAAAGACGAGTTTAGAGAAAGAGCTTGCTGAGGTGATGCAAAACAAGATGTGGTTGAAGAGCGACCTGATGGCTCTAATAGATGAGCGCGATAGGTTATGTGGTGAGGTGGAAGATAAAATCGCGAGTGCATGATTTGAGGTAGCCAAGGAGAGGAGGAGGCAGTCTCTTGCTAAGGTGGCAACCACCGAATTCAAAGATAAGTGGAGGGGTGTAAAGGACAAGCAGGATATGTTTTCTCGCTTAGTGATAGAAATGGAAGTTGCGATGGCGAAGGAAAGGAGAGAGCTTGACGTTGTCGTCCAAGAAAAGGGGAAGTTACCAGAGAGCTTGCAATCGTTGAAGGGAGACTGTGAGAAGTTAAAGATAAACTTTCTCCTTTTTTTTTTTTTAGCTTTGCTCTTGTTAACTGTAGCCTTTTTATTGGATCATGTCGTCAATCTGCAAAGTAGTCAGCTAATCCTTGAAGCGACCAAGATACGGGTTATTTACGAGCTGTTTAAGAGCCAGGAGTGGAAGGATACCCAAGTGAAGCTTATTCGTGACACCGCAAGGTTGATAAGGGATGAGTTGTTGGAGAGATACCTCGATCTGGATGTCGGTTTTTTATCAGCTTGCCTAGGGGAAGGTCATGGAGAAGTCTTTAGCGAGGATAGTGATGGTGACGATGGTGATGGGCAAGGCGGAGAGCCTACTGCAAAGGGCAACGTTAAGTTTATTGCTAAAGGGGCTGGTGATGTTTCCACTGACGGTGTTGTCAAAGTCGCTACCAAAGGTCGTGTGGTTAATCGAGAAGGAGCAAGCGATCATGTAATTTAAGGAGGTAGAGGTATGGGTGCTTTAGTGACGGTAGCTCATCAGATCGATTAGGAGGCCTTATTATTAGCGGTTCTTGATGTCGTTATCGAGCTCGAAGGCAGTTCCGAGAGGCAAGCCCAAGCTAGTCCTGTTAAGGGACCTAATGGCACTAACGCTGTTCCTCAGCCTGTGACGAGGAATGAGGTTTTTAGAGCTTGCGGCGAGTGATCTGGATTTTTGGTGTGTGGACTTTGTTTCTTGATTGTTGTAATGTAGCTGAAAGATTATTATTTTATAAATATTGATGTATTTTAAGATCATGTACTCGCCCTTTATGAATGAAATTTTCTTTTCTTTATTCCGATCTTTGTTTAATAATTTGAATCTCCTTATGATGTATGTTTGTGCTTGATTTGTCGTTCCAATATTGTTTTTTATTAGATTTCTTTGCGTAGGTTTAGTCTCATTTTCCCAAGACTAACCGTAGGTCTGCAGGTTTGACTTTCTCGAGTGGTGATGGTGTCTTACTAGGACGACTATATGCGTTAGAAAAAATTTCCTTTTTGATACTCATGGATTCCTTAGGCATGATTGGACAATTGGGGAGAGCTTTGCTTAAGATCATCAATGTTTGATGCCATTGAATGAGAGCTTTTTGGCGCTATAAATACCGTTGTTACGTAGACTTCTTCTGCATAGCAGTATTCTTGTTCACGTACATCTACATTGTCAAGCTCAAATTAATCATACACTTGGTGAGGTCATGAGTATTCATGGGGTTTAGTTTTATTATGCTTCTGTGGCTTGAGAGGTCGAGCCCATGGGTGCTTCATTGGTTGAGATATAATGGGAGTCATGTTATCTCTGTTTAGAAGGGTCAAGAGTCTTGTAGTATTTATTTATGCGAACCGGTCACCTATGCTGTGTAATGGGTTAGGCATGTTACCCAGCACTTACTTCCCTTTTTATCCTTGTCTGTTTGGTCTAGGGCGGTGCTTCTCTTCTACGGTTCTCGGATCCGAGCTCCCTTTGGCTATCATTCTTAGGGTCGACCATGGTGAATATGGTAGCACCTTGCGCATGAGTAGGGGCTTGCTCTCATCAAGCGACCTAGGACAAGGTTGTCGTGGAGAGATTTTCTGGCTCCTTTTCCCCCATTCCAATCAATCTCATGTGGCATCCTTGATGAAAGGTAGAGGTTATTGGAGCTAAACGGTGATGATATCCTTTTTAAGCTTTGTTTCACGTTCTCATGTTAGTGCGGTGCTTATTGGGGAGGTAGCTCTTTAATCCCTGTTATCTAGTATTGCCGAGCTTGGATCCAACTGAGATTCATTGTTGTTATTACATGGACAAGCTCAGGTCGATGGATAGGGACGTAGAATCATGGTATTACCCGAACTCGTAGGAAGACTTCTCAACTGGTTAAGCCTAGGTCGAGTCATGGTCTAGTGGTTCTCGAAGAGCTTTTCTAATTTGAGGTTTAGGTCTTTGTTGGGAACCTTGAAGTCGCGGTTAAGTTTAGCTCAAAGAATGTTATGTTCGAGTCAATACTTTATTATACTAGCTGGGATGCCACTAAAAAAATTATCTTAGCCGTGATGCTACTCAAAACAACTGTAACAATTTGCTTTAATGAAATCAATGAACAATTATCTGTAGCCTTGATTTCTCGTGTGTTTGGTTTTACTTTCTTTTGTTCACTTTCTTTTATTTAACCTTTTTGAGGTTTATTTGTGCAATTGTGTGAGAGTAGTTATTCGAAGGGAGTCATTCAAGGTAGTGAGAGGAGTTACTCGTAAGAAGGAGTTACCCAAGCTCTTTAGGTGAGTTACCCGTAAGCGGGAGTTACCAGAGCTCATGAGGTCATACGATGCCTCTTTCGAATATCATGATACGCACTTTGTGGAAATCCTTGATTTCATATGCAAATGCTTTTCTTTTGACATTTTACACATGTTGATTCCTGTTTACTCAAAAAGACTTTCTTAAATTGTTGGTGTTTTAGGTTCTAGGAATGAGCTTGCCTTCTAATGTCTCAAGTTTGTAAGCTACATTTCCTATAACTTCTTTTACTCATAGTAGGTCTTCCCAGTTCGGAGCGAGTTTTCTGCAGGCTTCTTCTGATCCCATTACTTCTAACTTTCTACAGACGAGATCTCCAGGGGCAAAATTTTATGTTGGACCCTCTCATCGTAATATCATGCTTCTCGTTGTTGATATGCGGCGATTCTCTTGCTTACTATGTCGTGAGTTTCCTCGATGGTGTCCAACGGCTTGGAGGCTAACCTCGCTGACCAGTTTGGCATATGAGGCTACTCTGATGTTGTGAAGTTCTAGCTCAATGGGCAAAATGGCCTCAGAGTTGAAGGCGAGATGAAAGGGAGTCTCATCGGTGGGTATGTTTCGAGTGGTGCGGTACCCCTATAAAATGCTCCGTAGCTCATCTTCCCATTGTCCGCTCTATTGATCTACTACTGGCCTTGAGGCTCTGCATGATAGTTTTAATTATCGCTTCAACCTAGCCATTAGTGCAGGGATGCGCAACAAAGGTGTAGCGGGGCATGATGCCGTAATCAACACATCAATCCTTGATTTTCTTTAAGTTGAATTGTCGCCCGTTATCCATGACTATGGAGTAGGGACTCCAAATCTGACAATGATATTTCTATAAATGAAACATTGGACGTTTGTATCTGTAACCTTTGCCACTGCTTCGGCCTTCACCCATTTAGTGAAGTAATTGCATCCTGTTATGATGAATTTCCTTTGTCTTATAGAGAGGGGGAAAGGTCTAAGTATGTCCAGCCCCACATGGTGAATGGCCATGGGTTGGTGAGGCAGAGCAAGTTGGAATTCGGGGTGTAGGTTATCGAGGTAGTCTTTTGGCATCGTTTACAATGTTTGAAAAATTATTTTGCATCGTTTTTCATGGTCGGCCAAAAGTAACTAGCTTGTATAAGTCGGGTGTGCAATGATTGAGCTTTGACGTGATTGTTGCATTTGCCAGCATGGAGTTCTTTGAGAACCCGTTGTCCTTCCGCTGGTTGTAAACATCGGAGAAGGGGGAAGCTGAAACCCATTTTATACAGAATTCCATTAATGAGAATATAGTTGGTTGCTCGGCACATCAACCTCTTGGCTTCAACTTTGTCCAACGAAAGTGTGCCATCTTTGAGATAGTTCTCTATCGGCATCATTCAACTCGAAGAGAGCATCTCACACTATAAATCAAGCACCTCGTGGATCTATGCTGTTGTAGACTTCTTGGGTAGATATTCAACGAATACTCTTTCTTCGATCTTTCCCAGGTCGAGCAATATCATCAACACCAATTTAGAAAGTCTCTCAGCGTCCATGTTGTCGGTTTGCAGGATCTTAACTATGTCCACGAAGGTAAATTCCTAGTGAGTGATTGAATTGCTTCTAAGTAGCCTACCATTTCTTCACTCTTTGCTTCATATAAGTCCTTGACTTACTGGACCACGAGCTGAGAATCGAAGAAGATCTTGAGGTTCCCTATTTCTACTGCAATATCCATGGCAAGACTTAACCCAACTAACAAGGCCTCGTACTTTGCTTCATTATTACTTATGGGAAATTTGAATCTTAATGTGTAGTTTATTTTGACCTCATGGGGTCCCTTGAGGATAAGAGTAGCTCTACTTCCTCCTTGCATAGATGAGACATCCACGTGGAGAGTCTACTCAGGTTTTTCCTCGTCTTCCTGTTTTGGGTAGTGTATTCGACCACAAACTCTACTAAGACTTGGTCTTTGATGCTTCTTGAGGCTGATATTGAACCGCGTAGATACTTAGCTCAATGGCATCCTTCATCATCTTCCCTGACACGTCTAGTTCTTTGAAGATTATTCTTATTGGTACATCAGTAAGATATCACGACTGCTGAGGCGAACTTCTCCAATTTAGTATACCTTAGTCCTGGGCCCTAGAGGATGTGGCTAATGTAGTATATCAGTTGGTGTTGCTTTGTTTTAGCTTGTGTTAGTGTGGGCGATAGGGCTCGATCGCTCACTACGAGGTAGAGATTCAAGATTTCACTTGCCATTGGGGTCTTCGATATTAGCAGTAAAGAGAGATACTATTTCGGCTCGTTAAAGGCCTGTTAGGATTTTTCTGTCCATTTGAACTTATCTGGCTTCTTGATGATTTTGAAGAACTCGGAGCATCAGTCTGTACTTGTGGGGAGAAACCTACTTAGTGTGGTAATTTTTCCTGTAGGTTATTGTACCTCTTTTATCGATTTAGGGGGGTTCATCGCCAGTATTACTTTAATTTTGTTGGGATTTGCTTCGATGCCCCTTGATGACCAACTAATGGAAGGTGGCGTCGGCATTCTTTAATCCGAAGGGCATCATCTTATAATAGTATATGGCAAAGGAAGTAACAAACAAGGTGTGGACCTCATCTGAATCCTTCATTTTTATCTGGTTATAGTTGGAGAAAGCGTCCATGAAGCTCAGAAGCTCGTGTCCTGAGGTATTATCAACAAGCTGGTCAATTCGCGGTAAAGGGAAACAGTCCTTTGGACACTCTTTGTTGAGGTCTGTGTAATCTGCACATATTTGCCATTTGCTACTAGGTTTCTTGACTAGCACTACGTTAGCTAACAAAGTAGGATACTTTTCTTCCCTGATGACTCTAGCTTGAAGCGATTTCTGAACTTTTTCTTGCCTCTCTAGGGTGAAGTGTTCGATTTGCTAATGTACCGGCCTGATGATTTTGTTGATGTTAAGGTGATGTGTGATCTCACCGGGGCTCATACCTGTGATGTCAATGGGCGACTAGGCAAATACATCCTTATTTGCCTTCAAAAAGGCGATCAATTCTTTCTTGACATCAGGGTGGAGAGTTGCTCTGACCTTGACAATGTGGTCGAAGGCATCATCGATAGCAACCTCTTCCCTAAGCTTGGTGGGCTCATTACGCCATTCGGGGTTATGCACAAGTTCTACTTCGATTGCGCATGCAAGATCTCCTTTTAAGGCCCTAATGTATAGCTGTCAGGACTGCTCCTGGTCTCCTCGGAATACGCCTATGCTCACAAGGGAGGGGAATTTTGTAAACCCTCGAAGTTTTATGATCGAATTAGTGCTTAAACCCTAATTAGAAGACAACCGAATTTTCAAAGTCAATAAAACCATAGTTTACCGTAACCGCTTAACTCCGGCATTACCGTTTTCTTTAGCCCTAGAAAACGAAATTGGAATAATTAGTTGTAATAGTTTGTAATAGCTATAGATTTCATAAAAATATCAGTTTTACGAAATTCGGGTGTCCTTTGAACCCGATCGGACATAGTTCTCGAAAAACATGTCCTGGGGCTCGGAATAGTAAAAATATTCCGAATATACCCTTAGACTCGTAAAAATATGAGATTTTCAAAAATATCAATTTCGTTATTTTTCGGTGGCTTAAAAATATCAGATATCGCATTTATACGCGTATTTTCTTAATACCGGTACTTAAATTGTCATGTCTACTTTACATTACACTATTTACTACTATTCTACACTATTCACCTATCTCTACTTTTCCTTACAAGCTACTCTTACAACCCATACACCTATTTCTGACACATTTTCATTTCCAATACAATTTCACATCTTTCATTGCTTACTTTTAATTAACAAAATAACAAAAAAAATAAATTTTTCCCTCTCCCCCATGCACAATTGGCGCCGGTCCCTCCCTCTTTCTATCTATATTGTTTTTGTTTTCATTTATTTAATTAACACAAATTATCTCCCATATTTTCCTATAAATACCCCCTCATACCTTCACTTCTTTCACACCACTTCTTTACTAAAGTTACTCTCTCAAAATCTCTCAAGAATTCTCTCCAAGAGGTTCTTCCAAGAAGCTCTCTTTAGTTCATCTCTCTTAGGTAAAAATTCTTCAAGAAGTTCCTATGTTCATCTACTTAGTATGTGTTTTCTAAAACCATGAAGGTTAAGAAAACAACAATAGGTTCATACTTTGTTTTTGTTCATGATCTCAATTCCTTTATGTTCCTTTATGTTTCTATTATGTTCCTAACTATCTAATATATCTATATAGATATATGTATATATATATATATTATTTAGAGCATATAAGCTCAATGTCTTGCAATTTATTTACCTTCCATGCAATTTATTTACTTCATTGCAATTTATTTAATTTCAAGTTGTTCTTAAGACTAGTCTTTCTAGTCTTAGACTTGTCCTCATCAAATCAAAACATTTTCTTTTCTTTTCTTTTTGGGACTAGTCTTTTCTTAGTCCCGAGGTACCTTGATGAAGCTAAGGTCCCAATACTTGATTTATTTCTTTATATGCTTATTCTTTTAAGTTATTATGTTCTTTTTATATATTCATAACTTATGATTCATATTCATGCATGAACATAATGGTTTTGTCTCAACAAAATAAATAAAGGAAGTGTTTTCTTAAGCTAAAAAGTTTTCCTCTAGAAATAAAAGTATGGAGTTAATGTTTTTAAGAAGTCATCCTAAACAAACTTAGAGGAACTTATAAAAGGTTTTATAAACATACAAAGGACTTATGAAGTAAACAAGAGTTTCACAATAACTTCATCTTTTTCTTTAAATAATAAAACTCATTTTCATTAAATGATCTCAAGAAAATAAGGAACTAAAATATTCTTTTGTGAAAATTATTATTACTTTTACAAGTTGTCTGAAACTAAGCTTAGAAAAATAAAAATCATTCTTTTAGAACAATTACAAGAAATTAAATACTCATTTCAAAGTAGCTCAAGATCTTCTTAGAGTAAAGTAAATATTTCAAAATTTTCTCAAGTTCAAAATCTTTCAAGACTTTACCTTTTTCATAAATTGAGACAACTCCATTTACTTCATACATTGTTATGAGTCATTACATATATGTATATACCTTTCAAAAATTTTACAAAATACTTGGAATATTCATCTTTTCAAATGAGCTTTATTTACAAGGAGGAACTCAAGTTTTTACAAATTCGTGAAGAATCTGGTCGCTGCTTTTTCGGGACTCAAATGACTTAGTTTTATGAAAATAATCTTAGAAATGCATAGATTTTTTCGAGTAGGTAGAAAACGATATATTATTTGCGAAATTCCGAGTTAAAATGAGCAAGTTATGGCCATTTTAAGTTGGAATTTCCTCTTATACGATTTTACCGCAATTTTAAGAAAAGTTTAGAATCTTCAAGAATAGAAGTTTCATGAAAGACTCATTTTGGGTATTTCATTTTGTTTAGGTAACGAAGGACCCGAGATCGTCTTTCTAGAGGACTATTTCGATTAGATCTACCGATATGGAGTGAGTTAATTCTTTTCCCAAATTACATTTCCTTGTATGTGTTTGTAATTAGTAGCACTAGAGATTTAGGAAAAGATAAATGAACAATTGTTATGAAATATTTATTGAATGAAAATTAAGTATATCGAAGGACGATATGTTAAATAAAAAGTATGATTCTTGTATTGATATGATGAAATTATGGTTGATCACCTTTAATATGAATTCAACTTTATTTGATTAAACGTATAACTGAAATTTATTCATGCATATCATACTTGTGAGTCACATTTATTTCACTACTATTCTTCGTATGGGGAAACGAGGAAGTAGTAGTGGTGGTTGGTAGGAGCCGGAAAGTCTACATAGGCCAGTAGGAGCCAGGAAGTCTACAGGGCGAGCAGGAGCCTGTAAATCTGCAAATATTGATGGTCGTATGAGCCTGTAACCTCCCAACCCTTGTCATGGAGGGCGTTAAATCCATGCTGCACTTGATTTCCGGTTAATCTTGTGTATTTTGTTTGCTCATGTGATTAGAGCATTACATATGCTTGAACTTAATGACTTGTTTGTTATATGGAAATGTTATATAGTTAGGAATTATCTCACTAAGCTAGATTTGCTTATACCCTTATAGTTTTCTATTACAGTATGATTATCTATGGTTGGCCCCAAGGAGCCCCGTGTGCCAGGTACGAGTTTAAGCTACTAGGAGTTTTTGGAAGAAGTTTATGTATTTTTAGTTTGAACATAGACTTTTAGGAAAAATCTCTATAGTAGACTTATGTGTTAGTTATGTTTATTTTGTTATTAGTATAGTTGAACTCAGACTTTAAGGCAGGGGAATGCCCCTAAGATGATGTACGAACTTGTTATTAAATGAAGATATTATGTTTGTCTATTGAAGTTCATACTTGCTTTTGCTATCTATTTAAACGTACTACCCCTGTGAGTCTCCTACTATCTTGGAAGCACGTCTTGCATGTGATATCGAAGCTCCTGCGTGACTAAGGTTGTCATTCATTAGCTTTAGTATTATATGCGGCAGACTGCCACATTTAGAATACCCTCTGGGGCGTGACAGTTTAAGTTGGTATCAGAGCACAAGTTTTAGATTAAAGATAGTAGAAATAGACCTTAAGATAGATAGTAATAAGATAGAACTCTAGCTTAAGATCTGATCCCCTTTTGTTTTATTGATAGCTGACTTTCCCCGAGGTCAAGGAAAAGTCCCGACAATTCCTTAAGGACCCTGACGAGACCTTCGTGAACTAACGTCTTAGACTGAGGGTCTTGTGTGAGGAGTTTGCATTAGTTGGAAGGCCCAGGACCACCCGCGAAATGTTCAAGTTATGGAAGAAAGGACTAAGACATTCCCTGTGGAGGAATTTGCTCGAAGAGTTGAGATTTAACGCTGTGAGCAATCGGAGATGGAGTGACGTAGAGGTTATTTATGTGATCGAAAGAATGATGGTTTTTATGTACCGGAGACCATGTTGCAACAAATGACCTTCATCTTGAAAGCAGAAGGAGGGCGACAGGAACCAGACTTCCAGACTTGGAATAAGTTAGGACCTCTGTATATCTACGCACACGATGAACTGGCGGATCATACCGACTGGCTGAGGGCGAACGCCTAGGAGCAATTCTACTGGTACACCGCCTACCAACGGATTGTCCCCACACGATCAGAATTCAATACTCAACCCAACTCCGTCGGAATGCAGCTAGACATTATCCCAGATGAGGACTTCATCATGGAGGAGGCCTACGCAAATGAAGGGAATGGAGAAACAGATGGTAACTCGAAAGAAGATCCAAGTGAAGACACAGAGCCTGAGGAGACCCAATCTGCATCTCTCTAGGAAGACATCCCTTTGATCCCCAATCAGGTACCTCCCCAAAGGTTGAGCCAAGATGTGCCTATGGAGACCGTTGCAAGGAATAATCCAATGATGATCTCCGATTCTGAAGAGGAGGGGAGAAGAGATAATGCTTTTGATCCGAGTAGGTTCTTGAGAAGCAAATCTCACACCCCTACAATAGCAGTGGCACCGAAGGGAGGAGACCCGGAAGGACCGGAGGAAACGAATGGCACGGCCTGTGGAGGGCGGATTTCCATGCATGATGAAGTTTGGTCGTCCCAGGCGGAGATCACCTCACGGTATCGAGGAAAGAGAATGAATGTGAGTCAATACCTGCGACAATTTGTCAAACGGTACAAAGGTTCCACCAGCAGGAGTGTGAACCCAGCGTCGTCCTCGTAAAAAGAAGAAGTTTGAAGAAGGAAAGAGAGAAGGAAGGAATGAAGGAAGGAAGGGAGCACAACCCAACGAGTCTAACCTAGCCTTTTCCCAGGCTTATCTTTGTTTTTAATGCATTAATGTTTTGCTTTTAAATGTTTATGTTTTAAGTTGAACAATTATCTTTTGTTGGGAATGGTTTCTACCTTCTCAAGGTTATGTAAGGATTATTAATTTCCTCTGTTAATTTGAATGCAAGTATTTTGATTTGATGGTTTCTGGATTTGATTGCCTTAAATATTTTCTATGCAATTTCCGATATTTCCGATCTTTTCCTTGTTGCGAAAATTTAAGAAGTTTAAAATAAATTAACAGACGTGGTAGGGGAGCTAGAAGACGCGAATGTCGCGCCTCTAATAATATACCAGTAGATTCGGAGAATCCTCCGGCAGGACAACAAGTACCAAATCCTCCACCCAACCAACAAGGTGATGTATGGGCCACCATCAACCAACTAGCAGGGCTAGTTAATAATTTCATGCATCATGCGCAAAACATGCCACCACTTGCTGCGAATGCACCAGAAGCAACCGTTGAGGCACCTGCAGCCCTAGAAGCTATTGGCTTTTAACCCATTGACAATTTTGGATTGGGCATGTTTTGATTGATAGCATACATTCATTTGGTTGTTCATATCTATTGGCTTTTAACCTAATCAATTACAGGTGTTGGAAATCCAAGATTTTTATGTTCTAAGTTATATAAAAGAAAATCTAAAAAGAGAAACAACATTTTGATTTGCCTAGCTATGAATTGGACTAATATAGTTGATAGCTAGTCCTCACTCCTTGTGGATTCAACTCGGTATTCATCGATATATTATTACTGCACATGCACTCGATACACTGTTGGTTAAAGATCTACTCATTTAAAGGAATTTGAATATAACTAAACAAAAGTTAAAAAAAAAGCATATATTGAAAAAACGTAGGGTTTGAATTCACTTAGGGTTTGGTAATTGAATAGATTAGTCGATTAATCACTTTCCTATGAATAGGGAATAGTGATTGGTTAATTTAGGGTAATAGCTTTCTTTGAGAAAAGAAGTTGTTATCTAGTGCTTGATTGTTTAGAAACTGAACCCATTGACAATTTTGGATTGGGCATGTTCTGATTGATAGCATACATTCATTTGATTGTTCAGATCTATTGGCTTATAACTTAATCATTTACAGGTTGGAAATCTAATATTTTTATTAGTTTAGTTATATGAAAGAAAATCTAAAAATAGAAACAACCTTTTGATTTACCTAGCTATGAATCGGATTGATATATTTGATAGCTAGTCCTCACTCCTTGTGGATTTGACTCGGTATTCACCGATATATTATCACTGCACACGCACCCGATACATTGTCGGTTAATAATTGCACTTTAAAAGGAATTACAAAAGAGACTAAAAGGAGTTTTAAAAAACACTTACAGAAAAAACGTGATCAGTTTTTGGTGCCGTTGCTGGGGAGTGATTTGGTGCTACTTTCAATTTTTGGGCTTTTGTAGACTAGGCTTTATTTGAAAGTCTAAAAAATTTGCAAAATATATAAAAAAAATTACTTTCTTCTTCATTTGTATATACTGGTCTTTGATTCTTTTTGTACAACCTACTCAGTTTTTCTTTTTCTCTTTTCAGGTGCTTGAAGAACAAGAGATGGATAATGAAGGAGCACCAGTTTTCCCATATTGTTGTACTTTAGAGATCATATTAGAATTATATTCATTTAGGCAATATGACGAAAAGCTTTTGACAAATGCTTGGGGACGATTCCGCCATTTGATGAGACAATGCCCTTATCATAATTCACCTACTTGGACTTATCTGAATTTTTTCCTTAATGGCATAGATGATTATGGTAAAACGATGATAGATTTAGCTACTAGAGGGAACTTATCATTTATGTCACTAGAATTAACGTTCGTAAAGATTGATGGATTTTTAGGAAGCCAAGACACTGATCCATACAATTCTAATCCAGTGGTATGTTCATGGTATGTGTAATCCGCCAAAATTTACGTAACCTAATTATAACAAATACTAAAAATGCAATATAGAATTAGATAGAATATTTGGAACAAGTAGTAAAAACCACTCCAAATTTTTCTCGATTTAAAAATGTTAAAGTGAAAATGAATTTGATTATAATTAGAAAGATTAAAACCGTTACCAATAAAATATTTCGAAATACAAAACTGTAACTTCTATGATCTAAAATATATATATATATATATAAAACAACGATAAACCAATCATTAATATAAATTATTGAATCATTTTTCTTTAAGTTCTATACTTAGAAAATAAATGCTACGCTAGTTAAATAATGAAGTAATAGTGTTTAAACTATTTTAACACCATTAAGTAGCCTAGATAGAATATGTTGTTATTAACGAATTAGCAAGAATAACTCCTATACAGTAAAATATAATGTTGGTAAATAAATCAATATTTAAGAATCTAGATCTTAAATATTTATTTAAATTACGCTAATATTACAATCAAAAGACTTAGAGATTTAGAAATTAAAATCATGAATTGTCAACGTAACATTTAACAATTTTCATAACTAGAAAATGAACAAATTGGTAAATGTGAAACTAATATCAAATATATGATTCAACGAAAATCTTAGAATAGATCTATGAATTATAATAAACTCATTCCTAGTTTGAAAAACCTGAATAAAAATTTCTTTGACCTTAATTGATACCAAAAACGAGATTTCGTATCTTGAACTCATAATTCAAGATATAATTAGAAGTATCTCTAAGTTTCAAAATCAATAAGATAATTTAATAACAAAACTTACTAGTATAAAACAATAATCCAAAGAGGAATTACTAAGACTACAAATACAGAGTAGATACTAATACCGAATAATAAATATTAATTTAGATCGAAATGAAAATTTCAAAACCGCTGTTATACTTGTTAGGAATTCTGAATTTATTAATACTTAGTTCATAAATCAATTTATTGAACTTGAAAAATGCAATTGTGTAAGTTTAAGTACTTAAAACAATTAATTGTGTAAACTCGAAACTAAAAATTTGTACGAACAAACAACTTAGAGTTTCGTAGTAACTTAGGAAAATTCTATTCCGATAAAACTCTTATAAATATACGTATATAAATTAATATTGGTTAAATTATTTTAGTTAATTATTAATTAGATAATAATAATAATAATAACTAATAATATATATATATATATATAAGACGGAACAAATACAAATCACGGCTGCAGCATTGCGCGTAGCAAAGGATCGTTGCATTTTTTCTTCACGTACAGCAGAGGAACCAGCCGAAGTCCACGCAGCTACGTTACCAATTCCATATGAAGTAGGGGACAACACAGACGTTGAAGAAGAGCCACGCTGGAACAGAAGTCTTCACGCGGAACAGAATTTCCAAGTGCTGAAGAGGATGCCCACGCGTGCAGTTTAATTCCAACACACAGAACGGTAGCAGCAGCCATGCACACACACACTACACACACGAGCAAGCAGCAGACGAGATCTTCCCACGCACAGGAAATGAAATCCACGAACGCTGGAATTGAGGGCCGCTGATCCACGCGCAGAACAGAGTTGGGACACGAGCAGAAGTCTCCAGCTGAAACAAAGGTATTGGTTGCAATTGTTCCATGCGCAGGACAACGAACATTACGGCTGGAATTAAAATGGGAACAGAGGAGTCTACATCCTTTACGGAATAGAGCACGCCACAATAGAAGTTCGGCTGTAATTTTTTTTTTCCAAGCACAGAAATTGGAAGCAGGTGGGAACAGAGAGGACAATCCAATCCTTCCAGCTGGAACAGTACGGGCATCACATTTCAAATTTGGTTGAAGCCCACGCAAATCACGTCCACGCAAGAAGCAGAAGAAATCGGTTACAAATTTTTCCATGTGAACAAAGCCTCTAGAAATTAACAGAACGGTGCAGAATTTTCCATGGAGTAGGGGAGGTCACGATGCAGTTGGAATTCAGCTGCAGTTCACGTTGATTTCCGTCCAGCCAAACTTGCATCGAATTGAGCTCCCAAAATTCCACATGATAATGACACTCCAACCAATCTCAAAACTCCACATGTGACACTTATTAAATACAATACAATTCCAATTCAATACAAGAAATAAAACAGCCCCAATAGGCCTAGAAAAGTCACCAAATAGCAGCTGCAGCAGGAGAAATACAGCAAAGCAAACTGCAGCAGAGTTCCAATTTCAACCTTAGATTTGATCCGATTTTTGACCCAATTTTCTTACAATTTGAGCCCCTATTTTACACACATAAATAAACTTAATTAACTACCAAACAAACACATTTAATTCCCCTTGAAATCAGCCACAAATTCATCAAAAATTCGTCTTTAAATTCGCATCAGATTTCCACCCGAGAAACTGTAAACCCCGAAACTTCCACTATATGATACAACCCTAGATTAGAAATTATGGGTTGACTAGTAACCTTAAGAATTAATTAGAAACTCTAATTAGATAGATACTTTAAACTTGATCGGTTTAGGACTCATAGATTTCTAAAAGGAACTTTTTGACCTCAAGTGATTCCAAAAACAAGATTTAGTATTCTGAGTTAATAATTCAGGTTTTGATCAAAGGAAACTTCCAATCCTAAACCCGAACCTTTGTCAAACAGGCAGAATATATAGGAAAACCTCAATATGAATATCCAGTGATTATAGTATTCAACAGAGCTTTGGAATTAAACCAAGGTATAGTAATGAACCTATACTTGCATTGAAACCCTAAAATTTGAGATTTTAGATAGTAGTAAACTACTTTGATAAGATTTCATAGTGAGTATCCAAATCTAAAATGTATAACTAGTATAGCCTATTATTAGTAGCTTTATTACTTAAATGGTTCAATAGAGTTGTAGTTGGAAAATTGTGTTCTTAGGATAAACTGTTAGGATTATAAATACCCAATAAAAACATAAATTGATATATAACTTGAAATCTAGACTTCAAATATAGAATTGAATCATACCAATAACCAAATTAGGGTTTTCTAAAGCCCTTGGAGTCTGAAACAAAAATTGACCCGAAAAGCTTTTCAAACTCAAATCGCGTAGGACAAGTTTTTCTTAAATAATTAGATACGTATTATTAAAGTTTAAATTTGTACTTTTTGTTAAACTAAACACTTCATAGGATTCATTAAAGACCTTTGTATATATATACTTACATATATAAGCTAAAATATACCCTAATATTGTATTAAACTACCCGAAAACTTAACTAAATAATAGTTAACTATTATATAATATATATATACCTCATCCTGGCTTGCTGGAGACGAATTATGCATATGTTGGAGGGCTGAGATTTCATAGAATTTGGTGAGCCGAATTTCCTCATATTTGTGTTAAAGTCAATACAATCTTCTTCAAAGCAAATAAAAACGTGACAAATCATCTCAGCCTTAATGACAATCAGACAAAGCTAAATGGACAACAAAACAAGAGCAATTTCGTTCAATGAAGAGGAACACGGCTGGGAAAGTTGCTAGGTATATGTATATATATATGCAAACGAGCTCGGTTGGAGAAGCAAACGATTCCCAAAAATTCTCAAACCTTCCAGAACTCATCCTTAGCTTATTAGGAGTCGAACAAAGCCTGGAATCGATTTTTAAACCATCGCATTAACCCAGTTCGAAATTTCGAACAGAAACCCTAGGAAACGCGTGGAAAACGAGCTCGAGGTAAGAGATGTTATTCCGTGAATTTTCTTTGAGTTTTAAGGATTGCTATTAACTCTTAGACATCTTAGGAAGCTAACCAAGGTAGCTGGAAGCTTCGAATTTCATCGGAACGTCACGACGAAGGTAATCTTTCCAAACCCTAGCCGAGCTTGATGATCCGATTTCTTGAGGAACATGTTGTTTGAATTCAGTTTTTCTTGGATATTTAAGCTTCTAATGTTCCTAGGAGTAGTTTAGAACCAAAATCCCGACGTTCTAACGTCGGGATTCGCTGGAATTCGCCGCGGCTCATCGGGGAAGACGATGAACAGTGCTCCCCCGATGAGCACGGGCTGGGTACACGGGCGTGTACACCCCGTGTACCTCTCGGCCAATTTAAAAAAAAAAAAAAAGAAAAAGAAGAAAAGGAAAACGATTCTGAATAAATATATATTATAATAAATATTAATATAATAATTCTGGATTTTTTATATTTTTCCTGCATTTATTCATTTTCTGGAATAGTAATAATAATATATAATAGTAAATCCGAATTTTATTTATTTATTTATTTAAATTCAAAAACAGAAATTATTTTTAACTTTAATAAATGTAGAATGTTTTAATACTTAATTTATTATTATTAATCCAAAAAGGAGTTTTTGAAATATAAATTACTTAAGTAAATAATTTTCGGTTAATAACTTTTTAATTATAATTATTAATAATCTTTTTATTATTAAAAGAATTTTTGTTAAATTTTCGAAAATATTATTAAAAATAATATGAAGGTAAGACCAAAATTACTTTAACATAAGATCATTAGTATAATTTTAATGTAATGAAATATAATTACTCCTCCATTTATTTTCGGAAATTGAATTATTATTATATTTATTAATATTATTATTACTATTGTTATTATTATTGATTATTATTATTATTATTATTATTGTTATTATTGTTGTTTTTAGTATTATTGATAGTATAATTATTTTAATACTATTATTGATGTTAATTATTAATGTTTTTACGATTTTCGAAAAAGGGAAAATAACTTCGAAAATAGTTATTATTAAGTTAATAAATTCTTTTATTAGTAAAAATGTTTTCATAACAAGACATATATATGTATAAATTATGAGTTAGTAAATATTAAGTATATACTAGATAGCTATATGAAAACAGATAACAATGGAAATTTAAATACTCCAAATTTGTGAGTATAGAAGTATCTATAGCCTATAAGAAAAATTTATTAAGTAATTTAAAAGAAAATTGATATATTTAGGCAATAAAAATGAATTAATGAAGTTATTAACTTTTCAAATACTCAATTGATCGGTTCACATATCCAACCAGAACCAACCATTAGGACATCTAAGTATTTTTAGAAACTCAGTGATATAGTCTAGAAATTTTTAATCTTTATATTCTCTATATCAATAGGTGACTCGGGTGTTGGGAGGACCTACCTGAAGATTACTACGATTAACTAGAATGGGCAGGTGAGTGATTCAGTTTTATTACATTGGTTGTGCTTGTACTAGTAGTGAACTTTCAATAAAAAGATAATGAAAATTGATGATCTGTTTAAAATATGAAAGTTGTGGATTGTATTCCATTGATTGCCATGTCACTCTAAATCAAGTGATAACACAATTGCCTGTATCTAAATAATGTTTGTGGTTTATAATGAATTGTCTGTTTTGGTTGATCACCCCTAAATTGACTAATGACTACTGGTACCATAATGGAAAAATAATCATGCATAACATACTATGCATAAAAAGCATTGAGTAAGTGGTAGCCTACTACGTGTTAGATTCTCGGATCTCTGGTAATGCTTGAATTATCTAGGCCAGAGAGCTAGTAGTTAATTGCAAGATTACTTTTGTTCTGTTAATACCATAGGAACTACATGGTAAATGAAGGACGCCGCTTATGGTATTACTTGAGAATAACTAACACTTAATGGAGTTTCTAAAGCTAAACAGGAAATAAATAATGAACATGATAAGTATAAAGAGATAACTAAATTGAGATTGTTATTTCCTGAAAGCTTAAAGTATCTCCTGGGTAGGTGGACCATAGATTGTGATCCTTCAACCCCGATGGGAGGGCGTAAATCTTCATCCTGTTTGGATTCCGGATTATCCAAACTTGTAATGTTCATTTGTGTGATTGCTGCATTTCATATGATTGTTAAATAACTTGTGTGATGTGTAATAAATTCTGATTACTCACTGAGCTCGTGTTTTAGCTCACACTCCCACAGTCCTTTCAGGTTCACCCTGCGACCGTGGCTCATTACTAGCAGGAGCATGGTCCCGGTAAGAGACTAGAAGCCAGAAGTCTAAAGTTTAGTATAGAATTAGAATATCTATATCTGTATAGTCTTATGTGCATGTAATGTGCATTAGAAGCATCAGTTAAAGTGTAAGGAATCTGAAGCTTATGATCTGTAATATAGAAGTTTGTAATAGTTGTTTACTAATTTACATCTTATGTATGTTTGTTTATTCCTCCAAGCAACTAAAAGATCCTGTTTTTGAAAATCATGTCACTCCTAGAAGGTAATCTAATAATGATAATCAAGTGGTTCTTGATTTTTTATTAGAATACCTTCGGGGCGTGACAGAAACATCAACAAAAACTTGTATTTATCAAGCTCAAAACCCTCTCTTTAGCCTCCTAAACTTAGCCTAACATTAGTACATATATATAGCCTTAAGTTACACATTAACTTAGCTCAAAATCTCCCCAAACACAATTCAAAAATCCTCTCAAAACAACTACTACGAATTTACAAAACTCCTATTCCATGCTCACTTGTTCAAACTTATTTCAACACTCCAAAACAAGGTGTATCTCCTATTTATATCCTATAACACTATCCAAGCATCAATACTCATCAACCACAATCAAAACCCCACTTTAGCTACTCCAAACAACAACAAGAAACCAACTTAAATAGCTCATGAGATGTCATAGATCCAAGCTAGAACTCAAGCTCAACAAGGTAAGAAAATAAAATAGATATATATGTTAGTTTAGTTAGATAAATTTCCTTAGTTACTCATCTTACTAACTTCCTCTTTAGATCATATTTCATCAAGAAGGAGGAGTCAAACCCCATCTATGATCCAAACCAGGTAAGAATTATAATAAGTTTAACACTTATTATGTTGCTTTATAGAAATTTGTCTTATAAATATATCAAGATTAGTCTAATAGTATATTTATGCCATCTAAACTATTTAGGATATAAACACAGTAACTTAAAGATTCTTAAGTAAAGAAATCCAAATCTTAGAAAAGAAAAACCAAAACTACCCTTAAACTGCAACAAAGCTAAGTTGGAATTTAGATGACTTATGTGTATCCCTAGGAAGATTAAATAAACTGTATTAATGTGTTTATTATAACCCAAAAATGACCTCACCAATGGAAAGAACACGAAAAATCCTATGAAATCGACTATTCATTTGTTAAAAACGGATAAGAAACGAATTAGATATTACAAAAGCAAAAATGAAAACACTGGTGCCAGATTTTTACGAACAGAACGGGCTGTTCTTGCCTTTTTCGTTCCCTTAATGACTTTGTTTGATAAAAATAATACCACTAATGGATTGTACTCGGAAAATACTATGAAAACGACTATCTATTCGTCAAAAACGGATTAGCAATGAGTTAGATATGATCAAAACAAGTTTTGACTACAACTGTTGGGATTCACTTGAAACCTATGCATGTTTTTCATAAATTCAAAAATTGTACAAGTCTCTTTTCTTGAAAATAATGTCACTACTATAAAGTACCCTTCGGGTACTATCAAATCGACTATTTATACAACGAAATTAGATTTAAAACGAATAAGAAATCACAAATAGAAACTCACTCAGTTTTCGCTTTTAAACCTATATCAATGTTACTGTTATCTCTATTAATATAGTTATGATTAATACTATTATTATTACTACTATTTATAGTATTCCGTATTAGTAATATTTTCATTAGAGTTATCAATATTGTTATTTTACGTTAAAGTCATTATATTTATACTATCATCAATTCTATTTTTGTCACTAATGGTACTATTTACTAACTATCTAAAAATTGTTGTTACTATTATACTTGTATTTAATACTAATACTGATATTGATTTTTCAATACTAATATTACTAATAATATTATAGTATTACACTTAGCTCGTTTTGCAACAAAAATAAAACTGAAGTATAATAGAAATTTGATATACCTACATGATTTTTATAACTTTTGAAAGATATAGATACTAGAATACCCTTAAATAAATAAAAATACTAACTTAAGAGACAGATAAGGTCAATAGGCAAAGAATTATTAAAAATCTTCTACTAAATACAGTAAGACTAAAGGAAAAGATAAACTCCTTAATTAGAAATATAGATATTAAGAGAAACAAAATACAGACAAATATTCTACTATAGAGATTAAAATCTTAATAAAAACTGTATCAAATACCGATACAGAATAATTAGGCACTTACAAGGATTCAATTAAATTATTGAACGACAAAGTAATTAATATAACGGGCTTAGTCTAATATCCGACGATAGAGATCAACACCTTTAAATTATAGGAAACTTCTCTTACAGAAATAGTTCAATAATGAATCTCTGTTATTTCCTTTCATAGGAAATTAAATCAATTTCCAGATTATCGATAGCTTATACAACAATCTAGCGAGGACCATAGGTGAGTAACTTAGACTTGTTACATTGTTTGTGCTTGTAGTATAGTTGCAATTGGAATAATATATATATATATATATTCAATTGATATGCATGCGGGATTGGGATACAGCATGATGCGTGGTGTATGATTGAATGGAAAATTATCATAATATAAACGATAATCCTATTGTATGATAAATATTGTATGAAATATGTTGATGATTGTCTGTAAATTGTATGATCGCCTTAAACTTGATTAATAATTGTCGGTACTATAAACGAAACGGACATGCATTGCACAATTTGCATAAACTGCATTATGTTTTTACGAACACCTATTACGTGTTAGAATTTCGGTTCTTGGTAATACTTGGTTTTTCTAGGCAATGGGCTATTAGTTCTACGCAAGTTTACCTTGTTCTGTCGGTTCCATGGGAACAAACTGGTAACGAAGGACGCCGCCCATGGTATCGCTGTGAAATGGCTAACACTTAGTGGAGTTTCTAAGGTACAAATAGGAACTGAGTGTTTAAAACATCATTAACATAAAGAGATAATAATTGTGATTATGGATTCCTGTGTACTTAGTTTCTCCTGGGTAGGTGATTCAGGTATCGGTTCCTTCAACCCTGATGAGAGGGCGTAAATCTCCATCCTGTTTGGATTCCGGTTTGTCCAAGCTTGTAATTGTTCATGTGGTTGATTGATGCATTGCATATGATTGATAATAACTTGCTTGTTATGATAAGTCTGGTTATTCACTGAGCCCGTGATTCGCTCATCCCCCTACAATTTTTGTGCAGGATTATTACTAGCTGGGATTGGGCTAGGAATGTGTGAAGAGAGCTTCTCCAACAAACTCTATTGAAGATAGAGATATAGGATATAGTGAACTTAGAATGTAAATTAGATGAATTTTAAATTCTGTATGTCGTAGTTTGGAAACCCAATTTCACTATTTGGTGGGGGATACCGATTCTCTGCGATCTTGGTAGAAATTGGAAAACTGGATTCCATGGTTGAAATACTGTAATATATTATATCATTTGTATGATAAGCATTTATAAATAAATAAAGTCTTGTATACTCTGACATATAAGACGGCTCTCATGTTACGGATGCACACGTGATATGATGGCTTTAGATAAATCCTGTTAGGCCCCCATATTAGAGTCGTGACAGTATGGCTATTCATATGATGACTCTCAATATTAGGGTAGTATGCAAGAATTTGATTCCAGCATGACAAAACAAGATTATCACCACACTTGTGAGACTCCAAGACAAGAGATTGTTGTCAATTCTTCTCCTATACCTACAATTACATATCTAGGTAAAGAGAAAACTTTATAAGAACTTGTGAGGAGTTTAGAGAAGAAATGGGAAGAAAAGTTTGAGAAGTAACAAGAGGTTATTGAGAAACTGGAGACTCAGGTAGCAAGTCTAACTGAATTTGTTTCATCTATGTTTAAACTTGCTAACACAAGTGTAGATTGGGAGCTTTCTAGTGATGAAAAGGAAATTGACACCCCAATTGACAATCAAAGGCAAGAAAGAGGGAAAGAAAAAGAAGTTGTGTCAAGTGCATAAAATTTGAATAACAATTCTTTAGTGGTCAAAGAGGTTGAAACAAAAGAAGAAAAGCCAACATGGGAATTAGTAATTGAGAAACTTGCTAATCTGACTTTAGAGGGGTTTGAGAAATTAGGACAACAAATTGCAAATCTTGAGAAGCCCTCTACCCCAATTGAGCATGTAGATGAGATCAAAGCAGATACAAGTAAGTAGGTGGAGATTGATGAGACTTTAGCTTCTATATCAACTTAGAAGGAAGTACGGTACATCAAGAGCACACTCCTGTAGTCATTAAACCTACTGTCAGATCAAATGTGCCATTAGTTCCTTTTCCAGGAAGATCAAGAAAGAGAAAAGATGATGCAGATTTTGAGAGATTCTTGGAGGTTTTTAAGAAGCTTAAAGTCAATATTCCCTTGACTGAAATTTTAGAAGAATCACTTCAGTATAGAAGATTTTTGAAAGAAGTCATGAGCAAGAAAAGGAAGATGAATGGGGAAGAGATAGTCATGTTATCTCAAGCTTGTACTGAAGCTTTGAATGATGCATTGCCCCTAAAGTTAAATGATCCAGGGAAATTCACAGTGGATTACACTATTGGAGATACTCAATTTAAAAATGCATTTTGTGATTTAGGTATAAGTATTAATTTGATTCCTTTCTTTATGGCAAAGAAATTAGGATTGGGGGATGCAATCAAGAAGACTGAGATGACAATTCAATTGGTTAATCACTCTATTAAAAGACCAAGAAGGGTAATTAAGGCTGTGCTTTTGAAAGTTGATAAGTTCTTTTTTCTAGTGGACTTTGTGGTACTGGATATGGAAGAAGATCCAGAGATTCCCTTCATACTTGGTCGCCCATTCATGGCCACTGCTGGAGCTGTCATAGATGTCAAGAATAGCAAGATGTTGTTAAGGGTTGGAAACAAGGAGTTGAATGTGAATATCATGAAGAGATGGAAAAAGAACCTTAAATCTACCAAAGCTGATACAACTAAAAGTGCAAGAGTAGATCCATGGAAGAAAAGGAAGGATAAGAAGACTAGTGATTTTGAACCTTCTTGAAGAAGAAAGTCAGAAAGTTAGGTTGAGACCATAAAACAAGCGCCGAGTGGGAGGAAACCCACTATTATCTATCTATTAATATCTTTTGTTTTTGTTTTTGTTTTTGTTTTTCTTTGCTTTGATAGTGTGCCCTATTGTGCAGATAAGATGAAAAACAGGAGCTAATGCACATGAATTGTAGACAACAAGAGATGAACATACAAGATGGACTTAATTGGAGAACTGCTCTTTAGTTGTACCGGTTGGAAATCACACATGCATCTATTTTAAAAACCTGGGAAGTACCTATTCCTTTTCTCTTAATTCTTTATTTCTTTCCTGTTGTTGAGCTGATTAGGAACAGTGAGGTCACTATTTATTTTAAGTGTGGGGGAAGGGATAAAGAATGGAGAATTGGAGAATGGAGTTGAGTATGACTACTGCTGATGCCTGGTTTTTGTTGAGCTTATTTGATTTTTTTGTACATGAAATCTGAAATTGAATTGTATTGTGTACCCACACTTTGAACTGTTTTGTCTTTATGTATTATAAGGCAAATTTGAGGCCAAATTTTTTCAAAATTTTATGAAATCTTAAGATTGTATGGAAAATTTTTAAAAGCACATGTAAAGAATGTGAAATTGACTTGTTTAGTGCCTTACTTACCTATTGATGTGATTAGAATACTTGGTTAAAATTAAATAGTGAAATCATTAGGGAACAAACTTACCTTGTATTTAGCTTTAGAATCAAAAGTTTGAGAGTAGGTCGAGTCCTTAAGTGAAAAATAAATAGGTCTGCTTCTAGGAAAAAATTAGCTTATATATAATCTTTGAGTTATTTTGATAACTTTTCAACATTTAGTGAAAGAGGTAGATGAAATTCTTTTCTTAGTGATCCTTAAAAAAAAAAAAGTCTTAAATTTATGTTGCATGCAAAAAGGAAAGAAAGAAACAAGCATAGCCTCTACTCCAATGACTCAAATATTTGAGTTATGAGTATTTGAACTTGAATGTTAAAGTAAGGAAGAGTTCTTAGAGGTCCTTTAAAACGTAGTCACTTGGGTGATGAACCCGGGATGTGTCGACACAATGAACTTGTTGTAACAAGAAGGAAGGAAAGGCAAAAGTTCAAATCATTAAACTTTGAAAAAAAAAAGGAAAAGAAAAAGAATAAGTGCTTGTATGAAAAAAAGAAAATGAATGCAAAAGCTCCAAATGGAATAAGACTTATAATAAAAAGGGAGAAATGTAGGAATGAGTAGATACCATATGCTTTCACTATGTGTTGCTAAGATTATATATTTGCTAAATGTCTAATGAAGTTTAAATGAGTGTTTTTCCTTAATGGATTGTGTATCTACTTTTGGATGGAATATTCTTTTGTTAAACATTAGGATTAAAGTTTGTTTTGTCTAGATTAGCTGCTAAATTTAAATTCTAGTAATCTAATTACATGTTCCTAGTTTGGTTTGAGCAGTAGGCACAAGAAATGCAAGTCATGTAGAATGAAAAAGAATAGTGCTTGAACTTTGATTGTGAAAAAAGTGTTGTACATTCTATGACAGATTTCAACTTTGAGCTCATTTGTTTTGCTTGAGGATAAGCAAAAGTTCAAGTGTAGGGGAGTTGATAAAGTCATATTTTACTCAAATTTCCATTAATCAAACTATGTTTATATGTTATAGATTTTATAGAATTCAATTGGAAATGGTACTTAAATGTTCTTAAATTGTTATTTCAGGTTATTAAGGACTTAGAATACAAATTCAAGCAAATTAGAGAAGATTTGTACAATTTTAGGCAAGAACGGAAGCAACACCGGCACTTTTGCAATTCAACACCGCCGGCCTTGAAATGCAAAACAAGCAGCCTTCATCATAAAATAGCAACACCACCAGCTTTGGATGGAAATTTTCACCAGCGCTACAAACTTTTATACATACGCCGATAAAATCCTTGGCTATGCTACCGGCTTTAAGCCAGTGTTGCACATGTATAGAATGCAAATTTTTAAAGCCGGATCGAACGCTGCTCGTGTTGAAGAAGAAATTAAGCTAGCTTCTGCAATTTTAAAGATACGTCGGCACAGTAAGAAATCAAAGCTGCCGGCGTTCATAAGGGAAAATCAAGCGGTTTATGACTTTTCATTGTACGTCGACAATTGGAATGGTTATGCTGCTAGTGTTGAAGATGGCGTATATTTATTGTTGTCCTCGGAAATTAATTTTCACATTAAAGGCCGGCCAAATTTAATTCAAGGCTGTTGGCATAACTCCTCGACAACTCTTCATATATATTCATCATGTTGTCATTTGTTGGAGGAGAAGAAAAACCCTAGGCACGAAATTGAGAATTCTTTCCATTCCTCCTTAAATTAGATTAGGGCATAGACACTCGTTAAGTTTTCTTGTTAATTTGAATAAGGATTCCACACCAACATTCAAGTAGAAAACATTATTTGGATTTGGATTTCAAGAACAAGATTTCTTTGACAGTTGATTTTGTTCTTTTTCTCATATTCAAATGTTGGATGATGTTTGATGCTTGATTTCTTATGTTCTTAAATCGGTTTTGAGTTGTAGATTTGATTGATACGATTGATGATCCCTGTTGTTGATTGATCATTTGTCTTTATTCGATTTGTTGATGTTATTTCACATATCAAGGATTTTGGAATAGATCTTGAATTCATGATAGATTATGATTGTAATTGGAAAATTCTTTCCTAATCAATTTTGTGAAAATCAAATTTGGATTGCAAATTACATAGGGGTATGGATTTGAATTCACTTAGGGTTTAGTAATTGAATAGATTAGTCGATTAATCACTTTCCTATGAATAGGGAACATTGGTTGGTTAATTTAGGGTAATAGCTTGCTTTGGGAAAAGAAGTTGTTTTCTAGTGCTTAATTGTTTAGAAACTGAACCCATTGATAATTTTGGATTGGGCATGTTCTGATTGATAGCATACATTCATTTGATTGTTCAGATCTATTGGCTTTTAACCTAATCAATTACAGGTGTTGGAAATCCAATATTTTTATTAGTTTAGTTATATAAAAGAAAATCTAAAAATAGAAACAACCTTTTGATTTGCCTAACTATGAATCAGACTGATATATTTGATAGCTAGTCCTCACTCCTTGTGGATTCGACTCAGCATTCACTAATATATTATCACTGCACACGCACCCGATACACTGTCGGTTCATAATTACGCTTTAAAAGGAATCTCAAAAGAGACTAAAAAGAGTTTTAAAAAGCACTTACAGAAAATGCATGATCAGTCGTTCCAGTGACCTAGTGAACTCATTGTGGAGCCCCGAGGTATGGACCCGAGGTCAGGTGCGGTGCCTCCTCATTTTCGACACCTTCGGGATTTAGATGAACTGAGCTGCTACTTCCATGGGCTATTGAGATTAAGGATTCCTAGATTCCAAAAGACCGAATAGGCCTTGGGCTATATTTTACCGTCAACATGTTGTATTGTAATGCTATACAAATTTGCAAGTCATTATCCATACGTTCTGATTATTATTATATTAGACAGAATTTGAGTTTTAAACTAAAATAAACTAATTTTATTAAAATTGATTTGTTTTAAACCCAATCGAGATTGTTGATGTTTTTAGTTATTAAAGTTAATCCATTCAAGTCAACCGTAGATTAGCACAGGATCTCAATTATATTTTAAATAATCATTCGTATCAAATCTACTTTATTCAATAGAAGGACATACGTATTGGAGACAAAACTGGGTTTAGATATTCATGAGGCACCTAATCCTAGATAATAACCCTAATTTAAACATGCACACATGTATATATTTGAGGGTAAAGAATACATTAGAATGGCCAACAACACACGAAACTGCCTCGAATCTTTCCTTGATCAAATTTCTCTTTCTATATTAAATCGCTAATAATTCTTTTCAACCGTATGAAATTGAATAATACCTATAAAACCTTATCAAGATATTTATAAAATTAATCTATGTTGATAGCCCAACATTTCTAATCCATATACTCTATTCTTCACAATCCATATAAAAATTCAACTTATATACCAATATATTTTTTGGTAGCTCACTTTCAGTAACTCATAAGCCCTTCGTCTAACCATAAAATACTAACCAATAACTTCAAATAGATTGATCTGAACTTTTAGCCCGCCTTATTGCATAGCACACATTGCCACCATTGATTACAAGATTCTTTCTAACTTGTAAATGGTTTCAAATGTTACATGGAATTAGAGATGTATTTTTACACAGACAATAATATCCAATCACAAATCATATTGAACCTAATTATTTATGGTTCACAAGATTCTCTAAACCTAACCATAAATTATTGACTTTTCTATTGGCTTGCAAAGCAACTCATATTTGTTTATAGGGATAATATCATAAATGCTACCTGAATTTTGGCAGAATATGCAATTAGGTACATGCTTATTATCAGAATTTAAAAATTGATCAATTTATTGCAAAAAAATTTTAAATTGATCAATTTAGTACTTGAAAAAACATGATAGAGATATGTTAGTATGTATTTTCAGGTACCAAATTGATCAATTTCAAAATTCAAGTGCTTAATTACACACTTTGCTATAGTTCAGATACCATTTATGACATTAACCCTTATTTCTAATATAATCTATATTATTTTTGTAAATTTTGCAAATTAAACATTATAATAAAATTGTGACATCTCAAGAGGATGTTATTATTAAGAAGAATGGTGAAAATATTTTTCAGTGTGTGACATCTAAAAAGAAGTTATTCGGCAATTATACGTGTCACTTCTTGCTCAGGTGATTTGAGTTTACTTATTTTTCAAATTTACTGATGAACCGGATTGCAAGTAATTCAACAAGAAAGGAGAAGTGCTCCATGGATTGGGTCTGAAAGGCCCCTTCAATCTAGGAACCTACTTTTTCTTTGGGTCATTGTTCAGTTTTCTTAATTTCAAACATATTAATGAGATTTTGGCGCGCTCACCCCACCCCGCCCCCCGCGCCGCGCGGCGCCCCCCCCCCCCCCCCCCCCCCCCCCGAAAAAAAAAAAAAAAAAAAAAAAAACATATTAATGAGATGCTTGACGTTTTTGCAGGTTTGAAAATTATATGACATCAATTTGTCTTTTTAGGGAAAAGAATCGTAATAGAGGAAAGTAGCTGTTTACACCTCCTGCCTACTCGTAAGATTAGCAATGTATTTTCTACTTACTTTATTATCTAATTATGTATATATAATATTACCATCACTTATATCTATCTGCATGATGAGGCCATACATATTTTAGATACCACCTTACCTAAAATGGCTTTCTACTAAAGAAGACACCTCACCTAAAATGGTTTTTAATAGCTCACGACAAATTTTACATACATGTTTAGTAACACAAACAAATAAACTTGGCTTTATTGAGCTTTTTTATCACGTAAACCTTGGTTAGTTTAATAGCCCAAAAAACATGATACCTTGTATAGTAATTTTTGTGGGAAGATATATTTAGATCATTATTTCATATATCAGTTGCAACCTAAAATCCACGTCCTCTTTATTTCTTTTAACCTTTGAAGTACAATGGTGCCAATGGCAGCAATAATGCCAATGGCTGGCAGCATATATAGCATGTATTTTTATTTCTATCTCTAAATGAAATAACTAAAATATCGTCAATACTTCTGTTTATAGGATCTTAAAATAGAAATAAGTTTTGCTTTTTGGTAATAACGATCCTTCATGAAAAAACAAAAAATCATTCCTATTTTCCTTATAACTAATATGGGAAAAGAGAGATTTCCCTTACTCATTAAGGTGCAAAACCTTTGGTTGCGGTTTCCTTAACTCAAATGCCTTTATTTTATCCCCATGGTCTTCTTTTTATCCATCTTCTTATCCAGAACTATATAAATGTAAATAACATCTCTCTTTCAGTCTGATCCCGTGAGATCTTTTATTAAGGATTCTAAAGGTACCATGAAGGGCATAAAAGGATGCTGCCAGGGAAAAGGAAGCTTATCAATCATTAAAATTCCCAATAGATTAACTTATATAATCATTTTAATAAATGGGACTATAAAAATCTTCTCATTTGTAAAATACAAAAGCAAATAAGCCTTTCACCTTTATATACATTTATTTTCCTAAAATGTATAATCAATATTAAATTCTTAAAAGTTTCAAACTTTCAATTTAAAATTTTTAACATATTAAAAAATTTCTATTAATAATGCACGGATGTGCTGACACATGTTTGTATATATATATTCTTAATTAAATCATTTTTTTTTATTTTTTAATATATTATATCTTCAAGTAGCTTGTAATGGACAGACATACGGGGCAATGCAAAAAAACCCATAAAAAGTTTTTCTAATTAAAATATTTTACCCATTCTCCCAAGCAAAAGCTTGGTGCTGGGTTCGCCTCTAATAAGGGAACTCTACTTCTGACGCGTACATGATAACGAAACCAAGGAAAGATGACAAATTAACACATCCCCCTAACAAGGGCTAAAACAAAGAAAACAGACCATATTCCTCAATCAATTTTTGTTCCGTTGAAACAAATTCCAACTTTCCTTTTTAAAACAAACAAATTTCAATTTATATATGACGCAGCGGAATACGAAAGGGTTTATCGCAAGACGTTGATTCGCGCACGAATACCCGGCTTGTGATCTTCAAATATCTATTGATTCTGAGAATACCTAGATATCTGGCATCAAAAGTCGAAATCTACACAAGATTACGAATTTTGGGATAAAGAAAGAACACTCTCAAAGAAAATTCATTCAAAATAACATATTCTGTCTCATATGCCATAAGGCTTACATATATATAGGCAAGCGTGAAAGTTGCCATAACCGAAAAAAAAGACTAAAACCTATTAAATAATATTAAATAACATTTAAAAGGAAAAACTAAAACTGACATCCTATTAAAAGATATTAATCCTATGAAACTGACATCCTATTAAAAGATATTAAATCCTATGAAACTGACATCCTATTAAAAGACATAAATCCTATTAAAATCCTACTAAATGATACTAAAAATTATTCTTTAGAAATATTAAATGATATTCTAAAGGTATTGACCACATTATTAATTACGAATTTGAGAAATCCAAAAGACATGTAAAGTACGCCGCTCCAACACGGGTAATGTAAAATTAAAGGCTGGCGGCATATGTTGCAGACATAGGATTTTCCGTCTCTTCATCATATGCTGCATCATCCTCTCCAGGCTGGACAAATTCGACCTCGAATTTTAATCATGTTATGCAGTAAGTCCTCAACTTGTCTCCTCAACTCTTCATATTTTGTATGGCTCATTTGATGACGAGGACAATTTGGAAGGGTTGCACTTAGTTCAAAATTGATTTGGTGTTGAATGTCTCTTAATGGGGGTAATCCATCTGGCAACTCTTCAAAAAACACAACCTGAAACTCCTTGACAACCATAGTTGCAAACTTAGGTATTGCTACCTCCTCAGTAACCTCATTGCCTACAATAGGCTGAAAATTTTCAACTTTTTCCAAAAATTCTTTCTCCTCATAATCATCATCAAAAATAGGTTTTCCATCTCTGTCAGCCTTAAACACATCATCATATTTTGTGAAAATCTCTTGTTCATCATTCTCAGTGTCAAAGATAGGTCCTCCATTACCCACAGCTTTAAACATAGGTTCTTCATCCTCATAAGTGTCAAAAATAGGTTCTCCATCACAGTAGTCCCCACTAACAGAAGAGAAATCATCATCAAATTCCAGGATATTTGCGTTCATCCCTACTTCCTTACAACTACTATCTTCCTTAACAAAAGAGGAGTAATCATCTGATTCCTCATAACCTACATCATGTATCAAATCAGAATTAGGCACTAGATCAGGATTAAGGTTTCTACCTTTATTCTGATTCACCAAAAGTGCCTCTATCCTTTCTGTGACCTGATCCACCATAACACTCAACCACCCATCGATTTTCTGCTCGATCTGTCGACCTAGATCATTATGACCATAGATTTCATCCACACGTTGCTGGTTTAATTGTCTACGAGACGGCATCGTTACTCCTGGAACGAACGCAGCTCTGATACCAACTGACGCAGCGGAATACGAAAGGGTTTATCGCAAGACGTTGATTCGCGCACGAATACCCGGCTTGTGATCTTCAAATATCTATTGATTCTGAGAATACCTAGATATCTGGCATCAAAAGTCGAAATCTACACAAGATTACGAATTTTGGGATAAAGAAAGAATACTCTCAAAGAAAATTCATTCAAAATAACATATTCTATCTCATATGCCATAAGGCTTACATATATATAAGCAAGCGTGAAAGTTGCCATAACCGAAAAAAAAGACTAAAACCTATTAAATAATATTAAATAACATTTAAAAGGAAAAACTAAAACTGACATCCTATTAAAAGATATTAAATCCTATGAAACTGACATCCTATTAAAAGATATTAAATCCTATGAAACTGACATCTTATTAAAAGACATTAAATCCTATTAAAAATCCTACTAAATGATACTAAAAATTATTCTTTAGAAATATTAAATGATATTCTAAAGGTATTGACCACATTATTAATTACGAATTTGAGAAATCCAAAAGACATGTAAAGTACGCCGCTCCAACACGGGTAATGTAAAATTAAAGGCTGGCGGCATATGTTGCAGACATAGGATTTTCCGTCTCTTCATCATATGCTGCATCAATATACCATAATTTACATCATATTATATAAAATAACTATGTAATTAAAAGCTAAATCTTTATCTTACTTTTAATAAAACCTGAAGATTTCAACAAATGTTTTTGAAGGTTAAGGACAAGTTAACAAGGACTGTACCATTGATGCGTGTTCCATGTCAAAATTGGATAATCTCGAATAATCCTATACTATTCATAGTTCTAGATTTCTCCGCCTCTATCATCTCATTGTGCTAACAATTTTTATTAGATATTTTTAATCTTGCAGATATCAGTTTCAATTCATCTAAGTCATCGGCTCTATATATCTTGTAGGCTAATGCATTTATAGGGCCCTGTCTAAAGTCAAGTCATAACACGCGATAACGTCGGATGCAAATGCTTCGAGCAGCGTATATGGACCACAATGCTGAATAAATAAGTCCGTTTCTTAAGTAGGTCTCTACTACTTGTTAGATGGAGAGAGGTCTTATTTTTTGTATCATTTTTTTTTTTTTTTTGTAAATTATTTACTTGTGATGGCTATGCACATCTTGCTAAAAATAATTTAGCTTACTTACTTACCTTTATTGTCATTGCATTCTACTCCTAAGTTTGATTAAATAATTTAATGAGGTTTCTTGTGTAGATACCATTAGATTACCGGTTAGCTTCAGAACTTGCCATCCTAAGGTGGTTTATCTAATAGGAATTTTTATAGTTTTCTTACCAGAAATGATATCTATGAGAGGATCAGGCTGGACGTATTATAGATCAATAGTAGAACAATCTCCAAGGAAATTAAAGAATAGAGGGAAAAAAAAGTCCACAATTAAAACTATGGTTGAAATTGCCAAAATAGAAATCTTTAGAGAGATTGATGGAATTGTTAAAATTGATACACTTTGGCCCATAATGTAATTCCCTTAATTTTACATATCCCGATTATAATAAATATTATAAATAAAATGTAGAATCATAAAAGAACTATAATAATAATATAAAAAATCATTCCAAATTTTTTTTCTCGATTTGAATTTTAAGTATAAACAAATTAGAATGAAGAATCTTTATCACTAAGACTTTAAAAATTCATAATGTTCCAAATAAAGAATAAAGAAAATATTTAATATTTAAAAACTTAAGTTTTAATGTTTGAAACATATCAATACCTTTAAGTTAAATAATTCTAAGTCTATAGAAACTAAAATTCTGATCTAACTTAGTAACTTATAATTAGTAAAAAAGACCAAGTAACAAATATAAATAAATATAAAACTTTTAATCTAATAAAAATTCTAGAATAAATTTATAAATAAAAATGAATTCATATGTAATTTCAAACCTTATAAATTTATAATAAAGAAAAATTAAGGGCAATATAATTATTAATTTATCAAAATACCACTAAACAAAGCTTTTAAAAATATAAAATATAATTTACGATAGCAAGTATAAAAACTGAAAAGTAAAAGCCTTAAACTAAAGATTCGATGTATACTATAGTAATCGGAATATTTAATATCGTTAATATGTAAATTTTTATCCAAAAATATTATCGAATCAATATTTATCATACGTGTCATTTAGATCCACAAAATTGACTTTTTGCACCAGTTCATATTTTTGCCCACTCCTTACATAGTTGTTGGTTATAAATTTATCATGTTCTTATTGTTTTTGTATTTCCATTCATCCTAACTACCTTACATTTTTTTTTTCGTTTTATGTTTCTCATTTGTTTTCATTTTGAACTTCCACTGTACGTGACAAAAAGTGCAAAAATTAACACAAATACATGTATCTTCAATATAAATTCTATGTATACCATAGTGTTCAGAATATCTAATAACGATAATATGGAAATTTTCATCTAAAAATATTATCAAATAAATATTTATCATACGTGTCACTTGGACCTGCAATATTGATTTTTTTTCACAAGTTCATACTTTTACCACTCCTTACATACTTGTTGGTCATAAATTTATCATCTTCTCTTTATTTTTGTATTTCTATATACCTTATTTTTTTTTTACATTTTTCTTATTTTCATTTTCACGTTTCTCATTCTTCTCGAAATTGTTGGAGCTCCTCTGTACGCAACCAATGGATGAAAACTCTCAAAATAAACGATATATTGGCACCCGTTTAACTAAATAAACTACCTTAAAACTAAGATAAGTAATTAACTAAAAAACATTAAATTAATTCTTTATCATTTTCGATGCAAATGGACCATAATTCACGGATGAGATCCTCCTAATTCTTACTAGTTGAAAACTTGAACCAAGTTGGAGCAAATGGTCAACAAAAGTCCATAAAAGAGGAAGAATAGCCAATCAAATTCAACCAACAAAACAACTCAATAAAGGCAAATAGAATTCATGTAAAACAAAAGGAATTCGATGGGAACAAAATTGCCCAACTTTGGCCGAAATTTGAGCTACTACCATCCACACTTCCATGTATACATATATAGCCTTTTATGAGCATAAAATAATATACATAAGCATCACAACAAGTACCCCAAACTAGCTAAATCCGTCCTCCATCAAGCCCTATAAACCATCAATATAGTTAACAAATCAAACACAACATCTTAACTCCATTAGCAAGCTCCAAGTTTAGGAAGACAACAAAAGAAGGTAAGTGCTAATTTGTTTTTAATTTATATATGTGTTAAAACATTAGTTTAAATCATGTTCTTATCACCTTAGGATTCGTGCCAAGCTTGGAGAAGGGTCTACCAACACTATAACAACTAAAATAAGGTAAATCTAATCTTAAAACTTCATATATGTATTATGATATGTAGAAGCTAGGAAATCAGAGAGTATGATGATTATAAGATGTTATATGTATTTGATATATCACATGTAATATATATAAAGTATGGAAAAACATTTAGAAAAGTTTAAACGCAAGTATAATATATAAATGAATTAAAAAAAGTAAGTTCGAAACAGAGGAAAAACGAGGAAGACAATGAATAGTGCCAACATCGTCCCTACACCGACAGCTTATACCCCAAACACCGGCGGCTTACAGGGATAGGCCAATGGTGTAGAAGCAGCATAGTCTGAAAAAGAGGCTACGTAAATTTTGAAACACGAAATTTTTATACAAATGTTAGCCTCTGGAATTCAAAACCGGCGATGTACGCCATAATGTCGGCGATGTTTGTTAAACACTGGCAGCCTTTGAGCTAGCATACATGGGCATTTGAATCGTGTTAAAATTTACACGGACGCTAGCATCTGGGAATAAACGCCAGCGGCGTTTGTTACTGGGGTACATACAAAAATTCGCAGATCAAGCTTGTTCATCCGAATCAGTATATTATATTATATTATATTATATGTTTAAATATACATATATGTAATATATATGCTATGAAGAAGAATAATATATAGATAAGAAATAAATACAATACTAAAAAAGGGAATGATAAAATGTAATAAAAGTAATTTAGCAACTTCTAAAATTATTGAAAAATATCACTTACAATATTATTGCTAATATAAATATATTGTACAAATAAAAATGAATTATAAATATTCTAAATAATTATCTAGGATAGATATATAAGAATGGAAAATTTAATAAATTAAAATTATGAACAATGTGATTTCCAAAAATAACAAGATAATTACATAAAGTAGAATAAGAGGAACACGATAAGATTAAATGACAGAAAATAAATATTAGTTACTATAAATTAAAGAACAGTCTAAAAGTGATAATAACAGTAATAATGAAATATCAGTTTATTGATAATGAATTCTATGATTACTCAATAAAAATTTTTAATATCAAATAAGATCAAGAGAAACACGATAAAAATAAATAATTAGAAATAGATATTTGTTGCTATAATCAGTCAAGCTAAGGAACGATATAAAATGATAACAACAAATCGTAATAAATTACTAATTTACAAAGAACGAACCCTATAATTATTTGATAAAACTAAAATATAAAATATTCTAAGATCAAGACAAGCAAAATAAAAATAAATAATAAGTAGTAAATATTCGTTACCATAAAAACATAAAAAGAACCAATACAGGTAATATAAATAAAATTAAAAATCAAGATAGAACACTTAGATAATCATAGAAGTTTAATTACGTTATTTACATTAATTTGTCTTAATAAGTAACACTAAACTGTAAATAATATAAATAGAACTAATATATCTTAAATGAATTATTTTACTAAGTGGAATCATATTAAGACGATTAAACTAATTAAAGTAGATTTAGTAATTGAATTAGATAATTAGTTTCAATCAATTCGACTTAGATTAATACACTAGGTAAAACCATAAAAAGAAAGGAGTACGTAATTTCTAAAATATGTCTAAATTAGAATTAGTGTAAATTACAGTATAAGTTACACCATAATTAATATGGTGAATATGTTGTTTCCGATATCTTATTTTTGGAACCAATAAAAGAATAAATTAGCTAAATAATAAATATAGGTTACTTCATTTTCATAGAAAAAATAGATCAATTCTTCAATTTCCAATAGCATATTCCGATAGTTTAGCGAGGACCACAGGTGAGTAACTTTGATTTTATCACATTGTTTGTGCTTATAGTATAGCCGAATCTGAATAAAATATATTCAACTGATATGTTTGTGGGATTAGGTATAATGCATGATGATTGGTATATGATTGAATGCCAAATTATTATAATATAAGTGATAATTCTATTGTATAATAATTATTGTACAAAGTATGTTGATATTGTATGTAACTTGTATGATCAATTTAAATTTGACTAAAAACTACTGGTACCAAAAATGAAAGTGGACATGCATTGCATTATATGCACATTTTGCATTTTAAAAAGGAAGATGACCTTACTCGTGTTAGCATTTCGGTTCTTTGGTGATGCGCCTGGTTTTTCTAGAGGACATTTTCTATTTCTTCCAAGAGCACCTTTGTTCTGTTTTGTTCCACGATAACTAATTGGTATCGAAGGAACACCGCTCGTGGTATCGACATGAAATGGCTAATACTTAATTGTGTTTCTTTGTTCCAAGGATAAGAGTGAAATGTTTTAAAGTAATTTGTGAGAGAGTTTATGGTACCCATTCGTCCTTGGTTCTCTGATTCTCCTGGGCATGGTACATCACTCGTAATGGCTTCCTTCCAACCTTGATAAGAGGGCATAAATCTACATCCTATTTGGATTCCGGTTATCTAACTTGTACTTGTACATATGATTGATTGATGCATGGCATATGCCTGATAATTAAACTTGTTTGTTATTGTTTGATGTGTGGTATGGTCAAGTTATCTTACTAAGCCCGTGGTTCGCTCACCCTCCAACAGTTTTTTGTGCAGGAATAACACTAGCTGAGATTAGGCTAAGAATGTGTGAAGAATGCTTTTCCACCAGACTTACTGGAATTATAAATATAGGTTATGATAAACTTGGCATACAAAATTTGACAGTTTGTATAAACAAGTTGTAATTTTGTTAGTTGTTACCCAATTTTCATTATTTAGTAGGGGATACAGATTCTCTGTGATCCTGGCAGATTATGGAAAAATCGGAATCCATAATGAAATTAGATAAAGATCTTATATCTATATTATATAATGTAAATAAATATTATAGAGTCTTGTAAACTCTGAATTGCAAAACGGTTCTCATATTACAGGTGCACACGTGATATGATAGCTTTAGATTAATCCTACTAGGCTTTCTTCTGAGGCGTGACACATAATCTAGCACAAGTCCATTACAATTTCTATATTCTACAATGAATTAGGTGGAGTATCTAGAATATGGTAGTTGAGATAATATTCCTTGACGTTATTGATGAATATTCTTCATATTCATAGGTAGTAGAAGATGATGATTTCTGCAAAGTGCTTATGTGGTAGGAAGATAATGAGGTATTTTCCATGTATTCTATGCTTGTGTCATAATGTTTACAATAAGAGGAAAAGAAGAAAATTTTGGAGATTTACTTAATAAGAAGTTTGAAAGTATTTGTACTAACAAGATGTTTATTGTAATCTTTTAGATAAGGTAAATATTTTCATGTAATATTCTAGATATTAGTTAAAATATTCTAGAGACTACATCATAACCATTGGATGAAATCAATATCAATCATCCGAAGAAGGACTACAAATAGTAGGGCTAGGCAAATAAACCAACCAACCCAAAGAAACATTTTTTTTTTCAATTTGGTTCAATTCGAAGTTGGGGGTATAATTAAAAAAAAGTTGTTTCTAGTTGTTTGCGTTAGTGGAATGATCAATATAATAGGATTTGGTTCATGTTCAGGTGGAAAGAGAGAAGGAAAATAGAGATGTTGTTTTGTCTCCAATTCATAGGATTTTTTTAATCGCTCTTGGGTATTGTGTTTTTGCGGTACGATGACACAACTCACCAATATTGGCTTTGTTTATTTTGAAATTTTAAACATAGAAATGTATTTTTGTTCGAATTAGCCTTTAATAAAGATGCGTAAAATTTGTTTATAACAAAATAAGTATATTTGTTTTCCTCTTAATTAGATGATATACCTGACAATAATAGTTCATGAGAAAGAAGCAAGTCTATTTGCTTACTGATAGGAGAGTAAGCTGTGCCTTGAAGCATGCAGGGAACAAACCATTTATTTGCTCAGATAAGCATGCTAGGTCATAGAGATTTGAAGGTCATTAGGGGAACTAAAACAAAAATTATTCATCTTATTGATCATGTTTTTCTTTATCTAACATAATAACTTCATACAATGCTCTTGTTAGTATAATATGCTACCTGTAAGAACTTGTTTGTTAATTTTTTTTTTAATTCATTTGAGGAAATGGTTCAAATTGCTAACTGAATAATACCAAACCATTTCTTTTAGATTAAAAAAAATTATAAATCAAACCGTATGGTTAGGTTTGAATTAAAAATCTAACCAAATCATGTTATTATGGTTCAGTTAGATTCGGGGGTCAAACAGTACCCTGCACACCCATTAAATTGGTCGTTCTCCCTCGTTCGTATCTAAGTCAGGAGAATTAAGAAATATAAAAATACTTCTCCATTTCCAAACACATTCTAAATTTATTCTATCAATTTCTATAAATCACTTTCTACATAATACTTGTTATATCCAATACAATCCTTACACTTTCTATTATATTTCCATTCAAATACAATCAGAAAGGATTTAGCTTGACAAGCACATGTTAAGCCTTTTGTGTGAAATAGAATTGAGTTAAGCATGCATTTATCTTTGAAGCATGAAAGCACACTAAGAATACTCAAGAGAGGAGGGTGAATTGAGTATTTGTCCAAGAAAGCTCAAATAATTAATTTTTAAAACAACTTATCAAAATAACTTTAAATAAAGTGGAAATGCAACAGTAGATAACAATATTAAATATAAAAGATATAGGGATATAGAAAATTCATCCAAATATAAGAGGGAGTTCAGCCCACTTCTTACTCTCCGTGATCTACCAATGCCTTCAAACGAAGACTTTACCACCACTGTATTAATCTTAGAAATCATACTTAAGATGAACACTACATGGTCTATATAATACACTAAGGAACTAAAATATTTTTCTTTCTCTCTTTAGATGCTCGCTGAAAAATAGCAGGTAAAAGAACAGAGCACTAGAATATTTCTCTCTCTTTTGAGACATATAACTTTATGAATGAAAGAATAAGAAAGTAAATGATTTGTTCGTTTGCAAATAATAACACTTGAATTCACTTCACTTCTTTTGAATCTCCTAAGGACAACATATGTATCACCTCAAAAATTCAAATTTCCATTAAAGATAACGTCTTTAGGTCGGCAAGCATTTATGCGCTTCAATGGCTCTTTCTTGCTACATTGGCTCCAATTTTTAAACTATCATGCCCTTAAAGATTCGCCGCGCCTTAATTGTTGTGCCTCATATTTGCCCTTAAAAGTCTTTGCTCTATCGAGTCTTAAATTCAAACTATCGCACATCGAGCCCTCGACATAACCCTTGACCAAGGCTATGTAATCTTAAGCTTTGTTGAGTTTCGGTTTTGAACTTGTCTCACCCTAACTCTTTAGCATGTCGAAGCCTCGACTTAACCCGTAATGAAGTTTGTGTTTTTGAATCTATTGTGCTGCAAACTTTTAGCTTGTCACACCTTGAGCAATGGACTCGTTTAGCCTTCGACAATCCCTTTGACCACTGATTCTGCACTTTGACCTTTGTCAAGCTTTGGTCACACCTTAACCCTCAACCGATACTATTCATTATTGATTTATTCGTGCTAAAAACCTACAAAAAACTCCGCAAAGACGCAAAACATGCACATATATAGTTTTGACTAATTAAGTGTAGTTTATCATAATTAAATGGTTAATTGTGTAACTAATTATCTCATCAAAATCTACATTGAACATACAAGTTCAACAATCTTCCCCTTTTTTATGACGAAAATTATGCACAGTTAATTCATTTTCAAGTCAATATACTCCCCCTCAATTAAGCATTTGAGTTTCAAAAGAATTTTATCAGGCTTAATTCAAGGACTTGATGCTTGATTCTAAGAGAATGCAAACTATACTTAATACGTCATTTTGCTCCCCTTTTTTACTTGGCAAAAGAGATTACATGCATGCTTCTTAATTATGCATTCTACACTTCTCTCCCTTTTTACTCTTTAAAAAAATGACAGATTTGTAATATAGTAAAAAAGGACAGATGCACAGATAACATACAAGTTTTAATACAAAATAATTGTCTTGACATAGTACTTCATAAAAGCCTCATCAACAAAGGACTTCACAAATGTCTACTGTAAACCCCGAGAATTTTCACAATAGTACACAGTAGTAAAATAGAAAATATAAATTCGATAGTGAATTTAGAAACCGATAGAAGTCCTAGAATAGACCAATGAGTTGTGATAAACTCATTCCTAGTTGGAAAAACTTGAATAAAAATTTTCTCGACTTTAATAGAAACCAAAAACAAGATTTCGTATCTTGAACCGATAATTCAAGATATAACTAGAATAGATTTAAAATTTCAAAACCGATAAGATACAGTTTATTTATAGAGCTTATCGGTATAAAACAATAAATTATAAATACAAACAAACACTAATACCGAACAATAATATCAACTTAGATTTGAAAAGGAAATTTCAAAACCGCTGTTTTAATTGTTAGGAAATTAAAAATTTATTAGGACTTGGTTCCTAATTTAATTCAACGAGTTTGAAAATTTAATCACGTAAGTTAAAAATATTAAAAATAATTAATCATGTGAAGTTTTAACTAAAAATTTGAAAATACAAATGATTTAGAGTGTTGTAGTAACTTAGGTAAATTTTATTTCGATAAAACGTAAATACGACGAGTATAAACATGCGAATAATTTATTTTCTTAATAAAAATATTTTTAATTAATAACTATTAAATACATATGTATAAGTATATATATATATATATATATATATAAGGAACATTGTATGTCGCTACACCGCTGGGAAGGATTCACGCGCTAGATTTATATACAGCAGCAGCAACAGCATGAAGAACCCCCACGCGCAACAAAGTCCACCGACACGCATGTCCACCGAGCACAAGAACGATCGGGAAGGCACACAACAGCAGTGGACAGCAGCAGTCCACGCCCCACTCCAGCGCCTCACCAGCAGCTTCCCTCCATCACACACAGCAGCAGGAGCCAGCCACGAGCAAGCTGTGCTTCACGCAAGCAGCAACTACAATGCACAGCAGCTGCATTCCACGGCAGCAACACCAAGCGAACAGCTTCAACGCACGGTCAAGGCAATCCATCGAGCAGCATCTTCACCTCACGAGCAAGCTGTGTTCCAACCACAGCAGCAATTCACACACGCACAAGCACACCTTCCACACACACACATCAAGGATGCTGGAAACAGAGCACTTGGAAACAGAGCCCTGAGGTTCCTTGTCCGACTTTGATCCAAATTTGAGCTTCTAAATTCAAACCAAATTGACCCAAAAGCCAATCAAAACACTCCACATGTGAATAACATTAAATGAGGAGGATTTCAGCTTAGAAAAACAACCATAACCGTTCCAAATTGTTGGCCAAAAATCAAATATTACAGCTGCAGCAGAGGAGAAATTCTACAAAATACAGCAGCACACATCTCCAAATCCAACTCCGATTTTTGCAACATTCCTAGGATTAAATGAGCTGAAATTTTGACCAATTAAACACCAATAAGGAGCCTTCAAATGGACACTTCATATACCAAAAATTAATAAGAAAATCAGATCCCAAATTCGTCCAAAAATCAAGATGAAAATTGTTCCAGAAGTTTCAGTTTTCACACTTCAAAATTCAACAAATTTTGACCCGATTTTTACACTAGTTGATCTCTTATTTTTACACACCTAAATAGCATTAATTAGCTACCAAACAAAGATAATTAAAGCCCTCAAAGATAGCCACAAAAATCTGTCCAAACACAAGTCAAATTATCATCCAAATTTCAAAATCGTGTAGGAAATTCCAGCTGCATTTGTGGACATTTTTCAAGTCCAAAACCAACTCCAAAGCCTCTAAAACTTAGTCTAATCCTAGTATAAGTATATAAGCCTAAGTTAGACACCTTTGAGCTCATAAACCCCACAAAAACACTCTCAAATTCCAGCTGCAAACCCAAGTGCGTCCAGCACTTTTCCACTTCCTTTTTCCATTTCCACCTTCAACATAGGAGCTTAAAAACTTTGTGTGAACAACCATAAACCCTAGCCTACTTCCATACCTTATATCACACACTAAGCTCATCAATAACCACCAAAACCGAATCAAAAATCCTAAGTCATCCTAGGGTTCAAGAGGAGGAGTTTAGCTTGTCAAGGTGAGAAAATTTGACTACATTAGTGAACTTGTATTTTAGTTAATGTGTTTAGTTAGAAACTTATCATCTAATCTTTGATTTAGGTTAAATTCTTGCTTTAAGAGGAAGTTGAACAACCTCCTTCCATTCCAATCCAAGGTAAGCTCCAAATTACAACCTATCCTTGTTAAATTTATGAATAGATCCTAGGATGAATTATTGAGCTTTTGAAGAAAGTTTTGTGGTTGATAAAGGTCGTAAATCTATTGATGAATTCAAGAGGATAGATGGATCATGTGTTGAGAATGCATAGATATTGTTGGAAGAGAAAAACAACAACTTAGAAGTCTTATAATTATGGTAATAGTAAATTCGGATTTAAGGATGAAGTGAACAAAACAAGACACAAACTTCATCAAATCTAGTCTAAATGCATGTTTAAAGCTCTAAGGCCTATATGAACATAAAGCTTGATAAAACAAACTTTACAAGCATGATTAGAAGTCCTTTAGTACAAGAAAAGTGTTATGAACAATTTATAGAAATTGTACATGCCAAGACTTCTACAAATCATAACAGAATTTAAGATGTAAATGGAAATTAAATAAGATCCTCCATAATACATATATACTCAAAAGAAACTTGAAAGAACTAAATAATAAAAATTTATTTACTTTAAGGAATCGCTATAAACCATAGGAATAATACCAAATACCGATCTAGGACACTTAGTCACTCATAGGAATTTAATTTTCTATTTATAGATATTATTGACAAGTACTTTATTTTAATAGGTAATTTCGATATTATCGAGGATTTCCCGGTCGATTACTACGACTGATCAGCATGAGCAGGTGAGTAACTTAGACTTGTTACATTGTTTGTGATTGTATTTTAGTTGCATTAAAATACAAAGATAATAATGAACTCTCGTGTGTATGGGATTATGGGACTTGCTTGTTGTTTGAAATTACTTGTTTGATAAATACTACTAATCAAAAGTGATAATGAATGGCTTGTGGAATTACTGTATGTAAAGCATGTTGAGTGTTTGAATGAAGTTGATCACTTATAATCTGACTAAAAATTATCGAACTCATAAGTAAATTGGTGCATGCATAGCATGATTTGCATATACTGCATTAAGTTATTACGAATGCCTACTACGTGTTAGAATTTCGGTTCTCTGGTAATACTTGGTTTTTCTAGGCAGAGGCTATTAGTTCTACGCAAGTTTACCTTTGTTCTGTCGGTTCCATGGGAACTAACTGGTAACGAAGGACGCCGCCCATGGTATCGCTGTGAAATGTCTAACGCTTAGTGGAGTTTCTAAGGCGCAAAACAGGAAATGGGTGTTAAAATATCATTAACATAAAGAGATAATAATTGTGAAGATTGTGGATTTCCTGTGTGCTTAGTTTCTCCTGGGTAGGTAATTCAGGGATTGGTTCCTTCAACCCCGATGAGAGGGCGTAAATCTCCATCCTGTTTGGATTCCGGTTTGTCCAAGCTTGTAATTGTTCATGTGTTGATTGATGCATTGCATATGATTGATAATAACTTGCTTGTTGTATAAGTCTGGTTATTCACTGAGCCCGTGGTTATGCTCACACTCCTACAGTCCTTACAGGATGACACTTAAGCCTTGGTTGGTGGCTTCTAGGAGCTTAGAGCCGGTATGATTCTAAAGCTTGAAGAGTTTTGGAAACAGGGAAAATAGTTTCTTTATTTATATGTATTAATTGATGTTAGTGCATCAATTTTATTATCTGAGAACTTAGATAGTTTTATGGTTTGTAATAGTTATTATTCAGACTGTAGCATTTAATTATGGTATTGTGATTTTATTTACTTTCATCGTTTCTTATCACGCAACCAAAAAGATCCTGTTTTATTAAATGTACGTCACTTTCCAAAGTAGTTCTAGTATGAATATGTGTATTTGATATCGTCTGGATTATCAGGCTATATCATAATATATATATTACTACTAGGGTACTATTGGGGCGTGACACAAACATTTACAAGGATTTCTAGATTCAAAGCTCCATCCATCCAGACTAAACAATACTTATAGAAAATACAAATACTTTTCCCCTTTTTAAAATACAACAGGTTCAAAGCTAGAAGCACTTAAGTAAATTTACATAGACCATAAAATGGCATGAAACTGAGTAGTTTTATATTTAAGTTTGAATTCTTTAGAATCACACTGAGTAGTTGCATTGATGTTTGATTTATCTATTGACGTAAAATAAGGTAGACTTCAAATTATATTATAAAAAATATACCAATCACATATATGATGACCCAGTCCACAATCAGAATATGAACCATCTGATTCCTTTTCAGCAAAAAAACAAAGTAGATGGAGAAGTTACATGATTTAAAATATATAATCGAGGATATAATTGTGGAAACAGTGCTTGAAAATAATATAAATAAATAAGAAAAAAATGTTGCACGAGCATACGGGGACACCGAAATCAGACACAATGTTGTTGAAAAAAAAAAAGGGAAGAAAAAACGACATCCAGTGAATATAACAAGAAATATATACATTTTCATATTTCAAATATCTGAAGTGAAATTTGACTAACATCATTCAACGAATGCAAATAAAGGGTTTTTGGTATATGAAAATGAAGGACATCTTTTTCAAACTTTTTCTAAAAAAATATTTATCAAGAAAGACATATAGATGAAAAATATATGATAGTTCTTATGAAAACATCAAATAGATAACATATAGAAAAATATAGCTATAAATCAAACATCTTTACATGGAGCTACATTGACCTGGACATTAGCACTCATGCCTATGAACCTCATTGAGCCATTTAAAACAAACATATAGCCTTTGGATTAATGTTTTAGAGATTCTCATATGAAACTAACTTCCAATCAAATAACTTCATGGTTGAATGGGAAATGTGGTAAAATCTTTTGCAACTCAGCCTTCCAGACTATTATAAACAGCCTAAAATGTTAAATATTATCATGATTCATTGGATGTACTTACATAACCCAGGTGGAAGACCTAGTACTAAAAGAATCTGTACAAGGAGTACATACTCAAATGATAAGCACTAACTTATCCTATTGACAATAATCTCTTTTTTTAGGTTTAAACCCACAAGTATAAAATGCACATTAGTGAAACGCCTCAAGAAAAGCAGTTGATTTTTTTATATAGGTATATAAATCAGAGCAAATGCTTAAATTGTTAACAAGTGAAGGAGAGATACTACAATCAACCATCTTATGCAACAAATGCATATATATATATATATTATTTAATGGATGAATGATCCACCTTCACCAACAAAGATTAGAAAAGGGAAACAAAGATTGTTAAGAGAAGGATTCTCCAAATTGGACCCAACTTAAAGGATAAAAAGGGTGAGAACAAAAATCCCAATGCCCCTATGAGCCGGGATGTCAAGAATCATCTCTCTGTAAAGTTGTGTTCCAAGTATCACTCCTGCTAACCCAATAACATACACCACAAACTAAGTAACTATATGAACATAGTATCACATAATACCACTTGTCACCAACTATATAATAACTTAGTTGCCATCAATCCCAAATCATTAACCATATACTATAAAACTAAGATCAAACCAAAATGCATTCTAATGTGCGTAAGGCATTGATATTTCCCAAGTTTGTTTGTTATCTATTAATTTTTTAAAAAATATTTGTTAAAGAACTATTTTAAGGTAAAAGTTAGAAAAAAAATTGCAGTTGTGTCAATTTTTCTAAAGAATCAACTGGAAATATGTAGACATTGCAGCTGTAACTTCTATTTAATTGAACTGATGTTCACAATTATATCATAAATAGTAAGATATAATAATAGGACCAAATTAACACAAAAGAACAAACCTATGATGACCACAAACACAACAAACTTTTTTTATGCAGTTTTTCTTTTTGTTGTAGAAGACCACCAAAGATCAACATGTGAATTCATATGGAGTACCATCTTCCACTTCATTTGTTGACTCACCATGACTACTTTCAACATTGCCATGCACTAACACAAACCAGAGTCATCACTGGAGCATCCATTTGCAAAATAGTAAGTTATATAGAATTTGTGTTTTGAGCAGTATCTTCTCGTTCTTTGAAAGATAATCATGGATTTGAAACTTGGAATCCATCCCAAGGCAACAACGGAATAAAACATATCCATAATTACTACATAGCATAATGACAGATAAATTAGCATCATCCTTGTATTGCAATGGTGAGTAGACTTGGCATATGAGATTATGTTTGCACTTTCAGTTATTCCACATAATATGATTCCATAAAATCCCATTTATGTCATTCTTAGTGATACAACGGTGAAGCGCATTCCTTGGAATTTGATTTTCTCTCCCACCAATCTATGGGATTAATGGAACTACATCTATTTTATTATCCTTGACCCTATAGTCTTAATAAGCTCACAGAAATACAGTAAATGAAAATAAACCAATCACGCCTCAATGAATTCACCTCTTTTGTCCAAATTTAATAAAAAATTACCTCCCTTTTCATGAATTAGACATAACTCTTTTTAAATAACATGAGAACCGTGCTTCCTAAACTGAATCAGAGTATTTTTTTTTCAATTCCACACTTAATTTCATACGCAATAGAATCATTTACTCACTAAATTAACTAACTGCAGGTTTAAAAATTGCTAAATATTGTACTAAATTCATATGTCAAATTCAAAGAAGATTGAAACAAACATACAAAGTCGGGATACCATCGTCCATATTATAAGAGGATGTTTAAAGCAAAGTACCTTCTCAAGGTCTTTCTCGAGAGCAACAGGAGAAGAAGAGAAAGTACTCGCAACTGAGCTCCTCGTTTCATTAGGCAGAGAAGTTGTTACTTCTTCTTTGATATCTTGCTCTACTAGGGCCTATGCTTGTGGTTTAGCTTCATTCGAAGAAGTTGCATGGATTTTAGTTGGAGTTTTTTTAGGATTGCACAACAACAGTAACGACCCATTCCTAAGATGGACACTAGCGTTATGGTATTAGAAGTGGGTTCTGCAGAGAGACAACCTTTCTACCATTCATATAGAGAACTTACTGTTGTGCAAATTATCAATCGTCAAGAGAGAGAATGTTACAGGTCGCATTTTCCTTGCCTTCTAAAACCCTGAGTCTATAGAAGATAAGACATTTAAGGTTTCAATGTCTATGGTAATCCCAAATTCTCTCGATGTAATTAGCCTTACACCGTATAAGGGAAGGATCTTTTTTGGTTTCATTCATGGGATTTTAGGCTTTCCATTTTAAATGAACAAGTGAATGAGAGAAAGGGGCGAGGGGTAGAGGTAGAGACAAAGAGATAACCAGATAACCAGCCAAGAAAGAGATATGTTTTGTATAATTTAACTTAAATGAAATTTTTTAAAAAAGGTAAATAGCAATCTTGGAGAAAAGGCAGGCTTTCCTTTTCATTAGATTTAAATTTGAGGAATTTTTATTTTTATTTTTTTAAAAGTTGGGATGGATTATTAAATAAAAATTAGTAACGTTTGATATAATAAAAATGTTACCGAGCAAATATATGTTTAATATAAGATAAAATTGCTTCATAAACGTTACTGATAGTATATCTTATTTGATGTTTAATAAACTTGACTAAATTATAAAAGATAGGCAACATTTGTAAAATTTACAAACATAGCCTATTATCAAAATTCTTGTAGTGTATATATCATGCTACAAGACTTGATAGTAAGCCTTGAAACTTCCCAAAGGAGCACCCATAGTCCAACTTGTGAAATATAACCCACTAAGCATGGGGATTGTTCCAATATGTTAGTTCACTAGAATTTTACTGCAAAGAACATGAATGTACTGGTCCATCAATAAGAAACTTAGTCATCTTCAGAGTTTTGACCATCGTTTGGCCACCTTAATGTTTATGCTTAAGTTTGGATAAAAAATTATAACGGACTATGTTCCCATGCAGTTTTATACGAAATCTATGGGAACTTTTCCCAAAATTGTTATAGAATCATTAACATTCCGCCTTTAAACTTTTTTAATTCCAACAAAATTGATGGGAAATATCAAAATTTGGCTATCTATGTATCAATGATACATTTGCACACAAAACCTAAGATGCATTCATGGTTTTAAAAGGGTGGCAAAGTTTAGATGGATGTACTTTTCATGGAGGATCTTAATTACCATCACTATTGAAAGACATATTGGTGGGCTGATTAACCATGGAGACACTTAAATCTACCATAGCTCGATATGTTTATCAAGTCAATAGCTTGAATCACACACAATATGTTGAATAAATAACAAATAACACATCAACATTAGAATAAATAACAAATAACACATCAACATGACTAGAGTATAAAGGATGGGTGACGTTTGCAAAATCTCTAAACGTAGCCATATATCAAAATTCTTATAGTACTTCTATAAAAGAAATATGGGATGAACTGGAAAATACTTATGAGGGAACCTCTGGATTTCGTGATATAAAAATAAGTCTTTTATGTGGTCAATTTGAAAATTTCAAAATGCTTCTAATTAATGAATCAATAGATGAAATGCATAATAGATTCATTAATATCATAAACCCTTTGAGTGTGCTTAGGATGAACTTTTCTAACTTGGAAATAAATTCTAAATTTCTCAGGTCACTAAAGGATTGAGAAGCTAAAAGAAGTACCATAGAAGAAGCACAAGACTTAAGTGCTATGAGTAAGGAAAAACTCCTTGGAGCGCTTAAAACCCATGAGCTCAATAAAAAATAAGGAGAAGAATCCAGTAAGAAGACGATTGCCTTAAAAGCTACAAGCCAAGAATCTAACGATGATGATGAAGATGAAAATGAGGAACTTGTCTTAATGGCCAAGAAGCTCAAGAAATTCATGAGGCCTAGCTTTCAATTCAAAGAGAGGACGGTGACATAGCTCATCAAGAAGCAAAAAGGAGAATATGATAACCTGCTATAAATACCACAAACTAGGACACATCCAATAGTACTATCTATTGCTTAAGAGGAGATCAAAGGAGGAGAAGAAAAGAGCTTATATGGCAACATGGAGCGATGAAGAATCATCCAACTTAGATGATGAAAATGTGTTCTTCATGGTTCTAGACGATGAGGTAACTCTCCCCTCTTCTCCTTTGTATGCTGAGTAATATGCAATGTATGAAAAAAGTAGAGAAAAAGAACAACATGCTAAAGTCTTTCATGATAGAACTAGGAGAAGAGCTAGAATACTTTAAAACTAAACATGAAGAAATTAAATTAGAAAATAAAAAGATGCATGATGAAATAAATATTCTAAAATTAGAGAATGAAAAAATGATTAACAAGTGAAAGAAGTTGAAAAACAAAAATAATGAGTTGAAGGAAAATAATGAGAAATTAAAAATTAAAAATGATTTGTTGGAGATTGATGTTAAAACCTTAAACGATAATGATATTATTGCATGTGTTGGTAGTAGTTGTGATGGAAATCTTAAAAGAGCTAGAAGTATTAAAAAATGAAAATATAATGCTAAAAGCTAGCTCAATGATTCAAAAGCTACTATAGCCAAATTTACAAAAAAGAATTTGAACACATTTCTAGGAAATCATAGGTGTGATTCAAATAAACATAGAATTGGCTATAGAGAAAGTAGCTGCAAGTCCCACAAGACTAGGTTTGTAAAAGCCACCCATGGGACATGCAACTATTGTGAGAAATCTTGTCATATTGCACATAATTGTGCAATAAGAAAAAAAATGCATTTAAATCTTCAAAGCAAGCTGGTTTGGCTTCCTAAGAGAGAGATTCTTGTTCCACCCAACCAAAAGGACCCAAACTAAAAATGGTACAAAAGAAATAATAATCTTTTTTGCAGGGATCTTCAAGTGGAAACGACAAATGGTACTTGGACAGTGGTTGCTCTAGGCACTTGACTAGAGACGCATCTAAGTTCATATCATTGGACTTGAAAAATCAAGGGAGTGTTACCTTTAGAGACAATCGAAAATCAACCATTCTTTGTGAAGGTAACATTCTCATAAAAAAGACTTAATTATAAAAATGTGTTGCTTGTTGATGATCTAAAACATAATTTGCTAGCGTTAGTCAATTGTGTTATAATTGTTTTAGAGTAACATTTCTTGCCAATAGATGTTCTATAGAAAGAATTGACAACTGGCAAGCATATTTTGAAGGATATAGACATAGAAATATTTACAAAATAAATTTAGATGATTTTAAATCATCAAGTGAAACCTATCTATATTCTCAAAATGAAAATAATTGGCTATGGTATAGAAAATTGGGACATGCTAGTATGGATGTAATTTCAAAACTTGTAAACAAGAATCTAGTCAAAGGTTTGCCAAAATTATTTTTTCAAAAGGACAAGATTTGTTAAAGCATGTCAACAAGGAAAGCAAACTAAGACTTCTTTTAAGTCTAAGGATGTTGTTTCCACTTTTGGGCCATCAAAACTATTGTATATGGATTTATTTAGTCCTACTCAAACTTTAAGTTTGGGAGGCAAAAAATACACTTTGGTTATTGTTGATGATTTCACTAGATATATATGGACTTTCTTCCTTATATCTAAAGACGAAACAAATCATGTCTTTTTTAGATATTATAAGAATGTCTAAAATGAAAAAAGTCTTAACATTGTATCTATTCATGGGGGAGCATATGAAAATTATGAAATGGAAAATTTTTGCAGTAATTATGGCATTGAACACTCTTTTTCAGCACATATAACTCCACAACAAAATCGTGTAGCCAAAAGGGAAAAATAGAACTTTAATTGAAATGGATAGAACCATATTGTGTAAAAAAAATTTGCCAAAATATTTTTGGGTTGAAGCTGTAAATACTGCTTATTATATCTCAAATAGAGTTTTTATAAGACCAATTCTTAAGAAAACCCCCTATGAACCTTGGAAAGGAAAAAGACCTAACATATCTTATTTTCATCCATTTGGCATTAAATGTTACATTCTAAACAAGGTAAAAAACAATTGGCTAAATTTGATGCTAAGAGAGATGAATGAATCTTTTTAAGTTATTTTTTAACAATGCATAAAGAGTTTTTAGTAAAAGAAAATTAGTTGTTGAAGAGTCTATACATGTTGCCTTTGATTATTATTTGCCTTATCTATGCTCAAATATTGATGCAGATGTTGTTTGTGCTGATTTAAATGAATTTTTTCTTGAAAATAATGATAAGGAAGACGATAAAATGGATGATGTGCATGAACTTGTTAATTATGATCTTCTTAAAGAGTGGAAATATGGAAAATCACATCCTAAAGATTTAATTATTGGTGAACCTTCTAATAAAGTTCAAACAAGATCATCTTTAAGAAACATGAGTAATCTTCTTTTTCTATCACAAATCGAGCCTAAAAATATTGAAGAAACCTTAAAAGATGAATTTTGGATAAATGCTATGCAAGATGAATTAAACAAGTTCACAAGAAATGATGTTTGGAATTTAGTTCCTAGACCGAAAAGTAGACCTTGATAAATCTCATATAATAACAAGAAACAAGGCTAGATTAGTTGCTAAAGGTTATAGTCAAGAAGAAAGAATAGATTTTGATGAGACCCTTGCTCCGATTGCCAGACTAGAATCTATAAGAATACTTTTAGCTCTTATGGCTTCCAAAAATTTTACTCTTTTTCAAATGGATGTAAAAAATGCATTCTTAAATGGTTTTATAAAAGAAGAAGTCTATGTAAAGCAACCACTGGGTTTTGAAGATAATGAATTCCCCGACATGTATTTAAACTAAATAAAGCTCTTTATGATCTAAAGCAAGATCTTAGAGCTTGGTATGAAAGACTTTGTGGCTTTCCTTTAAATAATGGATTTTCTAGAGGAAAAATTAATACAACTCTGTTTATCAAAAATCATAAGTTAGACATACATTGATTATGCAAATCTATGTAGATGACATTGTGTTTGGAGCTACTAGTATGAGTCTTAGAAATGAATTTTTTGAGTCTATGAAGAATGAGTTTAAAATGAGCATAGTGGGGGAACTCAATTATTTTGTTGGTCTTCAAGTAAAGCAATCTAAAAATGGAATCTTTATCAATCAATCAAAATATACTAGAAATCTATTGAAAAGGTTTAAAATTGATAATTGTAAAACAAGACCCATACTTATGAGTACAAGTATAAAAATTGGGAATGATGAAAAAGGGAAAAACGTCTATGAAAAGGTCTATAGAGGCATGTTAGGTAGTTTTTTGTATTTAACAACTTCTAAACCTGATATCATGTTCTCGGTATGTGTACGTAACACAATTTTAATTTAGCCCAAAAGAATCACACTTAGGTGCAGTAAAACGCATTTTCAAGTACCTTGCAGGGACGATTGATATTGGCTTGTGGTATCTAAATTTTACCTCTTTAAATCTTATTGGATACTCTAATGCTGACTTTGCAGGTGAAAAGTAGATCGAACAAATACAAGCGACACATGCCACTATCTTGGAAATTCCCTAATACTTGGCACTCAAAGAAACAAAATTATGTTGCACTTTCAACTGTTGAAATTGAGTATATAGCTGCTAGCAGTTGTTGTTTATGATTATGATTTTAAGATTTGACAATGTTCCAATTCGCTATGATAAAATAAGTGCTATAAATTTGTCAAAAAATCTAATTCAACACTCAAGGACCAAGCATATCAAAATTAGGCATCATTTCATTAGAAATCATGTTCTAAATCACGATATCAGTTTGGAATTTGTTGATACATACAATCAGATAGTTGATATTTTTACAAAATGCTTAAGTGAAGAATGTTTTTTCACTTTACAAAGAGAATTGGGCATGATCAAGCAAGATGAATGCTAAAATATCATAGTGTCAAGTTGATCTAGAGCTTGATTTAAGGTTTTGAGAAGCTATTAAGTACTAATGTTTGCTTTGTGATGTTTATAATTTGCCTTATCTGCAAAAATCCGGGATATGTTCTTTTATGTGTATGTTCAAAACAAATATTTTGCTAAACTTCTCTTAAATGTTTGAACATGCTTAGTAATGCTTCTGAAGTCCTATGTGTGTAGGCAATGTGAAGTTCTCATGTGTTGAGGCATGTGTGTATAGATGTCACGCCCCAATAGTACCCTAGTAGTAATATATATATTATGATATAGCCTGATAATCCAGACGATATCAAATACACATATTCATACTAGAACTACTTTGGAAAGTGACGTACATTTAATAAAACAGGATCTTTTTGGTTGTGTGATAAGAAACGATGAAAGTAAATAAAATCACAATACCATAATTAAATGCTACAGTCTGAATAATAACTATTACAAACCATAAAACTATCTAAGTTCTCAGATAATAAAATTGATGCACTAACATCAATTAATACATATAAATAAAGAAACTACTTTTCCCTGTTTCCAAAACTCTTCAAGCTTTAGAATCATACCGGCTCTAAGCTCCTAGAAGCCACCAACCAAGGCTTAAGTGTCATCCTGTAAGGACTGTAGGAGTGTGAGCATAACCACGGGCTCAGTGAATAACCAGACTTATTACAACAAGCAAGTTATTATCAATCATATGCAATGCATCAATCAAACACATGAACAATTACAAGCTTGGACAAACCGGAATCCAAACAGGATGGAGATTTACGCCCTCTCATCGGGGTTGAAGGAACCAATCCCTGAATTACCTACCCAGGAGAAACTAAGCACACAGGAAATCCACAATCTTCACAATTATTATCTCTTTATGTTAATGATATTTTAACACCCATTTCCTGTTTTGCGCCTTAGAAACTCCACTAAGCGTTAGACATTTCACAGCGATACCATGGGCGGCGTCCTTCGTTACCAGTTAGTTCCCATGGAACTGACAGAACAAAGGTAAACTTGCGTAGAACTAATAGCCTCTGCCTAGAAAAACCAAGTATTACCAGAGAACCGAAATTCTAACACGTAGTAGGCATTCGTAATAACTTAATGCAGTATATGCAAATCATGCTATGCATGCACCAATTTACTTATGAGTTCGATAATTTTTAGTCAGATTATAAGTGATCAACTTCATTCAAACACTCAACATGCTTTACATACAGTAATTCCACAAGTCATTCATTATCACTTTTGATTAGTAGTATTTATCAAACAAGTAATTTCAAACAACAAGCAAGTCCCATAATCCCATACACACGAGAGTTCATTATTATCTTTGTATTTTAATGCAACTAAAATACAATCACAAACAATGTAACAAGTCTAAGTTACTCACCTGCTCATGCTGATCAGTCGTAGTAATCGACCGGGAAATCCTCGATAATATCGAAATTACCTATTAAAATAAAGTACTTGTCAATAATATCTATAAATAGAAAATTAAATTCCTATGAGTGACTAAGTGTCCTAGATCGGTATTTGGTATTATTCCTATGGTTTATAGCGATTCCTTAAAGTAAATAAATTTTTTATTATTTAGTTCTTTCAAGTTTCTTATGAGTATATATGCATTATGGAGGATCTTATTTAATTTCCATTTACATCTTAAATTCTGTTATGATTTGTAGAAGTCTTGGCATGTACAATTTCTATAAATTGTTCATAACACTTTTCTTGTACTAAAGGACTTCTAATCATGCTTGTAAAGTTTGTTTTATCAAGCTTTATGTTCATATAGGGCCTTAGGAGCTTTAAACATGCATTTAGACTAGATTTGATGAAGTTTGTGTCTTGTTTTGTTTACTTCATCCTTAAATCCGAATTTACTATTACCATAATTATAAGACTTCTAAGTTGTTGTTTTCTCTTCCAACAATATCTATGCATTCTCAACACATGATCCATCTATCCTCTTGAATTCATCAATAGATTTACGACCTTTATCAACCACAAAACTTTCTTCAAAAGCTCAATAATTCATCCTAGGATCTATTCATAAATTTAACAAGGATAGGTTGTAATTTGGAGCTTACCTTGGATTGGAATGGAAGGAGGTTGTTCAACTTCCTCTTAAAGCAAGAATTTAACCTAAATCAAAGATTAGATGATAAGTTTCTAACTAAACACATTAACTAAAATACAAGTTCACTAATGTAGTCAAATTTTCTCACCTTGACAAGCTAAACTCCTCCTCTTGAACCCTAGGATGACTTAGGATTTTTGATTCGGTTTTGGTGGTTATTGATGAGCTTAGTGTGTGTATATAAGGTATGGAAGTAGGCTAGGGTTTATGGTTGTTCACACAAAGTTTTTAAGCTCCTATGTTGAAGGTGGAAATGGAAAAAGGAAGTGGAAAAGTGCTGGACGCACTTGGGTTTGCAGCTGGAATTTGAGAGTGTTTTTGTGGGGTTTATGAGCTCAAAGGGTGTCTAACTTAGGCTTATATACTTATACTAGGATTAGACTAAGTTTTAGAGGCTTTGGAGTTGGTTTTGGACTTGAAAAATGTCCACAAATGCAGCTGGAATTTCCTACACGATTTTGAAATTTGGATGATAATTTGACTTGTGTTTGGACAGATTTTTGTGGCTATCTTTGAGGGCTTTAATTATCTTTGTTAGGTAGCTAATTAATGCTATTTAGGTGTGTAAAAATAAGAGATCAACTAGTGTAAAAATCGGGTCAAAATTTGTTGAATTTTGAAGTGTGAAAACTGAAACTTCTGGAACAATTTTCATCTTGATTTTTGGACGAATTTGGGATCTAATTTTCTTATTAATTTTTGGTATATGAAGTGTCCATTTGAAGGCTCCTTATTGGTGTTTAATTGGTCAATATTTCAGACTCATTTAATCCTAGGAATGTTGCAAAAATCGGAGTTGGATTTGGAGATGTGTGGCTGCTGTATTTTGTAGAATTTCCTCTGTGCAGCTGTAATATTTGATTTTTGGCCAACAATTTGGAACGGTTATGGTTGTTTTTTCTAAGCTGAAATCCTCCTCATTTAATGTTATTCACATGTGGAGTGTTTTGATTGGCTTTTGGGTCAATTTGGTTTGAATTTAGAAGCTCAAATTTGGATCAAAGTCGGACAAGGAACCTCAGGGCTCTGTTTCCAGTGCTGTCTCTGTTTCCAGCATCCTTGATGTGTGTTGTAAGGTGTGCTTATGCGTGTGTGAATTGCTGCTGTGGTTGGAACACAGCTTGCTAGTGAGGTGAAGATGTGCTCGATGGATTGCCTTGACCGTTGCGTTGAAGCTGTTCGCTTGGTGTTGCTGCCGTGGAATGCAGCTGCTGTGCATTGTAGTTGCTGCTTGCGTGAAGCACAGCTTGCTCGTGGCTGGCTCCTGCTGCTGTGTGTGGATGGGGGAAGCTGCTGGTGAGGCGCTGGAGTGGGGCGTGGACTGCTGCTATCCACTGCTGCTTGTGTGCCTTCCCGATCGTTCCTTGCTGCTCGGTGGACTTTGTTGCGCGTGGAGGAAGCTTGTGTCTCTGCAGCGAGCATGTTACTGAGCTATGTGCGCGTGGGGGTTCTTCATGCGTGTGTGCTGTATATAAATCTAGCGCGTGAATCCTTCCAGCGGTGTAGCGACATACAATGTTCCTTATTATATATATATATATATATATATATATATACTTAACATATGTATTTAATAGTTATTAATTAAAAATATTTTTATTAAGAAAATAAATTATTCGCATATGTTTATACTCGTCGTATTTACGTTTATCGAAATAAAATTTACTAAGTTACTACAACACTTTAAATTATTTGTATTTTCAAATTTTTAGTTAAAACTTCACATGAATTTATTTTTAATATTTTTAACTTACGTGATTAAATTTTCAAACTCGATGAATTAAATTAGGAACCAAGTCCTAATAAATTTAGAATTTCCTAACAATTAAAACAGCGGTTCGAAATTTTCTTTTTAGTTCTAAGTTGATATTATTGTTCAGTATTAGTGTTTGTTTGTATTTATAATCTATTGTTTTATACCGATAAGCTCTATAAATAAACTGTATCTTATCGGTTTTGAAATTTTAAATCTATTTCTAGTTATATCTTGAATTATCGTTCAAGATACGAAATCTCGTTTTTGGTATCTATTAAGGTCGAGAAAATTTTTATTCGTTTTTCAACTAGGAATGAGTTTATCACAACTCATAGTCTATTCTAGGATTCTATCGGTTTCTAAATTCACTATCTAATTTATTTTCTATTTTACTACTGTGTACTATTGTGAAAATTCGGGGTTTACATCCTCCCCCCCTTAAAATAAGCTTTGTCCTCAAAGCTTGATACGTACCTGATGATTCAAACAGATTAGGATAATTCTTCCGAACTTCATCTTCCAACTCCCAAGTCATTTCTTCCGTTCGGGATCCCATAAAACTTTAACATATCTGATTTCCTTGTTTCTAAGAGTCTGTACTTTACTGTCCATTATTCGAACAGGTTGTTTCTCATATGTCAAGTTCTCCTTCAACGGAATTGGTTCCAACTCAACCACTTTATCTGGATCGGAGACATATTTCCTCAGAACTGATACATGAAACACGTTATGTATACCAGAAATTCGGAGGTAAAGCCAATCGATAGCTAAATCTCCTACCCTATCCAAAATTTCAAAAGGTCCAATATATCGAGGACTTAATTTTCCTTGATTTCGTCCACGATGAAGACTCTTGATCGGGTTCACTTTAAGGTATACATGATCTCCCTTTGAATTCCAATTCCCGTCTCTTCATATCTGCCCAACTCTTTTGTCGATCTTGAGCTTCTTTCATCTTTTGTTTTATCACTGCCACCTTATCTATTGTTTCTTGTACCATTTCAGGTCCAACTGCGATTCTCTCTAAATTGTCCCAAAATAATGGTGATCTACACTTGCGACCATACAGTGCTTCATATGGCGGCATTCCGATACTAGAATGATAACTGTTATTATACGCGAATTCCACCAAAGGTAAGTGTTGATCCCAATTTCCTTTAAATTCCAATATACAAGACCTTAGCATGTCTTCCAAAGTCTGTATAGTCCTTTCCGTTTGTCCATCGGTTTGGGGATGATAAGCGGTACTGAACTTTAACTGCGTCCCTAACGCTTTCTGCAACCATTCCAAAATCTGGAAACAAAGCGTGGATCTCTATCCGATACTATGCTAGCTGGTATTCCATGTAATCGAACAATCTCTTTAAGATATATCCGTGCTAGCTTTTCCAGTGGATACGTCATATTGATGGGTATAAAATGTGCTGATTTAGTAAGTCTATCCACGATAACCCATACAGCGTCATGTCCACTACTCGTCTTGGTAATGAACATACAAAGTCCATAGAGATCTGATCCCATTTCCATTCAGGAATTAATGGCTTCAACAATCCTCCCGGCTTTTGGTGTTCAGCTTTAACCCGTTGACATATCTCACATCTAGCCACAAATTCCGCTACATCCTTTTTCATCCCGTTCCACCAATATGCACTTTTCAATTCTTGATACGTTTTCGTTTCTCCAGGATGAACAGTATATCCGGAATTATGTGCTTCTTGCATCAACTTCTGCTTTAACTCTGATTTATGGGGACACACAGTCTGTTGCCCATTCTAAGGATTCCTTCATCATCAACTCGGAAATCCTTATATTTATCTTGTGATATCTCTTGGATAATCCTTTGAAATTCCACATCTTCCTTTTGAGCTTCTTTGATCTGTTGAAGTAAGTGGTTCCAAAATCAGATTTCCAAGTTCAGCTTCAAAACCTTGCATTGTGAATCCTAAACTCATCCTTTCAAATTCCTTGATGAGTTCTTTTTGCTCAGTCAGCATTGAGGCTACTTCACCATAGTTTTTCCGACTCAAAGCATCAGCGACGGCGTTCATTTTTCCTGGGTGATAATTGATACCCAAATCATAATCCTTTATTAGCTCCAACCATCGTCGTTGCCTCATGTTCAATTCTTTTTGTGTGAAATATACTTCAAACTTTTATGATCAGTATAAATTTCACACCTTTGACCATATAAATAGTGTCTCCAAATTTTGAGTGCAAAAACAATGGCAGCTAGTTCCAAGTCATGAGTAGGGTAGTTCATCTCATGGGGTTTCAACTGCCTGGAAGCATATGCTATTACTTTTCCATTCTGCATTAATACACATCCCAAACCATTTTTGGACGCATCACTATATATAACATATGGGTCATGATCATTGGGTAAGACCAATATTGGTGCTGACACTAATCTCTTCTTCAATTCTTGGAAACTTTGCTCCCGCTTTTCATTCCATTCAAATTTTTCATTTTTCTTTGTCAATTGCGTCAACGTTTGCAATTGTTGAGAAATCCCGTACAAATTTCCGATAGTATCCAGCTAAACCCAAGAAACTTCTGATTTCAGTAACTGTCTCAGGTCTTTTCCATTCCACGATGGCTTTGACCTTTGCAGGATCTACTGAAATTCCTTCTCCAGACACGATGTGTCCAAGAAAAGATATGCTCTCAAGCCAAAATTCACACTTTGACAATTTAGCATATAATTTATTATCCCTCAAAATCTGCAATACATTCCTCAAATGCTCCTCATGCTGCTCCTCTGATGGTGAATATACCAATATATCATCTATAAACACAATCACACAAATATCCAACAGTGGTCGAAAAATCATCAAATCCATAAATACCGCAGGTGCATTAGTCAGTCCGAATGGCATAACCAAAAATTCATAGTGGCCATACCGTGTTCGAAATGCAGTCTTAGGTATATCTTCTGTCTTGATTCGAATTTGGTGATATCCAGATTTGAGATCAATACGGGAAAATATTTTTGCTCCACGTAGTTGATCAAACAAATCATCGATTCTTGGTAATGGATACTTGTTTTTGATGGTTACCTTGTTCAATTCCCTATAATCAATACAAGTCTTAATGAACCATCTTCTTTTTAACAAACAGCACCGGGGCTCCCCATGGAGATACACTGGGTCTGATGAATCCTTTATCCATCAATTCCTGCAATTGCACTTTTAATTCCTTCAATTCTACAGGTGCCATTCGATACGGAGCTTTTGATACTGGTTCTGTTCCAGGCATCAAATCAATGGAGAATTCCACTTCTCTTTGTGGAGGTAAACCAGGTAATTCCTGGAAATACATCTGGATATTCGCACACAGTTCTTATAGTATGAATATCGTTTCTCTGGTTCTCCATTAACAGCTCCTAAAATAATTTCACCCAACTTCTCGGTGCCATCATCATCAACTTCAATGGTTGTTAATTTGACTCCTTTGTCTCGAAGTGTTTCTCCTTGGTACTCCTTTCTTTCTCCTTGACAATTTATAAAGGATACCATCTTGAGACGACAATCGATCTTAGCTTTTGTGGCAGCTAACCAAGTCATTCCCAAAATAACTTCATATTTGTGCAGATCCACTACAATTAGATCAACAATTGATCCTTGATTCCCAATCTGTATTGGGCATTCTTTCACTATCTCCTGAGTCATAACCATTCCTCCGTAGGTGTACTGATCCCTAACCTTTATTCATAGCTTCACATGTTAGACCTAATTGTCTGGCTAATACAGTGTCTATAAATGAATGTGTCGCGCCGGTGTCAAATAGAGCGTACACCGAATGGTCTTTCACTTGTATTGTGCCTATTTATCAATTATACATTACATGTTATTTAAGACTTATAAAAGCATTAATTGTGCATCTAAAGTGTTTGTGTCTCATACTATTGCTTTAAACATAATAACATACCTGCAATGAGTCCATCATCTAAATCAGCTTCCTCCCAAATGTTTTCAGTATCATCCTCCTCTATCTCCTCTTCATCAACTGGAGTTCCGTGCATAGCATAGATTCTGGCTGCTCCAGTATTTTTGTAGTACTGGCATTGCCTTCTTTCTGACTTCTGGCTCCAACAACTCCTTTAGATTGTGATGATCCTGCCTCCTATTCCTTTGAGGACAGTAGTTGCTATATGACCTATCTTTTACAGATAAAGCAGGTCGCACTTGCCGTTTTTGGACATTTGGCAACAGATGTCCACTTTCACCACAATAAAAGCATTATGTTGCAGATGTGGGCAGTCTCTTGGATAATGAGCGCCCTTGCATTTCCAACAGGTAACATTACTTCTCCCGGTATTTCCACTTTTGGCATTTTAATTGGCTTAAAAATCTCCCTTTCTTAGGAACAGTACTCGCTCCCACATTATCATGAATTCTTTTTCCAAACGTTTGCCCCCGTTTCTTATATCTTTCTACTTCATATTTTCTAGCGCGTTCTATCACTCGCGCCTTCCTACCATAGCAGCAAATCAATAATCTCAAATTCAGTAAGCCTCCTCTGAAAATGGGGCTCTAATCCAGCCATAAAAGTTGCCTTTTTAATTCATCACTGTCTTTGTATGCATCAGGGGCAAATTGCAGTAGCGATTGAATTCATGTTCATATTCATCAATTGTCTTACTCCCTTGAGTCAAATTCATTAGATCTGTACTATACTTCGCTTTCAAGCTGCCCGGGAAATATTCTTTCAGAAATTCCCGTTTGAAAACTTCCCACGTTATGGGATGTGGTAATCCTCTCTGCTTCGAATCCCACCATATTCTTGCCCTTAACCGCAGCAAGTAGGTTCCGTATGGTACCTTAAGTGCTTCAGGTATCTGAAACACGTCAAATGATCGCTCAATTTGCGACAACCAGTCTTCTGCTTCTTCCGGTTTTCCCGGCATTCCCTCAAAGTACCTGTTACATTTATAAACTCAGGTAACAAATTCCTTTGTGGTCTCCAAGGTGGTGGAGGTGGTAATTCATGATCATGTCGAGGTGGTCCTTGCACTTCAGCTGCAGATTCAACACGTCTTTCTTGATTTCTCGGTTCTTCCACAGGTGGTTGAACCGATGCAACACGTTCCTCATTTCTCCTAGCAGAAACTCGAGGCATAGGTGGTGCCTCAGGAGGTGGTGCTACAGGTGGTATTTGCCCAGCTTGCAAAGCTTGCAAAATTAGGTGTTCTGTTGTTGAATTGCTTGCAAAATAGTCTCCAAGCGATTAGGTTGTAGTGCCGGTTCCTCATTAGGTGGATTTGTTGGTACTCTTGCAGTTCTTCTCCTTCCACCTCTCATTCTCGGTCTACTATAAATTGCATATTAAATAAGGTAAGTCTCGTTTATTGTAACCATTTCTCATTCAAGTTATTTTTGCTTCTTACTGCATTTTTCATGGAGTATCTCATGCATGTGTAAATCTTTCATAATTTAAAAATACACATGATACTTTCCTAACATGAGCATACTTTCTTTACTACTTCACTTACATTTACATACACACATGATAACATATATATATGTACACCAAAACATAAACATACTTGTATTCCACATTAGTGCCATATATACAACATCAAAAATTGCACTAACTATCATCACTAATACTAAGTACATCACATCATAATAGAGTTCCTAGAGTTAGTGCTTTATATACAACATCAAAATTTGCACTAACTATCTATCTACTAGATCATCAAAAGAACATAACCATAAGTCATACATATTTAGTCTATTTACAAACAACATTCTTTCACTAAAACTCTCTAGGGGGTGGGGTAAAGTGGTCTCTTGCCCTTATCTCGGGCATCCAACTGTGGGTACTCCTCCTGATCACTGGAGTCGCTGCTGCTCAACTCGTGGATCTCAACATGCTGTCCAGGTGGAGCTAAACTAAGCTCAGATCCATCAAGCTGTACTCCCTGTGTCTTGGAGCTTGTTTACTCCTCATGCACTAACACTGCATCCTCACCACATATCCATCCTCCATGTGGCGTTCCCTTCCATGTACTATATTGCTAAAAGTACTGTGTGAAATCCAAGAATTCTAATCCTTGTGGAATTGATGCAGTACTCCCTGTCCTGGTCTTCTTTGTCCTGTCAGTATTTTCTTCCAAATCAATACTGGCTACTCCTCTTTTGGTTGATCTCCTTTCCTGTCCACTAACTGGTAATACAGTATCCTGAGGAATATTAGGAGAAAAAGTATCACAAAAACCACAAGGACTCTGAGCGTCAGGCTCAACTGTGGGTATAATAGCAGGTCGACTCTGTAATACTTCCTTAGGAAACCTGCAATTACTGAGATGGTACATCATCCATCATCAGTATATGGATCAGTACTACGTACACCCATATGATCATCCCTAAAATCATGAGCATATATCCAACCTTTGCCAATATACTCCCATATCCTGAAATCTGGAAGAGTCGGCCTCATGGAATTTATTGATACTACAAATGCTATATTATCTATTTCTACTGCTCCACCATTCTACCAACAAACCTTTCAAACCTATAAATTAATTCAATAGCAGAACCTGGATTCGGGTGTGCTTTCTCCATCAGGAATAACCAATCTCTAAAGAGTGGCCTCAATCCATGTCTCCATTTGCTTAAAATCTGATCCAAGGTTTGAGGATTGCCTGCCAATGCTAGGTCTTCCACCAAGATCCTCAACCTTCGCCTGTAATCAGTTAAAGTCTCTAAAGGTTGCATACTGAAAACCAACCACTTCACATAACAGGTTGCCGGATTAACCTGCACCACAAATAAAATTTGCATGACTAATAATAATCATACAGATTTTATTTTAGGTTCTTAATTCTACCCAAATCTACCCATACTAATCTTAAATAAATTCTATCACTACTACTATGTATACTAATTATGATTTTGTTTAATTTCATCTTTTTCTTATACTTGCAACCACAGCTCTGATACCAACTAAATCTGTCACGCCCCAATAGTACCCTAGTAGTAATATATATATGATATAGCCTGATAATCCAGACGATATCAAATACACATATTCATACTAGAACTACTTTGGAAAGTGACGTACATTTAACAAAACAGGATCTTTTTGGTTGCGTGATAAGAAACGATGAAAGTAAATAAAATCACAATACCATAATTAAATGCTACAGTCTGAATAATAACTATTACAAACCATAAAACTATCTAAGTTCTCAGATAATAAAATTGATGCACTAACATCAATTAATACATATAAATAAAGAAACTATTTTCCCTGTTTCCAAAACTCTTCAAGCTTTAGAATCATACCGGCTCTAAGCTCCTAGAAGCCACCAACCAAGGCTTAAGTGTCATCCTGTAAGGACTGTAGGAGTGTGAGCATAACCACGGGCTCAGTGAATAACCAGACTTATCACAACAAGCAAGTTATTATCAATCATATGTAATGCATCAATCAAACACATGAACAATTACAAGCTTGGACAAACCGGAATCCAAACAGGATGGAGATTTACGCCCTCTCATCGGGGTTGAAGGAACCAATCCTGAATCACCTACCCAGGAGAAACTAAGCACAGGAAATCCACAATCTTCACAATTATTATCTCTTTATGTTAATGATATTTTAAACACCATTTCCTGTTTTGCGCCTTAGAAACTCCACTAAGTGTTAGACATTTCACAGCGATACCATGGGCGGCGTCCTTCGTTACCAGTTAGTTCCCATGGAACCGACAGAACAAAGGTAAACTTGCGTAGAACTAATAGCCTCTGCCTAGAAAAACCAAGTATTACCAGAGAACCGAAATTCTAACACGTAGTAGGCATTCGTAAAAACATAATGCAGTATATGCAAATCATGCTATGCATGCACCAATTTACTTATGAGTTCGATAATTTTTAGTCAGGTTATAAGTGATCAACTTCATTCAAACACTCAACATGCTTTACATACAGTAATTTCACAAGCCATTCATTATCACTTTTGATTAGTAGTATTTATCAAACAAGTAATTTCAAACAACAAGCAAATCCCATAATCCCATACACACGAGAGTTCATTATTATCTTTGTATTTTAATGCAACTAAACTACAATCACAAACAATGTAACAAGTCTAAGTTACTCACCTGCTCATGCTGATCAGTCGTAGTAATCAACCGGGAAATCCTCGAAATATCGAAATTACCTATTAAATAAAGTATTGTCAATAATATCTATAAATAGAAAATTAAATTCCTATGAGTGACTAAGTGTCCTAGATCGGTATTTGGTATTATTCCTATGGTTTATAGCGATTTCTTAAAGTAAATAAATTTTTTATTATTTAGTTCTTTCAAGTTTCTTTGAGTATATATATATATAGGATTTATTTAACTTCCATTTACATCTTAAATTCGTTATAATTGTAGAAGTCTTGGCATGTACAATTTCTATAAATTGTTCATAACACTTTTCTTGTACTAAAGGACTTCTAATCATGCTTGTAAAGTTTGTTTTATCAAGCTTTATGTTCATATAAGGTCTTAGAAGCTTTAAACATGCATTTAACTAGATTTGATGAAGTTTGAGTCTTGTTTTGTTCACTTCATCCTTAAATCCGAATTTACTATTACCACAATTATAAGACTTCTAAGTTGTTGTTTTTCTCTTCCAACAATATCTATGCATTCTCAACACATATCCATCTATCCTCTTGAATTCATCAATAGATTTGCAACCTTTATCAACCACAAAACTTTCTTCAAAGCTCAAAATCATCCTAAGGTCTATTCATAAATTTAACAAGGATAGGTTGTATTGGAGCTTACCTTGGATTGGAATGGAAGGAGGTTGTTCAACTTCCTCTTAAAGCAAGAATTAACCTAAATCAAAGATTAGATGATAGTTTCTAACTAAACACATTAACTAAATACAAGTTCATAATGTAATCAAATTTCTCACCTTGACAAGCTAAACTCCTCCTCTTGAACCCTAGGATGACTTAGGATTTTTGATTCGGTTTTGGTGGTTATTGATGAGCTTAGTGTGTGTATATAAGGTATGGAAGTAGGCTAGGGTTTATGGTTGTTCACACAAAGTTTTTAAGCTTCTATGTTGAAGGTGGAAATGGAAAAAGGAAGTGAAAAGTGCTGGACGCACTTGGGTTTGCAGCTGGAATTTGAGAGTGTTTTTGTGGGGTTTATGAGCTCAAAGGATGTCTAACTTAGGCTTATATACTTATACTAGGATTAGACTAAGTTTTAGAGGCTTTGGAATTGGTTTTGGACTTGAAAAATGTTGTAAATGCAGCTGGAATTTCTACACGAATTTGCAAAGTTGGATGCAAATTTGACTTGTTTTGACAGATTTTTGTGGCTATCTTTGAGGGCTTTAATTATCTTTGTTTGGTAGCTAATTAATGCTATTTATGTGTGTAAAAATAAGAGATCAACTAGTGTAAAAATCGGGTCAAAATTTGTTGAATTTGAAGTGTGAAAACTGAAACTTCTGGAACAATTTTCACTTGATTTTTGGACGAATTTGGGATCTGATTTTCTTATTAATTTTTGGTATATGAAGTGTCCATTTGAAGGCTCCTTATTGGTGTTTAATTGGTCAAAATTTCAGCTCATTTAATCCTAGGAATGTTGCAAAAATCGGAGTTGGATTTGGAGATGTGTGCTGCTGTATTTTGTAGAATTTCTCCTCTGCTGCAGCTGTAATATTTGATTTTTGGCCAACAATTTGGAACGGTTATGGTTGTTTTTCTAAGCTGAAATCCTCCTCATTTAATGTTATTCACATGTGGAGTGTTTTGATTGGCTTTTGGGTCAATTTGGTTTGAATTTAGAAGCTCAAATTTGGATCAAAGTCGGACAAGGAACCTCAGGGCTCTGTTTCCAAGTGCTCTGTTTCCAGCATCCTTGATGTGTGTGTGTGGAAGGTGTGCTTGTGCGTGTGTGAATTGCTACTGTGGTTGGAACACAGCTTGCTCGTGAGGTAAAGATGCTGCTCGATGGATTGCCTTGACCGTGCGTTGAAGCTGTTCGCTTGGTGTTGCTGCCGTGGAATGCAGCTGCTGTGCATTGTAGTTGCTGCTTGCGTGAAGCACAGCTTGCTCGTGGCTGGCTCCTGCTGCTGTGTGTGATGGAGGGAAGCTGCTGGTGAGGCGCTGGAGTGGGGCGTGGACTGCTGCTATCCACTGCTGCTTGTGTGCCTTCCCGATCGTTCCTTGCTGCTCGGTGGACTTTGTTGCGCGTGGAGGAAGCTTGGTCGTCTCTGTAGCGCGCATGTTGCTGAGCTACTGTGCACGTGGGGGTTCTTCATGCTGCTGCTGCTGCTGTATATAAATCTAGCGCGTGAATCCTTCCCAGCGGTGTAGCGACATACAATGTTCCTTATATATATATATATATATATATATATATACTTATACATATGTATTTAATAGTTATTAATTAAAAATATTTTTATTAAGAAAATAAATTATTCGCATATGTTTATACTCGTCGTATTTACGTTTTATCGAAATAAAATTTACCTAAGTTACTACAACACTCTAAATCATTTGTATTTTCAAATTTTTAGTTAAAACTTCACATGATTAATTATTTTTAATATTTTTAACTTACGTGATTAAATTTTCAAACTCGTTGAATTAAATTAGGAACCAAGTCCTAATAAATTTTTAATTTCCTAACAATTAAAACAGCGGTTTTGAAATTTCCTTTTCAGATCTAAGTTGATATTATTGTTCGGTATTAGTGTTTGTTTGTATTTATAATTTATTGTTTTATACCGATAAGCTCTATAAATAAACTGTATCTTATCGGTTTTGAAATTTTAAATCTATTCTAGTTATATCTTGAATTATCGGTTCAAGATACGAAATCTTGTTTTTGGTTTCTATTAAAGTCGAGAAATTTTTTATTCAAGTTTTTCCAACTAGGAATGAGTTTATCACAACTCATAGGTCTATTCTAGGACTTCTATCGGTTTCTAAATTCACTATCTAATTTATATTTTCTATTTTACTACTGTGTACTATTGCGAAAATTCTCGGGGTTTACAGTTTGTACTCCTGTTCAAGTGAACTTGTTGCTTTCTCCTATGATGTGATCAGAATATGTCAATGCTGTTGTGATATTGAGGCTACATATTCATATGCACAATTGTTGTTGCGGGGGAGAAGAAATGCTTGAATTCAGAATTATGGCATGCTTGTGCAGGTCTGCTTGTATCCCTAGCCCCCATTGGGAGCCAGGTAGTCTATTTTCCTCAAAGGCATAGTGAGCAGGTTAGTTTAAAGAATTCAAGTTCCTTTTATGACATTACAATTTTGATATGCAGTACAATCTCTTATAAAGGGAAATAAATATTTGTATGGAATTGTTATGAGAGAAAGTGCATTTTTCATCATTATTGATGAAATGTTTTCATATTGATTGGGGTTTTTCATTTTCATCGGAACTTTGGCATGGGATTCTTGATTGCATCTATATGTCTTTCAGTTTACAAGTGCTCTATGTGTTTCTCCTTTATTTAGAGTTTTGTAGATTTAATTTTTTTTTTTATACCTTAACCGAGCTACTTTTGTTATTTATATATTTTTGGGAAAATATTATTGCTTGATCTTGGTCTACTCTGTTTTGCTATGATCTCATTTCAATTAAAGCTTTTTGTGCTTGCCTTCCCCACTGCTAGTGGTTGTTTGTTTGAGAGTATGAGGAAATAGCAAAATCTTTAACCATGAGGATTAAGTTGCATAGGTTTAAGCCTAGTTTGTACAGAAAACCTTCTATGATAGGTTTTTGAATAAATAGTTACTTTTAACTCTTCCGGTTTCTGCCAGTTTATTTATTATGCATATGATGGGGGAGTTAGCAGCTGGTGATGTAGGCTTATCTTCATCATTAATTGAAAGGATTCATGCAATCGATAAGTAGGTATGCTTCTCTCTATGTTAATTCTATGGTGAAGTTTAAATAGCTCATGGAAATACAAATTTCCATTTCTACTCCACCCATGTTTTTATTGCCAATTTAAATTTTTGAGAATTCGTGCTAAAGTGATGATTCTCTCTTTTGCATATTATATATCTTAGGAAAATGACACATATATTTCTGCACATATGATGTATATTACAGATGTGCAATCACCCTGCCTCTCGTGAGTTGGTGACCCTAAATTCAAAACATGGTTCCAAGTAAGAATCAAAAGAATAGCATGTCAATGCTTAATTATGAGTCATTGGGGAAAAGTATGGGCTCATCTCTGGGCACTTTTCTATCTCTTGCGCCCTTTTTTTATGATAATTAATTTTCACTATAATGAATTTTCTCCTCTTTACAAGCAAAGAGTACTTAACCAAGTAAGTATGAATATTTATAACATGGACTTGCTGATATAAGCTTTTCATCCAAGGAAAGCATGAATAACTGTATGGAAAATTAACTGAGTTTGATTATGCACCCAAACATTGCAATTCCTTCTTGCTGATCAGCAATCAGCATATAATTTTACTGCAAACTTTTCTGTAGAAAATGAAAGAATTTACAATAAGTCATTATAAGTGCTCTTGGTCTTGGAAATCTAGACTTGAGATCCTTTTTTTAAGTTAAATTTCTGTTAGATTTCTTTCTCAATGAAGGATGAAATAATGTTGTGCTGCAGTTGCTTATATGAGATTATACTTGCTAAATCATTGTTGAAAGTATTGAAGCATATGATCTAATGCTCTTTGTATCAATTACTTGGGGAATACCTTCTAGCTTTGGTTTTAATGGCACATGACTTGTGTACTTTGCTTTAATTCCTCACACAATTGTCTTAACTTGTAATTTTCCAAATATATCTATTATAAAGGAAGTTAAGAAGCGTGGCTTGCAAGCGGCGGTTGCTGGAATCCCCAGGACCATAGATAATGATATCGCTGTAAGTATTACTGACTATATGTTCCACTATCCTGAGACGATGGATGTGAGGTTATTAAGAAAAGAGGAAAGAGAAAGCCCAAGTTTACTAGTTTGCTTTCTAGCATCAGGACATCAATATTTTTGTTCTCTTCTACTTGATAAATTTGCTATTCTATTCTCAATTGCATTATTGAGAACTATTGTAAGTAAACTTCATACTAATTATCACAAAAAAAGTTAATATATACATATATATATATATTAAAGTTCTCACTCAAGTCAATAGCTTAGCATGCAGCAAAGTGTGTTTGCCGCCACACCTGTTAGCTAGTGCATTGGGTTACTAAAATGGGGTTGAGAGGTATGCTTCTTCAATTAAGATTTTGTCTCTCTTTAAACTTAGAGCTAGGTATACTAGATCAGAGTGGGTTTAGATCATTTATGTAAAGAAAAGATCAAAATTATGCTAATGATGATGCTATTATCAAGCAAATAAAGTGTGCAATGGAGTAACAAATAGGTTTAAATAAAAAAAAAAAAATTGAAGCTAGATAGATTGTTCTTTATCAAAAGCAAAAAATAAGTTCAGTATTTGTGGGAAGAGTTACCAAGAAACTAATTTTTACTAAGGTAGTTAAAAAAATATTGATGTGGATGACCATGATTATGTATTGCATCTATTATTATTATTTTTCAAAATCTTACACAATATCCATCAATGGAGACAATATGGTGCATTGCTTTGAAAGAATTCAAGCTATGAAGAACATATGCATTATCATTAGTAAGTTAGGTAATAATCAATTAATCATGTTGGATATGAATGAATTATTACTGCTCCATCTATGAAGGTTTTCTTGTTGAGGGTTCATAATTGAGCAAAGACCTTTCATATGTTCATCTCATACACAAAGCACAACAGAATATAGTATCTAGATTAGACTGACTAGTGTCAAAGACCTTGCATAATCTCTTTCAAATGATTCAGTGTTTTTTTTATTTTTGGTTTTTGCCCCTCTTTCTTATCTTTTTGGTTTAACTGATGGGGTTTGCATTAATTGGACTTAAGCATATAACCAATCCTAAAAGAGAATGCATTGTTAAGACCAGTTTATTCTATTTAGGTAGCTCCAAGAGTGGGCTAGGTAGGATTTGAACTTAAGATCTCAAGCTCTTGTAAGCTGGCCCATAAGAGGTTGACCCCTTAGTTAGAAGTATGTATAATTGATATTAGCTAATTAACTTCACCTTAGCTACTTGTTTAGTTGTTATGCACAATTAATTGAGTCTTGGTTCTCTTCGTACAAGTGCAAATAGAATTCCCTCCTTCATATTACATCTAAATATTTATTTCATTTTTTATTTATTTTCCAATGTTCAATTTAAATTATTAGGTTAGAAATATAATAACAATAACAATATGTTCCAATTTGAACATTTTGGATATAGAAAATGTATTGTGTAATACCAAGTTTATGGTATATAAGATAATAGATCATCATCCCATTAATTACCATTCTTTTCCTATTTTCTTGAATTGAATTTGCTATTCAATGTTGTTTACAGCTTGCTCAACTAACTTAACTTGTACAACAACTTGTCTTAAGTTTTCCCAATAGTTCAGGTTAGTTATCATGGGTCTTTTCTTATTAGCTTATTCATGTTTTTTTAATCATTCAATAATTATATCTACATATTGTGTGATAGCAAACCCAAATGGAGATCCTTCTGCAAGTGCACGAGATCCTTCACTAAATCCATCGCTTAATGATGATGGCCTTTTATTTTTTTTGTTTTTTGGATAAACCAACTAGCATGAATGGAGTTAAATTGATGTTATAAAGTGTGTACATATACTCATTTTGATATAATTTGAAGCTTGTGCTTATGCTTCTTGTAAGGACACTAAACAATATTGTTCAATGTTTTTTTTTTTCTTTACTGTAAGGATGGTCATGGTGATCGTTAAGTAATTTTTGTATTATTAGATCTTATTATATATTAAGCGTACTGTATGCTTCAAAATGTATTAGTGATATTTCTTCATACATAAATTTCATATGCATAAGTAACAGTAGGTATAAATTATATTGTGATCAAACAGGTATATATTACTAATTGTGCATATAATGTACAATAAATAAGTATATACCGGCAAATCAAACCGAGTTAAACATTAATGCCCATCTCTTCTTAGCAAGAACGACCGTGTAAATGTCGTTAATTTAAAATAACAGCCACGCTTAGACATTACTATTTTAACTGAATGCTTATGTATAGATATTGCCAATGTGTTTGAATAGCCACATTTAAATTGCAGTAAATAGGAGATTTGTCACGTTTATAAATTGCCAATTTAGTAATTTACTTATGTGTACACGTTACTAATAAAAATATTTACCCATGTGTAAACGTTGCTAATTATAAATTTTACCTCATTTTATATTTGGCGGGAAGGGGATTAATCATGTTTAGCCACACATAAGTGTGACCAATACAGGATAGTATGCCATGTTTAAATGTGGCCCAATAAAGTTTATTTGGCTACCAAATTTATATTAGTGACGTTTTAAGTTTTAACGTTACCTATCAAATCTACAACGCACCTTTAGCGACGTCTATAAGCTACGTGTAAAAAAACGTGATAAAAAATCTTTGGTTACATTTAATTAATGTTTAGCCACGTTTATTAGACATGGTCAAAGGCTCATTTTGTTGTTGTTGCTACCTTAGAAAAGTAGGCATTTTTTGAATGCAAGTGCTCTTGAGATCATACTAATTTAATTGGCAAATTCTAGATTTTATGATAGGAAACTACAAATATTGAACATGGTTTGACCATTTCATGGATTAAGGTTGTATTTTAAATTAAGATACTGATTTACTAGTTGTAACTAGCTCACTACTATATGGTCTAAATAGCGTCACCTTCATCTTCCCCACTTTAAGGTGACTAGTAAAGAGATTAGTAGACTAAATAAGATGCCTTCCTCAAGAAAACTTCATGAAGCACGTCCATTATCAATAATTAAACTAGAGGCCCAATTATCATAATGACTCATCACACTATTGGATAATAGGAACATGAATTTCAAAGTAAATTAATAAAAATAAAAAAGCAAAAGACACAAAAGGGAAATCATAATACACTACAAGAAAATTGTTCTTTGAAAATAGAAATTCTACAATGGAAAATTAATATGATAGCATATATCTCTATACATAGAATTAGCGATAATGATTTTTAAGATTAAAATTTATTTTTATATAGAAAATTTTTTTCTTTAAACCATGGTCTTCTTACAATGATAGAGGTTCAATTACATGAAAATTCCATGTGAGACTAAAACGCATATATGAATGCTAAAATGATTACATTAACACGATGCATGATTTTGTTCAAATGTACATCGTGGAATGGCCATAAGTTTAAGTTTTATGGGTTTGCTTGTTTCATCTTATTCTTGTCGTTTTGGCATTTTATTTTTATCACTCTTAAATAAATGTTTAATAAGAAACAAATATGAATGAAAATAGATATTTTTACTCATAAACATATCAAATATAGATGAAATATAAATAAGATACAAATGAGATACAGATACATATAAGATATAAATGAAAAATTGGACAATTCAAATAGGCGTTGGTTTTGCAAAAGAGTGGAAGATTAGATTGTAGGGATTATAAGTTTTCAATTTTGGATAACTTTGAGGGAAGATCACTTACTTTGGTGAATGGAATATGTTTAAGATGTCCCTTTTGATTGACAAGATCAATTTCACTTCTCCTTTCCCTTACAAACTAGTTGAGCAAGAAACTCCAATCTTAATATAGCAATTAAACACTCAAAACCCATAATTTTGCAATAATTACTTCAAGGCGAAATACTCATCAGTTGATTCTCTACAAGAAATTCGACCATTATTAGTTACATTTACAGATTTTACAAACACTACTAAATTATGTATTTTTTAATGACATTTAATAAACATTCCATAAAATAGTAATAGTGATGTCTATGACTAAAATATAATAGTATAGATAAAAAAAACAAACATTTTTACCCATAACAAAATTAAACAAACGGATATAGATCAAATTTGGATAAGATATAGATGCAGATCAGATAGAGATAACATATATATGAAAATCCAATAATGTAAATGGACTATTCTATAGCCAGTGTAAGTAAGATGGTGTTCTAAGTAATTTTTTGTCGATAGAGGTATCAATACATTAAATCGGTGATTTACATGTATTGAGCCTAGTACGCCTTAAATTATATTATTCTAAACTTGCAAGACAAGATACGATTAGTATGGTTGATAGAGGCTAGAAAGTTATGTAGGAGTGAGTCTTTCTCACTTGGACTTGACAAAGAGAATTTATAAAGAGTTTCTATTGATTTGGAGAATGAATAAAGCTTCAATAAGGAAATTGCCTCCTGATAATTCTTAAAAGTGAATCTTAGGAGATGAAGTGCATCTTTCATATTATAAGAAGACTTTCTTGTTAGTTGAAGATAGTTAAGGGGAATGTTGAGATTCAACACCAGTTCATGGAAGATTTGGCTTTTTATAGAAGATATAATTATTTATTTATTTCTCAAATAAGATATAATTTTTTATAGTTGAATCTCTACAATAATTTTTATCGTTAGTAGTAACATTTAAAGATTTTACAAATGCTAGTAAATTATGTATTTTTTAATGATGTTTAATAAACATTCCATAAAATATAGTAGTAGTGATATATATGACTAAAATATAGTAGTATAGATGAAAAACACGCGTTTTTATTTATAAAAAATGAAAGAGATCAGATTTAGATAAGATATAGATGTAAATCAAATAGACGTAAAATATAAATAAAAATCTTGTAATGCAATTAGACTATGTATAGCAAGTGGGAGAAAGATGGTGTTCTAAGTAATTTTTTTGTTGGTAGAGATGTCAATCCACTAAAATGGTGATTTACACGTATTAAGCGTAGTACGCCTTAGGTTCTCTTACTCTAAACCTACAAGACAAGATATGATTTGCGGGCTTGGCAGAGGCTAAAAAGTTATGAGGAAGTGAATCTTCTCACTTGGACTTGACATAGGGTATTTATAATAGTAGTTCCTATTTGATTAGGAAAATGAATAAAATTCAATAAGGAAATTGCCTTCCGATAATTCTAGAAAGTGAATCTTGGGAATGTCGAGATTCAACATCAGTTCATGGAAGATTTGACTTTTTATAGAAGATATAATTAATTATTTATTTTTCAAATAAGATATAATTTGTTTAGTTGATCTTCTACAAGAATTTCTACCGTTAGTAGTAACATTTACAGATTTTACAAATGCTACTAAATTTTGTATTTTTTTAATGACGTTTAATAAAACATTCCATAAAATATGGTAGTAGTGATGTCTATGACTAATGTTAAAAGTAGTAAGCATCCAATTTGACTTGCGATGTTTTGTAAAAGTAAACGATACAAAAAATATTCTTTTAATTTTCCGTCCAATTTCTTATGCATGACTTTTTTTTTTTCTCCTTATAACACTATACAACATTTCAAATTAATAAGTTCATGCTTATCCTCTTTAGTATAGCTTAATAGACCTTTGCACAAATAACCTATACTATTGTAAACTAAATAGCCTTTTTTTTTTTTTTGTTTTACTATAAATCCATATATGCCTAAGTTTAGTCGACAAAGTAGTTATTCGACAAAATTATTACTACTGTTGCAAAATAAAGATTTACAATTCCTTTATAGGACGAAGGGAATGACTATTATCTGGTTTTATATTACATATTTCTACACCTGTATATATAAGACCCCAAATAAACTATATGTAACAACTATTATTTCTTTTTTCCATTTCATAAACATTGTATTTCTATTCTTAAATTATTGCATTTCGCGAACCAACCTGCTATAAGGAAATAACCTGTTATGCAACATACATGAACTTCATATATAATTTCATAGCATTATCTTCGTGGTGTGTTTCTCTTAAATTTGGTGTATTTACTTCTCCTTTATGGTCTTCAAATAATTTTGAAATTCAGTTTGGTTGATTATTGACTTTTTTTCCTTTGGTTGTATTTAGTTTTAATGGATTCATATGTTAGGACAATTTTTTAATATTTTCAATGTAAGAAATATATATATAGTAAAATACACTTTACTACTGGAAAAGTGCTAGGCATATAATGGTAGTAAAATATATTTTATGACTTTTTTTTTTCCAAATTCCAAATTTTAACAAATGTTTATAACGTATAAGTTATTGCTGTGATACAAAAAGAATTATTGAAATAGATACCGACTAAAAATAAAATTATTATTATAAATTTGCAACTGCAACTTGTTCTTTTAATTTTTCTCCAAAAGAAACACTTCTTCATTAATTTGTTGTCCGAATTTCTTTATGTTCTTACAGTTTTCAATCTTACTCATGACAAATGCTTTGATGCTGACCTGTCGAGGTCGGTAAACTCTAATATGAATACGAAATAGGTTTTCATTAGTCTTCTATTTCATACAGCCATGGATGTTCAATCATTAAACCTCATGGCACGTCTATCTTGGGATTATTTAGGACCATATAAATCTTACACTACAAAAATTTGATCTGTCTAAACTAAGAATTTTTGAAGTGTTGGATCATGCCTAGTTGATGAAGTAATGAAGAAAGATCATAGCATGCTATCGTTTTTCTTCGGTAGGTCTCTGTTCATTGGAATCTTTATTTAAACAAGAGCCAGCGCAGATCAGAAATGTGAATGTCGATACAGTAGATTAGCACGCCCAGTCACACTATACTGATTGCTTAGCTTCAGATCTTACCATCCCAAGGTGAGTTGTGGACAGAAATCAAGCCGTGTCTATACTTATGTCATCACATGGTGCTTAATAATTTTTATTATATATTTCCAGGCCAATGCATTCATATGGAATTGTCAAGGTCAGTCCAGCCTACAAAATGGCTTTTCGTCGAGTTTTGTTTCAATTGATTGATGGATTTGATGAAATAGGTACATCAGATATAAATGCTTTGAGCAGCCAATATTGACCTCAATGCTGAATAAAATTGCTTCAATTATATGATGCATTTATCTTGGATCCATTTGGGACCATATAAATTTCGTATCATTCCGTGTTAATTTGGCGATGATGAAAGATCATAGCAAGTTGATCACTACTAATGTGTGTTCCCTCGAATAATTCTATATAGACCAGATAGTAAAAAAAACCTACTATTCGTAGTTCTAGGTTAGAGTATGGATTCCTAATATATTACAGATTTCTTCTTGATTATGTGATTCATTAAGAAATCATCTGGTGTCTATACTTCTGTCATCTTATTGTGCTCTCAGTTTTTGTTTGATATTTTCCAATCTAGCAGATATTAATCTCTAAAGACTATAGGTTGCAATTTATCTGAGGCCAGCTCCAATATGTCTACGAAATGGGGCTTCATCAGCATTTTGTTTGAAGTGATTAATTGATGGATTGATAAAACAAAATAGGTAAATGCTTTGAGCAGCCTATATAGACCGCAGTGCTGAATAAAATGGGTCCATTTCTTCTTTTGTCACTTTCTATAGTTGGCTTTTACTACTTGGTAAATGAAGAAAGGTCTTATTTTTTGTATCATGTTTCCTTTGTAAATTACTTGACTTGTGGCAGCAATGCACATCTTGCCAATAATTTAGCATGCTTTCTTGCCTCCATTATTGTAAACCCCGGAAATTTTCACAATAGTACACAGTAGTAAAATAGAAAACGAAAATTAGATAGTGAATTTAGAAACCGATAGAAGTCCTAGAATAGACCTATGAGTTGTGATAAACTCATTTCTAGTCTGAAAAACCCGAATAAAAATTTTCTCGACTTTAATAGATACCAAAAACGAGATTTCGTGTCTTGAACTGATAATTCAAGATATAATTAGAAATAGTTTTAAAATTTCGAAACCGATAAGATACAGTTAATTTATAGAGCTTATCGGTATAAAACAATAGATCATAAATACAAACAAACGCTAATACTGCACAATAATTATCAACTTAGAACTAAAAAGAAAAATTCGAACCCGCTGTTACAATTGTTAAGAAATTCTAAATTTATTAGGACTTGGAATCCTAATTTAATTCATCGAACTCGAAAATTTAATCACGTAAGTTAAAAATACTAAAAATAATTAACCGTGTGAAGTTTTAACTAAAATTTTGAAAATACAAATAAATTAAAGTTTTGTTGTAACTTAAATAATATTATCTCGATAAAACGTAAATATAAGAAATATGGTTATTCGCAAATAATTTATTTTCTTAATGAAAAAAAATATATATATTTATATTTGTGTTTTGTTGTTAATAACTATTAAATATATATATATATATATATAAAGGGGGAGAAGAAATCGGATTGTTAATGCGCTGCATGAATGAAGAGGAAAATCTCCTCACGCGCCAGCTGCAGGAAGGTCACCGAGCAACACGCGCAGCAAGAATTCCTCGAACAGAAGTCCACCGAGCAAGCTTCCTTCCACGCGCCAGCAGCAGGGCTTTAGCAAGCAGCAGCTTCTCCCGCGCGCGCCAGCAGTGGATCCACCGAGCAAGACAGACCAGCTCCACACGCTCAGCTCACATCCATCCCAGCGCAACAAGCAGTGGACAGCGGAGAAACTCCACGCAGAAAGCAGCAGCAGGGATGGCCGAGCTCCATTCCACGCACGGTAGCATCAGCACAAGCAACAGCATCCACGCACTCCACACACGCACAGCATCAGACAAGTGGAAACAGAGCACTTGGAAACAGAGCCTTGAGACTTCTTGTCCGAATTTGATCCAAATTTGAGCCTCTAAATTCAAACGAAATTGACCCAAAAACCAACCAAAACACTCACATATAAACAACATTAAATGAGAAGAATTTCAGCTTAGAAAAACAACCATAACCGTTTCAAATGGTTGGCCAAAAATCAAATATTACAGCTGCAGCAGAGGAGAAATTCCACAATATACAGCAGCACACATCTCCAAATCTAACTCCGATTTTTGCAACATTCCTAGGATTAAATGAGCTGAAATTTTGACCAATTAAACACCAATAAGGAGCCTTCAAATGGACACTTCATACACCAAAAATTAATAAGAAAATCGGATCCCAAATTCGTCCAAAAATCAAGGTGAAAATTGTTCCAGAAATTCCAGTTTTCACACTTCAAACTTCAACAAGTTTTGACCCGATTTTTACACTAGTTGATCTCTTATTTTTACACACATAAATAGCATTAATTAGCTACCAAACAAAGATAATTAAGACCCTCAAAGCTAGCCACAAGAATTTGTCAAAAACAAGTAAAAGTTTGCATCCAACTTGACAAATTCGTGTAGAAAATCCCAGCTGCATTTGTGGACATTTTTCAAGTCCAAAACCAACTCCAAAGCCTCTAAAATTTAGTCTAATCCTAGTATAAGTATATAAGCCTAAGTTAGACACACTTGGAGCTCATAAACCCCCCAAAAACACTCTCAAATTCCAGCTGCAAACCCAAGTGCGTCCAGCACTCTTCCAATTCCTTTTTCCATTTCCACCATCAACAAAGAAGCTTAGGAACATTGTGTAATCTACCATAAACCCTAGCCTACTTCCGTATCTTATATCACACACTAAGCTCATCAATAACCATCAAAACCGAATCAAAAATCCTAAGTTATCTAGGGTTCAAGAGGAGGAAATTAGCTTGACAAGGTGAGAAGAATTGATTTCATTAGTAAACTTCCATTGTAGTTAATGTGTTTAGTTAGAAACTCATCATCTAATTTTTGGTTTAGGTTTAATTCTTGCTTTAAGAGGAAGTTGAGCAACCTCCTTCCATCCCAATCCAAGGTAAGCTCCAAATTACAACCTATCCTTGTTAAGTTTATGAATAGACCTTAGGATGGATTTTTGAGCATTTGAAGAAAGTTTTGTGTGTTGATATAAGTTGCAAATCCTTGGATGAATTCAAGTGAATAGATGTTTGATGTGTTAGGAATTTTAAGATATTGTTTGGAAGAGAAAAACAACAACTTAGAAGTCTTATAATTGTGGTAATAGTAAATTCGGATTTGAGGATGAAGTGAACAAAACAAGACTCAAACTTCATCCAATTTAGTCTAAATGCATGTTTAAAGCTTCTAAGACCTTATATGAACATAAAGCTTGATAAAACAAACTTTACAAGCATGATTAGAAGTCCTTTAGTACAAGAAAAGTGTTATGAACAATTTATAGAAATTGTACATGCCAAGACTTCTATAAATTATAAGGGAATTTAAGATATAAACGGAAGTTAAATACAATCCTCCATAATATATATATACTCAAAAGAAACTTGGAAGAATTAAACAATAAAAATTTATTTACTTTAAGAAATCGCTATAAACCAAAGGAATAATACCAAATACCGATCTAGGACACTTAGGCACTCATAGGAATTTAATTTCCTATTTATAAAGATTATTGATGAATATTTCATCTTAATAGGTGATTTCGACTTCGTCGAGGATTTTCCGGTCGATTACTACGACTGATCAGTATGAGCAGGTGAGTGACTTAGACTTGTTACATTGTTTGTGCTTGTAGTATAGTTGCATTTGGAATAATATATATATTCAATTGATATGCATGCGAGATTGAGATACAGCATGATGCGTGGTGTATGGTTGAATGGCAAATTATCATAATATAAGCGATAATCCTATTGTATGATAAATATTGTATGAAATATGTTGATGATTGTCTGTAAATTGTATGATCGCCTTAAACTTGATTAACAACTGCCGGTGCTATAAATGAAACGGACATGCATTGCACGATTTGCATAAACTGCATTATGTTTTTACGAACACCTATCACGTGTTAGAATTTCGGTTCTTGGTAATACTTGGTTTTTCTAGGCAATGGGCTATTAGTTCTACGCAAGTTTACCTTATTCTGTCGGTTCCATGGGAACTAACTGGTAACGAAGGACGCCGCCCATGGTATCGCTGTGAAATGGCTAACACTTAGTGGAGTTTCTAAGGTACAAGACAGGAACTGAGTGTTTAAAACATCATTAATACAAAGAGATAATAATGTGAGGATTATGGATTCCTGTGTACTTAGTTTCCTGGGTAGGTGATTCAGGTATCGGTTCCTTCAACCCGATGAGAGGGCGTAAATCTCCTTCCTGTTTGGATTCCGGTTTGTCCAAGCTTGTAATTGTTCATGTGTTTGATTGATGCATTGCATATGATTGATAATAACTTGCTTGTTGTGATAAGTCTGGTTATTCACTGAGCCGTGGTTATGCTCACACTCCTACAGTCCTTACAGGATGACACTTAAGCCTTGGTTGGTGGCTTCTAGGAGCTTAGAGCCGGTATGATTCTAAAGCTTGAAGAGTTTTGGAAACAGGGAAAATAATTTCTTTATTTATATGTATTAATTGATGTTAGTGCATCAATTTTATTATCTGAGAACTTAGATAGTTTTATGGTTTGTAATAGTTATTATTCAGACTGTAGCATTTAATTATGGTATTGTGATTTTATTTACTTTCATCGTTTCTTATCACGCAACCAAAAAGATCCTGTTTTGTTAAATGTACGTCACTTTCCAAAGTAGTTCTAGTATGAATATGTGTATTTGATATCGTCTGGATTATCAGGCTATATCATAATATATATTACTACTAGGGTACTATTGGGGCGTGACAGATTTAGTTGGTATCAGAGCTGTGGTTGTAAGTATAAGAAAAAGATGAAATTAAACAAAATCATAATTAGTATACATAGTAGTAGTGATAGAATTTGTTTAAGACTAGTATGGGTAGATTTGGGTAGAATTAAGAACCTAAAATAAAATCTGTATGATTATTATTAGTCATGCAAATTTTATTTGTGGTGCAGGTTAATCCGGCAACCTGTTATGTGAAGTGGTTGGTTTTCAGTATGCAACCTTTAGAGACTTTAACTGATTACAGGCGAAGCTTGAGGATCTTGGTGGAAGACCTAGCATTGGCAAGCAATCCTAAAACCTTGGATCAGATTTTAAGCAAATGGAGACATGGATTGAGGCCACTCTTTAGAGATTGGTTATTCCTGATGGAGAAGGGCACCCGAATCCAGGTTCTGCTATTGAATTAATTTATAGGTTTGAAAGGTTTGTTGGTAGGAATGGTGGAGCAGTAGAAATAGATAATATAGCATTTGTAGTGTCAATAAATTCCATGAGGCCGACTCTTCCAGATTTCAGGATATGGGAGTATATTGGCAAAGGTTGGATATATGCTCATGATTTTAGGGATGATCACATGGGTGTACGTAGTACTGATCCATATACTGATGAATGGATGATGTACCATCTCAGTAATTGCAGGTTTCCTAAGGAAGTATTACAGAGTCGACCTGCTATTATACCTACAGTTGAGCCTGACGCCCCAAGTCCTTGTGGTTTTTGTGATACTTTTTCTCCTAATATTCCTCAGGATACTGTATTACCAGTTAGTGGACAGGAAAGGAGATCAGCCAAAAGAGGAGTAGCCAGTATTGATTTGGAAGAAAATACTGACAGGACAAAGAAGACCAGGACAGGGAGTACTACACCAATTCCACAAGGATTAGAATTCTTGGATTTCACACACAGTACTTTTAACAAATATAGTACATGGAAAGGAACATCACAGGGAGGATGGATATGTGATGAGGACACAGTGTTAGTACAGGAGGGTAAACAAGCTCCAAAGACATGGGGAGTACAGCTTGATGGATCTGAGCTTAGTTTAGCTCCACCTGGACAGCATGTTGAGATCCACGAGTTGAACAGCAGTGACTCCAGTGATCAGGAGGAGTACCCACAGTTGGATGCCCGAGATAAGGGCAAGAGACCACTTTACCCTACCCCCTAGAGAGTTTAGTGGAAAGAATGTTGTTTTATGTGTTGTAAATAAACTAAATATGTATGACTTATGGTGATGCTCTTTTGATGATCTAGTAGATAGATAGTTAGTGCAAATTTTGATGTTGTATATAAAGCACTAACTCTAGGAACTCTATTATGATGTGATGTACTTAGTATTAGTGATGATAGTTAGTGCAATTTTTGATGTTGTATATATGGCACTAATGTGGAATACAAGTATGTTTATGTTTTGTTGTACATATATATTTATATGTGTGTATGAAAATGTAAGTGAAGTAGTAAAGAAAGTATGCTCATGTTAGGAAAGTATCATGTGTATTTTTAAATTATGAAAGATTTACACATGCATGAGATACTCCATGAAAAATGCAGTAAGAAGCAAAAATAGCTTGAATAAGAAATGGTTACAATAAACGAGACTTACCTTATTTAATATGCAATTTATAGTGGAGCACCGAGAATGAGAGGTGGAAGGAGAAGAACTGCAAGAGTACCAACAAATCCACCTAATGAGGAACCGGCACTACAACCTAATCGCTTGGAGACTATTTTGCAAGCAATTCAACAACAGAACACCTAATTTTGCAAGCTTTGCAAGCTGGGCAAATACCACCTGTAGCACCACCTCCTGAGGCACCACCTATGCCTCGAGCTTCTACTAGGAGAAATGAGGAACGTGTTGCATCGGTTCAACCACCTGTGGAAGAACCGAGAAATCAAGAAAGACGTGTTGAATCTGCAGCTGAAGTGCAAGGACCACCTCGACATGATCATGAATTACCACCTCCACCACCTTGGAGACCACAAAGGAATTTGTTACCTGAGTTTATAAATGTAACAGGTACTTTGAGGGAATGCCGGGAAAACCGGAAGAAGCAGAAGACTGGTTGTCGCAAATTGAGCGATCATTTGACGTGTTTCAGATACCTGAAGCACTTAAGGTACCATAGGAACCTACTTGCTGCGGTTAAGGGCAAGAATATGGTGGGATTCGAAGCAGAGAGGATTACCACATCCCATAACGTGGGAAGTTTTCAAACGGGAATTTCTGAAAGAATATTTCCCGGGCAGCTTGAAAGCGAAGTATAGTACAGATCTAATGAATTTGACTCAAGGGAGTAAGACAATTGATGAATATGAACATGAATTCAATCGGCTACTGCAATTTGCCCCTGACGCATACAAAGACAGTGATGAATTAAAAAGGCAGACTTTTATGGCTGGATTAGAGCCCCATTTTCAGAGGAGGCTTACTGAATTTGAGATTATTGATTTCGCTGCTATGGTAGAAAAGGCGCGAGTGATAGAACGCGCTAGAAAATATGAAGTGGAAAGATATAAGAAACGGGGGCAAACTTTTGGAAAAAGGATTCATGATAATGTGGGAACGAGTACTGTTCCTAAGAAAGGGAAATTTGTTAAGCCAATTGGAAATGTCAAAAGCGGAAGTACTGGGAGAAGTAATGTTACCTGTTGGAAATGCAAGGGCGCTCATTATCCAAGAGATTGCCCATATCTGCAACATAAATGCTTTTATTGTGGTGAAAGTGGACATCATGCTGCCAAGTGTCCAAAAACAGGAAGTGCGACCTGCTTTATCTGTAAGAAGATAGGTCATATAGCAACTTACTGTCCTCAAAGGAATACTGGAGCGGCAGGATCATCACAATCTAAAGGAGTTGTTGGAGCCAGAAGTCAGAAAGAAGGCAATGCCAGTACTAACAAAAATACTGGAGCAGCCAGAATCTATGCTATGCACGGAACTCCAGTTGATGAAGAGGAGATAGAGGAGGATGATACTGAAAACATTTGGGAGGAAGCTGATTTAGATGATACCGGACTCATTGCAGGTATGTTATTATGTTTAAAGCAATAGTATGAGACACAAACACTTTAGATGCACAATTAATGCTTTTATAAGTCTTAAATAACATGTAATGTATAATTGATAAATAGGCACAATACAAGTGAAAGACCATTCGGTGTACGCTCTATTTGACACCGGCGCGACACATTCATTTATAGACACTGTCTTAGCCAGACAATTAGGTCTAACATGTGAAGCTATGAATAAAGGGTTAGATCAGTACACCTGGAGGAATGGTTATGACTCAGGAGATAGTGAAAGAATGCCCAATACAGATTGGGAATCAAGGATCAATTGTTGATCTAATTGTAGTGGATCTACAAATATGAAGTTATTTTGGGAATGACTTGGTTAGCTGCCACAAAAGCTAAGATCGATTGTCGTCTCAAGATGGTATCCTTTATAAATTGTCAAGGAGAAAGAAAGGAGTACCAAGGAAAACACTTCGAGACAAAGGAGTCAAATTAACAACCATTGAAGTTGATGATGATGGCACCGAGAAGTTGGGTGAAATTATTTTAGGAGCTGTTAATGGAGAACCAGAGAAACTTGATATTCATACTATAAGAACTGTGTGCGAATATCCAGATGTATTTCCAGAGAATTACCTGGTTTACCTCCACAAAGAGAAGTGGAATTCTCCATTGATTTGATGCCTGGAACAGAACCAGTATCAAAAGCTCCGTATCGAATGGCACCTGTAGAATTGAAGGAATTAAAAGTGCAATTGCAGGAATTGATGGATAAAGGATTCATCAGACCCAGTGTATCTCCATGGGGAGCCCCGGTGCTGTTTGTTAAAAAGAAGATGGTTCATTGAGACTTGTATTGATTATAGGGAATTGAACAAGGTAACCATCAAAAACAAGTATCCATTACCAAGAATGATGATTTGTTTGATCAACTACGTGGAGCAAAAATATTTTCCCGTATTGATCTCAAATCTGGATATCATCAAATTCGAATCAAGACAGAAGATATACCTAAGACTGCATTTCGAACACGGTATGGCCACTATGAATTTTTGGTTATGCCATTCGGACTGACTAATGCACCTGCGGTATTTATGGATTTGATGAATCGGATTTTTCGACCACTGTTGGATATTTGTGTGATTGTGTTTATAGATGATATTGGTATATTCACCATCAGAGGAGCAGCATGAGGAGCATTTGAGGAATGTATTGCAGATTTTGAGGGATAATAAATTATATGCTAAATTGTCAAAGTGTGAATTTTGGCTTGAGAGCATATCTTTTCTTGGACACATCGTGTCTGGAGAAGGAATTTCAGTAGATCCTGCAAAGGTCAAAGCCATCGTGGAATGGAAAAGACCTGAGACAGTTACTGAAATCAGAAGTTTCTTGGGTTTAGCTGGATACTATCGGAAATTTGTACGGGATTTCTCAACAATTGCAAACCATTGACGCAATTGACAAAGAAAAATGAAAATTTGAATGGAATGAAAAGCGGGAGCAAAGTTTCCAAGAATTGAAGAAGAGATTAGTGTCAGCACCAATATTGGTCTTACCCAATGATCATGACCCATATGTTATATATAGTGATGCGTCCAAAAATGGTTTGGGATGTGTATTAATGCAGAATGGAAAAGTAATAGCATATTTCCAGGCAGTTGAAACCCCATGAGATGAATTACCCTACTCATGACTTGGAACTAGCTGCCATTGTTTTTGCACTCAAAATTTGGAGACACTATTTATATGGTCAAAGGTGTGAAATTTATACTGATCATAAAAGTTTGAAGTATATATTCACACAAAAAGAATTGAACATGAGGCAACGACGATGGTTGGAGCTAATAAAGATTATGATTTGGGTATCAATTATCACCCAGGAAAAATGAACGCCGTCGCTGATGCTTTGAGTCGGAAAAACTATGGTGAAGTAGCCTCAATGCTGACTGAGCAAAAAGAACTCATCAAGGAATTTGAAAGGATGAGTTTAGGATTCACAATGCAAGGTTTTGAAGCTGAACTTGGAAATCTGATTTTGGAACCCACTTTACTTCAACAGATCAAAGAAGCTCAAAAGGAAGATGTGGAATTTCAAAGGATTATCCAAGAGATATCACAAGATAAATATAAGGATTTCCGAGTTGATGATGAAGGAATCCTTAGAATGGGCAACAGACTGTGTGTTCCCCATAAATCAGAGTTAAAGCAGAAGTTGATGCAAGAAGCACATAATTCCGGATATACTGTTCATCCTGGAGAAACGAAAACGTATCAAGAATTGAAAAGTGCATATTGGTGGAACGGGATGAAAAAGGATGTAGCGGAATTTGTGGCTAGATGTGAGATATCAACGGGTTAAAGCTGAACACCAAAAGCCGGGAGGATTGTTGAAGCCATTACCAATTCCTGAATGGAAATGGGATCAGATCTCTATGGACTTTGTATGTTCATTACCAAGACGAGTAGTGGACATGATGCTGTATGGGTTATCGTGGATAGACTTACTAAATCAGCACATTTTATACCCATCAATATGACGTATCCACTGGAAAAGCTAGCACGGATATATCTTAAAGAGATTGTTCGATTACATGGAATACCAGCTAGCATAGTATCGGATAGAGATCCACGCTTTGTTTCCAGATTTTGGAATGGTTGCAGAAAGCGTTAGGGACGCAGTTAAAGTTCAGTACCGCTTATCATCCCCAAACCGATGGACAAACGGAAAGGACTATACAGACTTTGGAAGACATGCTAAGGTCTTGTATATTGGAATTTAAAGGAAATTGGGATCAACACTTACCTTTGGTGGAATTCGCGTATAATAACAGTTACCATTCTAGTATCGGAATGCCGCCATATGAAGCACTGTATGGTCGAAAGTGTAGATCACCATTATTTTGGGACAATTTAGAGAGAATCGGTTGGACCTGAAATGGTACAAGAAACAATAGATAGAGTGGCAGTGATAAAACAAAAGATGAAAGAAGCTCAAGATCGACAAAAGAGTTGGGCAGATATGAAGAGACGGGAATTGGAATTCAAAGAAGGAGATCATGTATACCTTAAAGTGAACCCGATCAAGAGTCTTCATCGTGGACGAATCAAGGAAAATTAAGTCCTCGATATATTGGACCTTTTGAAATTTTGGATAGGGTAGGAGATTTAGCCTATCGATTGGCTTTACCTCCGAATCTGTCTGGTATACATAACGTGTTTCATGTATCAGTTCTGAGGAAATATGTCTCCGATCCAGATAAAGTGGTTGAGTTGGAACCAATTCCATTGAAGGAGAACTTGACATATGAGAAACAACCTGTTCGAATAATGGACAGTAAAGTACAGACTCTTAGAAACAAGGAAATCAGATATGTTAAAGTTTTATGGGATCCCGAACGGAAGAAATGACTTGGGAGTTGGAAGATGAAGTTCGGAAGAATTATCCTAATCTGTTTGAATCATCAGGTACGTATCAAGCTTTGAGGACAAAGCTTATTTTAAAGGGGGGGAGGATGTAAACCCCGGAAATTTTCACAATAGTACACAGTAGTAAAATAGAAAACGAAAATTAGATAGTGAATTTAGAAACCGATAGAAGTCCTAGAATAGACTATGAGTTGTGATAAACTCATTCTAGTTGAAAAACCCGAATAAAAATTTTCTCGACCTTAATAGATACCAAAAACGAGATTTCGTATCTTGAACTGATAATTCAAGATATAACTAGAAATAGTTTTAAAATTTCGAAACCGATAAGATACAGTTTATTTATAGAGCTTATCGGTATAAAACAATAGATTATAAATACAAACAAACACTAATACTGAACAATAATTATCAACTTAGAACTAAAAAGAAAATTTCGAACCCGCTGTTAATTGTTAGGAAATTCTAAATTTATTAGGACTTGGTTCCTAATTTAATTCATCGAATTTGAAAATTTAATCACGTAAGTTAAAAATACTAAAAATAATTAATCGTGTGAAGTTTTAACTAAAAATTTGAAAATACAAATAAATTAAAGTTTGTGTAACTTAAATAATATTATCTCGATAAAACGTAAATAAAGAAATATGGTTATTCGCAAATAATTTATTTTCTTAATGAAAAAAAAAATATATATATATATATATATATTTTGTGTTTTGTTGTTAATAACTATTAAATATATATATATATATTATATATAAAGGGGGAGAAGAAATCGGATTGTTAATGCGCTGCATGAATGAAGAGGAAAATCTCCTCACGCGCCAGCTGCAGGAAGGTCACCGAGCAACACGCGCAGCAAGAATTCCTCGAACAGAAGTCCACGAGCAAGCTTCCTTCCACGCGCCAGCAGCAGGGCTTCAGCAAGCAGCAGCTTCTCCCTCGCGCGGCAGCAGTGGATCCACCGAGCAAGACAGACCAGCTCCACACGCTCAGCTCCACATCCATCCCAGCGCAACAAGCGTGGACAGCGGAGAACTCCACGCAGAAAGCAGCAGCAGGGATGGCCGAGCTCCATTCCACGCACGGTAGCATCAGCACAAGCAACAGCATCCACGCACTCCACACACGCACAGCATCAGACAAGTGGAAACAGAGCACCTGAAACAGAGCACTTGGAAACAGAGCCTTGAGACTTCTTGTCCGAATTTGATCCAAATTTGAGCCTCTAAATTCAAACGAAATTGACCCAAAAACCAACCAAAACACTCCAAATATAAACAACATTAAATGAGAAGAATTTCAGCTTAGAAAAACAACCATAACCGTTTCAAATGGTTGGCCAAAAATCAAATATTACAGCTGCAGCAGAGGAGAAATTCCACAATATACAGCAGCACACATCTCCAAATCTAACTCCGATTTTTGCAACATTCCTAGGATTAAATGAGCTGAAATTTTGACCAATTAAACACCAATAAGGAGCCTTCAAATGGACACTTCATACACAAAAATTAATAAGAAAATCGGATCCCAAATTCGTCCAAAAATCAAGGTGAAAATTGTTCCAGAAATTCCAGTTTTCACACTTCAAACTTCAACAAGTTTTGACCCGATTTTACACTAGTTGATCTCTTATTTTTACACACTAAATAGCATTAATTAGCTACCAAACAAAGATAATTAAGACCCTCAAAGCTAGCCACAAGAATTTGTCAAAAACAAGTAAAAGTTTGCATCCAACTTGACAAATTCGTGTAGAAAATCCAGCTGCATTTGTGGACATTTTTCAAGTCCAAAACCAACTCCAAAGCCTCTAAAATTTAGTCTAATCCTAGTATAAGTATATAAGCCTAAGTTAGACACACTTGGAGCTCATAAACCCCCAAAAACACTCTCAAATTCCAGCTGCAAACCCAAGTGCGTCCAGCACTCTTCCAATTCCTTTTTCCATTTCCACCATCAACAAAGAAGCTTAGGAACATTGTGTAATCTACCATAAACCTAGCCTACTTCCGTATCTTATTACACACACTAAGCTCATCAATAACCATCAAAACCGAATCAAAAATCCTAAGTTATCCTAGGGTTCAAGAGGAGGAAATTAGCTTGACAAGGTGAGAAGAATTGATTTCATTAGTAAACTTCCATTGTAGTTAATGTGTTTAGTTAGAAACTCATCATCTAATTTTTGGTTTAGGTTTAATTCTTGCTTTAAGAGGAAGTTGAGCAACCTCCTTCCATCCCAATCCAAGGTAAGCTCCAAATTACAACCTATCCTTGTTAAGTTTATGAATAGACCTTAGGATGATTTTTGAGCATTTGAAGAAAGTTTTGTGGTTGATATAAGTTGCAAATCCTTGGATGAATTCAAGTGAATAGATGTTTGATGTGTTAGGAATGTTTAAGATATTGTTGGAAGAGAAAAACAACAACTTAGAAGTCTTATAATTGTGGTAATAGTAAATTCGGATTTGAGGATGAAGTGAACAAAACAAGACTCAAACTTCATCAATTTAGTCTAAATGCATGTTTAAAGCTTCTAAGACCTTATATGAACATAAAGCTTGATAAAACAAACTTTACAAGCATGATTAGAAGTCCTTTAGTACAAGAAAAGTGTTATGAACAATTTATAGAAATTGTACATGCCAAGACTTCTATAAATTATAAGGGAATTTAAGATGTAACGGAAGTTAAATACAATCCTCCATAATATATATATACTCAAAAGAAACTTGGAAGAATTAAACAATAAAAATTTATTTACTTTAAGAAATCGCTATAAACCAAAGGAATAATACCAAATACCGATCTAGGACACTTAGGCATCATAGGAATTTAATTTCCTATTTATAAAGATTATTGATGAATATTTCATCTTAATAGGTGATTTCGACTTCGTCGAGGATTTCCCGGTCGATTACTACGACTGATCAGCATGAGCAGGTGAGTGACTTAGACTTGTTACATTGTTTGTGCTTGTAGTATAGTTGCATTGGAATAATATATATATTCAATTGATATGCATGCGGATTGGGATAAGCATGATGCGTGGTGTATGATTGAATGGCAAATTATCATAATATAAGCGATAATCCTATTGTATGATAAATATTGTATGAAATATGTTGATGATTGTCTGTAAATTGTATGATCGCCTTAAACTTGATTAACAACTGTCGGTACTATAAATGAAACGGACATGCATTGCACGATTTGCATAAACTGCATTATGTTTTTACGAACACCTATCACGTGTTAGAATTTCGGTTCTTGGTAATACTTGGTTTTTCTAGGCAATGGGCTATTAGTTCTACGCAAGTTTACCTTGTTCTGTCGGTTCCATGGGAACTAACTGGTAACGAAGGACGCCGCCCATGGTATCGCTGTGAAATGGCTAACTTAGTGGAGTTTCTAAGGTACGACAGGAACTGAGTGAATATGATTAAAAATCATTAACATAAGAGATAATAATGTGAGGATTATGGATTCCTGTGTACTTAGTTTCTCCTGGGTAGGTGATTCAGGTATCGGTTCCTTCAACCCCGATGAGAGGGCGTAAATCTTTCCTGTTTGGATTCCGGTTTGTCCAAGCTTGTAATTGTTCATGTGTTTGATTGATGCATTACATATGATTGATAATAACTTGCTTGTTGTGATAAGTCTGGTTATTCACTGAGCCCGTGGTTATGCTCACACTCCTACAGTCCTTACAGGATGACACTTAAGCCTTGGTTGGTGGCTTCTAGGAGCTTAGAGCCGGTATGATTCTAAAGCTTGAAGAGTTTTGGAAACAGGGAAAAATAGTTTCTTTATTTATATGTATTAATTGATGTTAGTGCATCAATTTTATTATCTGAGAACTTAGATAGTTTTATGGTTTGTAATAGTTATTATTCAGACTGCACTTATTATGGTATTGTGATTTTATTTACTTTCATCGTTTCTTATCACGCAACCAAAAAGATCCTGTTTTGTTAAATATACGTCACTTTCCAAAGTAGTTCTAGTATGAATATGTGTATTTGATATCGTCTGGATTATCAGGCTATATCATAATATATATATTACTACTAGGGTACTATTGGGGCGTGACAGATTTAGTTGGTATCAGAGCTGTGGTTGCAAAAAAAGATGAAATTAAACAAAATCATAATTAGTATACATAGTAGTAGTGATAGAATTTATTTAAGATTAGTATGGGTAGATTTGGGTAGAATTAAGAACCTAAAATAAAATCTGTATGATTATTATTAGTCATGCAAATTTTATTTGTGGTGCAGGTTAATCCGGCAACCTGTTATGTGAAGTGGTTGGTTTTCAGTATGCAACCTTTAGAGACTTTAACTGATTACAGGCGAAGGTTGAGGATCTTGGTGGAAGATCTAGCATTGGCAGGCAATCCTAAAACCTTGGATCAGATTTTAAGCAAATGGAGACATGGATTGAGGCCACTCTTTAGAGATTGGTTATTCCTGATGGAGAAAGCACACCCGAATCCAGGTTCTGCTATTGAATTAATTTATAGGTTTGAAAGGTTTGTTGGTAGGAATGGTGGAGCAGTAGAAATAGATAATATAGCATTTGTAGTATCAATAAATTCCATGAGGCCGACTCTTCCAGATTTCAGGATATGGGAGTATATTGGCAAAGGTTGGATATATGCTCATGATTTTAGGGATGATCATATGGGTGTACGTAGTACTGATCCATATACTGATGAGGGATGATGTATCATCTCAGTAATTGCAGGTTTCCTAAGGAAGTATTACAGAGTCGACCTGCTATTATACCCACAGTTGAGCCTGACGCCCAGAGTCCTTGTGGTTTTTGTGATACTTTTTCTCCTAATATTCCTCAGGATACTGTATTACCAGTTAGTGGACAGGAAAGGAGATCAACCAAAAGAGGAGTAGCCAGTATTGATTTGGAAGAAAATACTGACAGGACAAAGAAGACCAGGAAGGGAGTACTACATCAATTCCACAAGGATTAGAATTCTTGGATTTCACACATAGTACTTTTTAAATATATACATGGAAGGGAACGCCACATGGAGGATGGATATGTGGTGAGGATACAGTGTTAGTGCATGAGGTAAACAAGCTCCAAAGACAGGGAGTACAGCTTGATGGATCTGAGCTTAGTTTAGCTCCACCTGGACAGCATGTTGAGATCCACGAGTTGAGCAGCAGCGACTCCAGTGATCAGGAGGAGTACCCACAGTTGGATGCCCGAGATAAGGGCAAGAGACCACTTTACCCCACCCCCTAGAGAGTTTAGTGGAAAGAATGTTGTTTTATGTGTTGTAAATAGACTAAATATGTATGACTTATGGTGATGTTCTTTTGATGATCTAGTAGATAGATAGTTAGTGCAAATTTTGATGTTGTATATAAAGCACTAACTCTAGGAACTCTATTATGATGTGATGTACTTAGTATTAGTGATGATAGTTAGTGCAATTTTTGATGTTGTATATATGGCACTAATGTGGAATACAAGTATGTTTATGTTTTGGTGTACATATATATGTTATCATGTGTGTATGAAAATGTAAGTGAAGTAGTAAAGAAAGTATGCTCATGTTAGGAAAGTATCATGTGTATTTTTAAATTATGAAAGATTTACACATGCATGAGATACTCCATGAAAAATGCAGTAAGAAGCAAAATAACTTGAATGAGAAATGGTTACAATAAACGAGACTTACCTTATTTAATATGCAATTTATAGTAGAGCACCGAGAATGAGAGGTGGAAGGAGAAGAACTGCAAGAGTACCAACAAATCCACCTAATGAGGAACCGGCACTACAACCTAATCGCTTGGAGACTATTTTGCAAGCAATTCAACAACAGAACCCTAATTTTGCAAGCTTTGCAAGCTGGGCAAATACCACCTGTAGCACCACCTCCTGAGGCACCACCTATGCCTCGAGCTTCTACTAGGAGAAATGAGGAACGTGTTGCATCGGTTCAACCACCTGTGGAAGAACCGAGAAATCAAGAAAGACGTGTTGAATCTGCAGCTGAAGTGCAAGGACCACCTCGACATGATCATGAATTACCACCTCCACCACCTTGGAGACCACAAAGGAATTTGTTACCTGAGTTTATAAAGTGTAACAGGTACTTTGAGGGAATGCCGGGAAAACCGGAAGAAGCAGAAGATTGGTTGTCGCAAATTGAGCGATCATTTGACGTGTTTCAGATACCTGAAGCACTTAAGGTACCATACGGAACCTACTTGCTGCGGTTAAGGGCAAGAATATGGTGGGATTCGAAGCAGAGAGGATTACCACATCCCATAACGTGGGAAGTTTTCAACGGGAATTTCTGAAAGAATATTTCCCGGGCAGCTTGAAAGCGAAGTATAGTACAGATCTAATGAATTTGACTCAAGGGAGTAAGACAATTGATGAATATGAACATGAATTCAATCGGCTACTGCAATTTGCCCCTGACGCATACAAAGACAGTGATGAATTAAAAAGGCAGACTTTTATGGCTGGATTAGAGCCCCATTTTCAGAGGAGGCTTACTGAATTTGAGATTATTGATTTCGCTGCTATGGTAGAAAGGCGCGAGTGATAGAACGCGCTAGAAATATGAAGTGGAAAGATATAAGAAACGGGGGCAAACTTTTGGAAAAAGGATTCATGATAATGTGGGACGAGTACTGTTCCTAAGAAAGGGAAATTTGTTAAGCCAATTGGAATGTCAAAAGTGGAAATACCGGGAGAAGTAATGTTACCTGTTGGAAATGAAGGGCGCTCATTATCCAAGAGATTGCCCATATCTGCAACATAAATGCTTTTATTGTGGTGAAAGTGGACATCATGCTGCCAAGTGTCCAAAAACAGGAAGTGCGACCTGCTTTATCTGTAAGAAGATAGGTCATATAGCAACTTACTGTCCTCAAAGGAATACTGGAGCGGCAGGATCATCACAATCTAAAGGAGTTGTTGGAGCCAGAAGTCAGAAAGAAGGCAATGCCAGTACTAACAAAAATACTGGAGCAGCCAGAATCTATGCTATGCACGGAACTCCAGTTGATGAAGAGGAGATAGAGGAGGATGATACTGAAAACATTTGGGAGGAAGCTGATTTAGATGATACCGGACTCATTGCAGGTATGTTATTATGTTTAAAGCAATAGTATGAGACACAAACACTTTAGATGCACAATTAATGCTTTTATAAGTCTTAAATAACATGTAATGTATAATTGATAAATAGGCACAATACAAGTGAAAGACCATTCGGTGTACGCTCTATTTGACACCGGCGCGACACATTCATTTATAGACACTGTCTTAGCCAGACAATTAGGTCTAACATGTGAAGCTATGAATAAAGGTTAGATCAGTACACCTACTGGAGAATGGTTATGACTCAGGAGATAGTGAAAGAATGCCCAATACAGATTGGGAATCAAGGATCAATTGTTGATCTAATTGTAGTGGATCTGCACAAATATGAAGTTATTTTGGGAATGACTTGGTTAGCTGCCACAAAAGCTAAGATCGATTGTCGTCTCAAGATGGTATCCTTTATAAATTGTCAAGGAGAAAGAAAGGAGTACCAAGGAGAAACACTTCGAGACAAAGGAGTCAAATTAACAACCATTGAAGTTGATGATGATGGCACCGAGAAGTTGGGTGAAATTATTTTAGGAGCTGTTAATGGAGAACCAGAGAAACTTGATATTCATACTATAAGAACTGTGTGCGAATATCCAGATGTATTTCCAGAGGAATTACCTGGTTTACCTCCACAAAGAGAAGTGGAATTCTCCATTGATTTGATGCCTGGAACAGAACCAGTATCAAAAGCTCCGTATCGAATGGCACCTGTAGAATTGAAGGAATTAAAAGTGCAATTGCAGGAATTGATGGATAAAGGATTCATCAGACCCAGTGTATCTCCGGGGAGCCCCGGTGCTGTTTGTTAAAAAGAAAGATGGTTCATTGAGACTCTGTATTGATTATAGGGAATTGAACAAGGTAACCATCAAAAACAAGTATCCATTACCAAGAATTGATGATTTGTTTGATCAACTACGTGGAGCAAAAATATTTTCCCGTATTGATCTCAAATCTGGATATCATCAAATTCGAATCAAGACAGAAGATATACCTAAGACTGCATTTCGAACACGGTATGGCCACTATGAATTTTTGGTTATGCCATTCGGACTGACTAATGCACCTGCGGTATTTATGGATTTGATGAATCGGATTTTCGACCACTGTTGGATATTTGTGTGATTGTGTTTATAGATGATATATTGGTATATTCACCATCAGAGGAGCAGCATGAGGAGCATTTGAGGAATGTATTGCAGATTTTGAGGGATAATAAATTATATGCTAAATTGTCAAAGTGTGAATTTTGGCTTGAGAGCATATCTTTTCTTGGACACATCGTGTCTGGAGAAGGAATTTCAGTAGATCCTGCAAAGGTCAAAGCCATCGTGGAATGGAAAAGACCTGAGACAGTTACTGAAATCAGAAGTTTCTTGGGTTTAGCTGGATACTATCGGAAATTTGTACGGGATTTCTCAACAATTGCAAAACCGTTGACGCAATTGACAAAGAAAAATGAAAAATTTGAATGGAATGAAAAGCGGGAGCAAAGTTTCCAAGAATTGAAGAAGAGATTAGTGTCAGCACCAATATTGGTCTTACCCAATGATCATGACCCATATGTTATATATAGTGATGCGTCCAAAAATGGTTTGGGATGTGTATTAATGCAGAATGGAAAAGTAATAGCATATGCATCCAGGCATTGAAACCCCATGAGATGAATTACCCTACTCATGACTTGGAACTAGCTGCCATTGTTTTTGCACTCAAAATTTGGAGACACTATTTATATGGTCAAAGGTGTGAAATTTATACTGATCATAAAAGTTTGAAGTATATATTCACACAAAAAGAATTGAACATGAGGCAACGACGATGGTTGGAGCTAATAAAGGATTATGATTTGGGTATCAATTATCACCCAGGAAAAATGAACGCCGTCGCTGATGCTTTGAGTCGGAAAAACTATGGTGAAGTAGCCTCAATGCTGACTGAGCAAAAAGAACTCATCAAGAATTTGAAAGGATGAGTTTAGGATTCACAATGCAAGGTTTTGAAGCTGAACTTGGAAATCTGATTTTGGAACCCACTTTACTTCAACAGATCAAAGAAGCTCAAAAGGAAGATGTGGAATTTCAAAGGATTATCCAAGAGATATCACAAGATAAATATAAGGATTTCCGAGTTGATGATGAAGGAATCCTTAGAATGGGCAACAGACTGTGTGTTCCCCATAAATCAGAGTTAAAGCAGAAGTTGATGCAAGAAGCACATAATTCCGGATATACTGTTCATCCTGGAGAAACGAAAACGTATCAAGAATTGAAAAGTGCATATTGGTGGAACGGGATGAAAAAGGATGTAGCGGAATTTGTGGCTAGATGTGAGATATGTCAACGGGTTAAAGCTGAACACCAAAAGCCGGGAGGATTGTTGAAGCCATTACCAATTCCTGAATGGAAATGGGATCAGATCTCTATGGACTTTGTATGTTCATTACCAAGACGAGTAGTGGACATGATGCGTGTATGGGTTATCGTGGATAGACTTACTAAATCAGCACATTTTATACCCATCAATATGACGTATCCACTGGAAAAGCTAGCACGGATATATCTTAAAGAGATTGTTCGATTACATGGAATACCAGCTAGCATAGTATCGGATAGAGATCCACGCTTTGTTTCCAGATTTTGGAATGGTTGCAGAAAGCGTTAGGGACGCAGTTAAAGTTCAGTACCGCTTATCATCCCCAAACCGATGGACAAACGGAAAGGACTATACAGACTTTGGAAGACATGCTAAGGTCTTGTATATTGGAATTTAAAGGAAATTGGGATCAACACTTACCTTTGGTGGAATTCGCGTATAATAACAGTTACCATTCTAGTATCGGAATGCCGCCATATGAAGCACTGTATGGTCGCAAGTGTAGATCACCATTATTTTGGGACAATTTAGAGAGAATAGCGGTTGGACCTGAAATGGTACAAGAAAATAGATAAGGTGGCAGTGATAAAACAAAAGATGAAAGAAGCTCAAGATCGACAAAAGAGTTGGGCAGATATGAAAAGACGGGAATTGGAATTCAAAGAAGGAGATCATGTATACCTTAAAGTGAACCCGATCAAGAGTCTTCATCGTGGACGAAATCAAGGAAAATTAAGTCCTCGATATATTGGGCCTTTTGAAATTCTGGATAGGGTAGGAGATTTAGCCTATCGATTGGCTTTACCTCCGAATCTGTCTGGTATACATAATGTGTTTCATGTATCAGTTCTGAGGAAATATGTCTCCGATCCAGATAAAGTGGTTGAGTTGGAGCCAATTCCATTGAAGGAGAACTTGACATATGAGAAACAACCTGTTCGAATAATGGACAGTAAAGTACAGACTCTTAGAAACAAGGAAATCAGATATGTCAAAGTTTTATGGGATCCCCGAACGGAAGAAATGACTTGGGAGTTGGAAGATGAAGTTCAGAAGAATTATCCTAATCTGTTTGAATCACCAGGTACGTATCAAGCTTTGAGGACAAAGCTTATTTTAAGGGGGGGAGGATGTAAACCCCAGAAATTTTCACAATAGTACACAGTAGTAAAATACAAAACGAAAATTAGATAGTAAATTTAGAAACCGATAGAAGTCCTAGAATAGACCTATGAGTTGTGATAAACTCATTTCTAGTTGAAAAACCGAATAAAAATTTTCTCGACTTAATAGATACCAAAAACGAGATTTCGTGTCTTGAACTGATAATTCAAGATATAATTAGAAATAGTTTTAAAATTTCGAAACCGATAAGATACAGTTAATTTATAGAGCTTATCGGTATAAAACAATAGATCATAAATACAAACAAACGCTAATACTGCACAATAATTATCAACTTAGAACTAAAAAGAAAATTCGAACCCGCTGTTACAATTGTTAAGAAATTCTAAATTTATTAGGACTTGGAATCCTAATTTAATTCATCGAACTGAAAATTTAATCACGTAAGTTAAAAATACTAAAAATAATTAACCGTGTGAAGTTTTAACTAAAAATTTGAAAATACAAATAAATTAAAGTTTTGTTGTAACTTAAATAATATTATCTCGATAAAACGTAAATATAAGAAATATGGTTATTCGCAAATAATTTATTTTCTTAATGAAAAAAAAATATATATATATATATATATATTTTTGTGTTTTGTTGTTAATAACTATTAAATATATATATATATATATATATATAAAGGGGGAGAAGAAATCGGATTGTTAATGCGCTGCATGAATGAAGAGGAAAATCTCCTCACGCGCCAGCTGCAGGAAGGTCACCGAGCAACACGCGCAGCAAGAATTCCTCGAACAGAAGTCCACCGAGCAAGCTTCCTTCCACGCGCCAGCAGCAGGGCTTCAGCAAGCAGCAGCTTCTCCCTCGCGCGTCAGCAGTGGATCCACCGAGCAAGACAGACCAGCTCCACACGCTCAGCTCCACATCCATCCCAGCGCAACAAGCAGTGGACAGCGGAGAACTCCACGCAGAAAGCAGCAGCAGGGATGGCCGAGCTCCATTCCACGCACGGTAGCATCAGCACAAGCAACAGCATCCACGCACTCCACACACGCACAGCATCAGACAAGTGGAAACAGAGCACCTGAAACAGAGCACTTGGAAACAGAGCCTTGAGACTTCTTGTCCGAATTTGATCCAAATTTGAGCCTCTAAATTCAAACGAAATTGACCCAAAAACCAACCAAAACACTCCAAATATAAACAACATTAAATGAGAAGAATTTCAGCTTAGAAAAACAACCATAACCGTTTCAAATGGTTGGCCAAAAATCAAATATTACAGCTGCAGCAGAGGAGAAATTCCACAATATACAGCAGCACACATCTCCAAATCTAACTCCGATTTTTGCAACATTCCTAGGATTAAATGAGCTGAAATTTTGACCAATTAAACACCAATAAGGAGCCTTCAAATGGACACTTCATACACCAAAAATTAATAAGAAAATCGGATCCCAAATTCGTCCAAAAATCAAGGTGAAAATTGTTCCAGAAATTCCAGTTTTCACACTTCAAACTTCAACAAGTTTTGACCCGATTTTTACACTAGTTGATCTCTTATTTTTACACACATAAATAGCATTAATTAGCTACCAAACAAAGATAATTAAGACCCTCAAAGCTAGCCACAAGAATTTGTCAAAACAAGTAAAAGTTTGCATCCAACTTGACAAATTCGTGTAGAAAATCCCAGCTGCATTTGTGGACATTTTTCAAGTCCAAAACCAACTCCAAAGCCTCTAAAATTTAGTCTAATCCTAGTATAAGTATATAAGCCTAAGTTAGACACACTTGGAGCTCATAAACCCCCCAAAAACACTCTCAAATTCCAGCTGCAAACCCAAGTGCGTCCAGCACTCTTCCAATTCCTTTTTCCATTTCCACCATCAACAAAGAAGCTTAGGAACATTGTGTAATCTACCATAAACCCTAGCCTACTTCCGTATCTTATATACACACACTAAGCTCATCAATAACCATCAAAACCGAATCAAAAATCCTAAGTTATCCTAGGGTTCAAGAGGAGGAAATTAGCTTGACAAGGTGAGAAGAATTGATTTCATTAGTAAACTTCCATTGTAGTTAATGTGTTTAGTTAGAAACTCATCATCTAATTTTTGGTTTAGGTTTAATTCTTGCTTTAAGAGGAAGTTGAGCAACCTCCTTCCATCCCAATCCAAGGTAAGCTCCAAATTACAACCTATCCTTGTTAAGTTTATGAATAGACCTTAGGATGATTTTTGAGCATTTGAAGAAAGTTTTGTGGTTGATATAAGTTGCAAATCCTTGGATGAATTCAAGTGAATAGATGTTTGATGTGTTAGGAATGTTTAAGATATTGTTGGAAGAGAAAAACAACAACTTAGAAGTCTTATAATTGTGGTAATAGTAAATTCGGATTTGAGGATGAAGTGAACAAAACAAGACTCAAACTTCATCCAATTTAGTCTAAATGCATGTTTAAAGCTTCTAAGACCTTATATGAACATAAAGCTTGATAAAACAAACTTTACAAGCATGATTAGAAGTCCTTTAGTACAAGAAAAGTGTTATGAACAATTTATAGAAATTGTACATGCCAAGACTTCTAAATTATAAGGGAATTTAAGATAACGGAAGTTAAATACAATCCTCCATAATATATATATACTCAAAAGAAACTTGGAAGAATTAAACAATAAAAATTTATTTACTTTAAGAAATCGCTATAAACCAAAGGAATAATACCAAATACCGATCTAGGACACTTAGGCACTCATAGGAATTTAATTTCCTATTTATAAAGATTATTGATGAATATTTCATCTTAATAGGTGATTTCGACTTCGTCGAGGATTTCCGGTCGATTACTACGACTGATCAGTATGAGCAGGTGAGTGACTTAGACTTGTTACATTGTTTGTGCTTGTAGTATAGTTGCATTTGGAATAATATATATATTCAATTGATATGCATGCGATTGAGATACACATGATGCGTGGTGTATGATTGAATGGCAAATTATCATAATATAAGCGATAATCCTATTGTATGATAAATATTGTATGAAATATGTTGATGATTGTCTGTAAATTGTATGATCGCCTTAAACTTGATTAACAACTGCCGGTGCTATAAATGAAACGGACATGCATTGCACGATTTGCATAAACTGCATTATGTTTTTACGAACACCTATCACGTGTTAGAATTTCGGTTCTTGGTAATACTTGGTTTTTCTAGGCAATGGGCTATTAGTTCTACGCAAGTTTACCTTGTTCTGTCGGTTCCATGGGAACTAACTGGTAACGAAGGACGCCGCCCATGGTATCGCTGTGAAATGGCTAACACTTAGTGGAGTTTCTAAGGTACAAGACAGGAACTGAGTGTTTAAAACATCATTAATACAAAGAGATAATAAATGTGAGGATTATGGATTCCTGTGTACTTAGTTTCTCCTGGGTAGGTGATTCAGGTATCGGTTCCTTCAACCCCGATGAGAGGGCGTAAATCTCCTTCCTGTTTGGATTCCGGTTTGTCCAAGCTTGTAATTGTTCATGTGTTTGATTGATGCATTGCATATGATTGATAATAACTTGCTTGTTGTGATAAGTCTGGTTATTCACTGAGCCCGTGGTTATGCTCACACTCCTACAGTCCTTACAGGATGACACTTAAGCCTTGGTTGGTGGCTTCTAGGAGCTTAGAGCCGGTATGATTCTAAAGCTTGAAGAGTTTTGGAAACAGGGAAAATAATTTCTTTATTTATATGTATTAATTGATGTTAGTGCATCAATTTTATTATCTGAGAACTTAGATAGTTTTATGGTTTGTAATAGTTATTATTCAGACTGTAGCATTTAATTATGGTATTGTGATTTTATTTACTTTCATCGTTTCTTATCACGCAACCAAAAAGATCCTGTTTTGTTAAATGTACGTCACTTTCCAAAGTAGTTCTAGTATGAATATGTGTATTTGATATCGTCTGGATTATCAGGCTATATCATAATATATATATTACTACTAGGGTACTATTGGGGCGTGACAGATTTAGTTGGTATCAGAGCTGTGGTTGCAAGTATAAGAAAAAGATGAAATTAAACAAAATCATAATTAGTATACATAGTAGTAGTGATAGAATTTATTTAAGATTAGTATGGGTAGATTTGGGTAGAATTAAGAACCTAAAATAAAATCTGTATGATTATTATTAGTCATGCAAATTTTATTTGTGGTGCAGGTTAATCCGGCAACCTGTTATGTGAAGTGGTTGGTTTTCAGTATGCAACCTTTAGAGACTTTAACTGATTACAGGCGAAGGTTGAGGATCTTGGTGGAAGACCTAGCATTGGCAGGCAATCCTCAAACCTTGGATCAGATTTTAAGCAAATGGAGACATGGATTGAGGCCACTCTTTAGAGATTGGTTATTCCTGATGGAGAAAGCACACCCGAATCCAGGTTCTGCTATTGAATTAATTTATAGGTTTGAAAGGTTTGTTGGTAGAATGGTGGAGCAGTAGAAATAGATAATATAGCATTTGTAGTATCAATAAATTCCATGAGGCCGACTCTTCCAGATTTCAGGATATGGGAGTATATTGGCAAAGGTTGGATATATGCTCATGATTTTAGGGATGATCATATGGGTGTACGTAGTACTGATCCATATACTGATGAATGGATGATGTACCATCTCAGTAATTGCAGGTTTCCTAAGGAAGTATTACAGAGTCGACCTGCTATTATACCCACAGTTGAGCCTGACGCCAGAGTCCTTGTGGTTTTTGTGATACTTTTTCTCCTAATATTCCTCAGGATACTGTATTACCAGTTAGTGGACAGGAAAGGAGATCAACCAAAAGAGGAGTAGCCAGTATTGATTTGGAAGAAAATACTGACAGGACAAAGAAGACCAGGACAGGGAGTACTACATCAATTCCACAAGGATTAGAATTCTTGGATTTCACACACAGTACTTTTCAATATAGTACATGGAAGGGAACCACATGGAGGATGGATAGTGTGAGGACAGTGTTAGTGCATGAGGTAAACAAGCTCCAAAGACACAGGGAGTACAGCTTGATGGATCTGAGCTTAGTTTAGCTCCACCTGGACAGCATGTTGAGATCCACGAGTTGAGCAGCAGCGACTCCAGTGATCAGGAGGAGTACCCACAGTTGGATGCCCGAGATAAGGGCAAGAGACCACTTTACCCCACCCCCTAGAGAGTTTTAGTGGAAAGAATGTTGTTTTATGTGTTGTAAATAGACTAAATATGTATGACTTATGGTGATGTTCTTTTGATGATCTAGTAGATAGATAGTTAGTGCAAATTTTGATGTTGTATATAAAGCACTAACTCTAGGAACTCTATTATGATGTGATGTACTTAGTATTAGTGATGATAGTTAGTGCAATTTTTGATGTTGTATATATGGCACTAATGTGGAATACAAGTATGTTTATGTTTTGGTGTACATATATATATGTTATCATTGTGTATGAAATGTAAGTGAAGTAGTAAAGAAAGTATGCTCATGTTAGGAAAGTATCATGTGTATTTTTAAATTATGAAAGATTTACACATGCATGAGATACTCCATGAAAAATGCAGTAAGAAGCAAAAATAGCTTGAATAAGAAATGGTTACAATAAACGAGACTTACCTTATTTAATATGCAATTTATAGTGGAGCACCGAGAATGAGAGGTGGAAGGAGAAGAACTGCAAGAGTACCAACAAATCCACCTAATGAGGAACCGGCACTACAACCTAATCGCTTGGAGACTATTTTGCAAGCAATTCAACAACAGAACACCCTAATTTTGCAAGCTTTGCAAGCTGGGCAAATACCACCTGTAGCACCACCTCCTGAGGCACCACCTATGCCTCGAGCTTCTACTAGGAGAAATGAGGAACGTGTTGCATCGGTTCAACCACCTGTGGAAGAACCGAGAAATCAAGAAAGACGTGTTGAATCTGCAGCTGAAGTGCAAGGACCACCTCGACATGATCATGAATTACCACCTCCACCACCTTGGAGACCACAAAGGAATTTGTTACCTGAGTTTATAAAATGTAACAGGTACTTTGAGGGAATGCCAGGAAAACCGGAAGAAGCAGAAGATTGGTTGTCTCAAATTGAGCGATCATTTGACGTGTTTCAGATACCTGAAGCACTTAAGGTACCATATGGAACCTACTTGCTGCGGTTAAGGGCAAGAATATGGTGGGATTCGAAGCAGAGAGGATTACCACATCCCATAACGTGGGAAGTTTTCAAACGGGAATTTCTGAAAGAATATTTCCCGGGCAGCTTGAAAGCGAAGTATAGTACAGATCTAATGAATTTGACTCAAGGGAGTAAGACAATTGATGAATATGAACATGAATTCAATCGACTACTGCAATTTGCCCCTGATGCATACAAAGACAGTGATGAATTAAAAAGGCAGACTTTTATGGCTGGATTAGAGCCCCATTTTCAGAGGAGGCTTACTGAATTTGAGATTATTGATTTCGCTGCTATGGTAGAAAAGGCGCGGGTGATAGAGCGCGCTAGAAAATATGAAGTGGAAAGGTATAAGAAACGGGGGCAAACGTTTGGAAAAAGGATTCATGATAATGTGGGAACGAGTACTGTTCCTAAGAAAGGGAAATTTGTTAAGCCAATTGGAATGTCAAAAGTGGAAATACCGGGAGAAGTAATGTTACCTGTTGGAAATGCAAGGGCGCTCATTATCCAAGAGATTGCCCATATCTGCAACATAAGTGCTTTTATTGTGATGAAAGTGGACATCATGCTGCCAAGTGTCCAAAAACAGGAAGTGCGACCTGCTTTATCTGTAAGAAGATAGGTCACATAGCAACTTACTGTCCTCAAAGGAATACTGGAGCGGCAGGATCATCACAATCTAAAGGAGTTGTTGGAGCCAGAAGTCAGAAAGAAGGCAATGCCAGTACGAATAAAAATACTGGAGGAGCCAGAGTTTATGCTATGCACGGAACTCCAGTTGATGAAGAGGAGATAGAGGAGGATGATACTGAAAACATTTGGGAGGAAGCTGATTTAGATGATACCGGACTCATTGCAGGTATGTTATTGTGTTTAAAGTAATAGTATGAAACACAAACACTTTAGATGCACAATTAATGCTTTTATAAGTCTTAAATAACATGAAATGTATAATTGATAAATAGGCACAATACAAGTGAAAGACCATTCGGTGTACGCTCTATTTGACACCGGCGCGACACATTCATTTATAGACACTGTCTTAGCCAGACAATTAGGTCTAACATGTGAAGCTATGAATAAAGGGTTAAGAATCAGTACACCTACTGAGACATGGTTATGACTCAGGAGATAGTGAAAGAATGCCCAATACAGATTGGGAATCAAGGATCAATTGTTGATCTAATTGTAGTGGATCTACACAAATATGAAGTTATTTTGGGAATGACTTGGTTAGCTGCCACCAAAGCTAAGATCGATTGTCGTCTCAAGATGATATCCTTTATAAATTGTCAAGGAGAAAGAAAGGAGTACCAAGGAAAAACACTTCAAGACAAAGGAATCAAATTAACAACCATTGAAGTTGATGATGATGGCACCGAGAAGTTAGGCGAAATTATTTTAGGAGCTGTTAATGGAGAACCAGAGAAACTTGATATTCAAACTATAAGAACTGTGTGCGAATATCCAGATGTATTTCCAGAAGAATTACCTGGTTTACCTCCACAAAGAGAAGTGGAATTCTCCATTGATTTGATGCCTGGAACAGAACCAGTATCAAAAGCTCCGTATCGAATGGCACCTGTAGAATTGAAGGAATTAAAAGTGCAATTGCAGGAATTGATGGATAAAGGATTCATCAGACCCAGTGTATCTCCATGGGGAGCCCCGGTGCTGTTTGTTAAAAAGAAAGATGGTTCATTGAGACTTTGTATTGATTATAGGGAATTGAACAAGGTAACCATCAAAAACAAGTATCCATTACCAAGAATTGATGATTTGTTTGATCAATTACGTGGAGCAAAAATATTTTCCCGTATTGATCTCAAATCTGGATATCATCAAATTCGAATCAAGACAGAAGATATACCTAAGACTGCATTTCGAACACGGTATGGCCACTATGAATTTTTGGTTATGCCATTCGGACTGACTAATGCACCTGCGGTATTTATGGATTTGATGAATCGGATTTTCCGACCACTGTTGGATATTTGTGTGATTGTGTTTATAGATGACATATTGGTATATTCACCATCAGAGGAGCAACATGAGGAGCATTTGAGGAATGTATTGCAGATTTTGAGGGATAATAAATTCTATGCTAAATTGTCAAAGTGTGAATTTTGGCTTGAGAGCATATCTTTTCTTGGACACATCGTGTCTGGAGAAGGAATTTCAGTAGATCCTGCAAAGGTCAAAGCCATCGTGGAATGGAAAAGACCTGAGACAGTTACTGAAATCAGAAGTTTTTTGGGTTTAGCTGGATATTATCGGAAGTTTGTACGAGATTTCTCAACAATTGCAAAACCATTGACGCAATTAACAAAGAAAAATGAAAATTTGAATGGAATGAAAAGCGGGAGCACAGTTTCCAAGAATTGAAGAAGAGATTAGTGTCAGCACCAATATTGGTCTTACCCAATGATCATGACCCATATGTCATATATAGTGATGCGTCCAAAAATGGTTTGGGATGTGTATTAATGCAGAATGGAAAAGTAATAGCATATGCTTCTAGGCAATTGAAACCCCATGAGATGAATTACCCTACTCATGACTTGGAACTGGCTGCCATTGTTTTTGCACTCAAAATTTGGAGACATTATTTATATGGTCAAAGGTGTGAAATTTATACTGATCATAAAAGTTTGAAGTATATATTCACACAAAAGAATTGAACATGAGGCAACGACGATGGTTGGAGCTAATAAAAGATTATGATTTGGGTATCAATTATCACCCAGGAAAAATGAACGCCGTCGCTGATGCTTTGAGTCGGAAAAACTATGGTGAAGTAGCCTCAATGCTGACTGAGCAAAAAGAACTCATCAAGGAATTTGAAAGGATGAGTTTAGGATTCACAATGCAAGGTTTTGAAGCTGAACTTGGAAATCTGATTTTGGAACCCACTTTACTTCAACAGATCAAAGAAGCTCAAAAGGAAGATGTGGAATTTCAAAGGATTATCCAAGAGATATCACAAGATAAATATAAGGATTTCCGAGTTGATGATGAAGGAATCCTTAGAATGGGCAACAGACTGTGTGTTCCCCATAAATCAGAGTTAAAGCAGAAGTTGATGCAAGAAGCACATAATTCCGGATATACTGTTCATCCTGGAGAAACGAAAACGTATCAAGAATTGAAAAGTGCATATTGGTGGAACGGGATGAAAAAGGATGTAGCGAATTTGTGGCTAGATGTGAGATATCAACGGGTTAAAGCTGAACACCAAAAGCCGGGAGGATTGTTGAAGCCATTACCGATTCCTGAATGGAAATGGGATCAGATCTCTATGGACTTTGTATGTTCATTACCCAAGACGAGTAGTGGACATGATGCTGTATGGGTTATCGTGGATAGACTTACTAAATCAGCACATTTTATACCCATCAATATGACGTATCCACTGGAAAAGCTAGCACGGATATATCTTAAAGAGATTGTTCGATTACATGGAATACCAGCTAGCATAGTATCGGATAGAGATCCACGCTTTGTTTCCAGATTTTGGAATGGATTGCAGAAAGCGTTAGGGACGCAGTTGAAGTTCAGTACCGCTTATCATCCCCAAACCGATGGACAAACGGAAAGGACTATACAGACTTTGGAAGACATGCTAAGGTCTTGTATATTGGAATTTAAAGGAAATTGGGATCAACACTTACCTTTGGTGGAATTCGCGTATAATAACAGTTACCATTCTAGTATCGGAATGCCACCATATGAAGCACTTTATGGTCGAAAGTGTAGATCACCATATTTTGGGACAATTTAGAGAGAATCGGTTGGACCTGAATGGTACAAGAAAATAGATAAGGTGGCAGTGATAAAACAAAAGATGAAAGAAGCTCAAGATCGACAAAAGAGTTGGGCAGATATGAAAGACGGGAATTGGAATTCAAAGAAGGAGATCATGTATACCTTAAAGTGAACCCGATCAAGAGTCTTCATCGTGGACGAAATCAAGGAAAATTAAGTCCTCGATATATTGGACCTTTTGAAATTTGGATAGGGTAGGAGATTTAGCCTATCGATTGGCTTTACCTCGAATCTGTCTGGTATACATAACGTGTTTCATGTATCAGTTCTGAGGAAATATGTCTCGATCCAGATAAAGTGGTTGAGTTGGAACCAATTCCATTGAAGGAGAACTTGACATATGAGAAACACCTGTTCGAATAATGGACAGTAAAGTACAGACTCTTAGAAACAAGGAAATCAGATATGTCAAAGTTTTATGGGATCCCCGAACGGAAGAAATGACTTGGGAGTTGGAAGATGAAGTTCAGAAGAATTATCCTAATCTGTTTGAATCATCAGGTACGTATCAAGCTTTGAGGACAAAGCTTATTTAAGGGGGGGGGATGTAAACCCCGGAAATTTTCACAATAGTACACAGTAGTAAAATAGAAAACGAAAATTAGATAGTGAATTTAGAAACCGATAGAAGTCCTAGAATAGACCTATGAGTTGTGATAAACTCATTTCTAGTCTTGAAAAACCCGAATAAAAATTTTCTCGACTTTAATAGATACCAAAAACGAGATTTCTGTCTTGAACTGATAATTCAAGATATAATTAGAAATAGTTTTAAAATTTCGAAACGATAAGATACAGTTATTTATAGAGCTTATCGGTATAAAACAATAGATCATAAATACAAACAAACGCTAATACTGCACAATAATTATCAACTTAGAACTAAAAAGAAAATTCGAACCGCTGTTACAATTGTTAAGAAATTCTAAATTTATTAGGACTTGGAATCCTAATTTAATTCATCGAACTCGAAAATTTAATCACGTAAGTTAAAAATACTAAAAATAATTAACGTGTGAAGTTTTAACTAAAAATTTGAAAATACAAATAAATTAAAGTTTTGTTTGTAACTTAAATAATATTATCTCGATAAAACGTAAATATAAGAATATGGTTATTCGCAAATAATTTATTTTCTTAATGAAAAAAAAAATATATATATATATATATATTTTGTGTTTTGTTGTTAATAACTATTAAATATATATATATATATATATATAAAGGGGGAGAAGAAATCGGATTGTTAATGCGCTGCATGAATGAAGAGAAATCTCCTCACGCGCCAGCTGCAGGAAGGTCACCGAGCAACACGCGCAGCAAGAATTCCTCGAACAGAAGTCCACGGAGCAAGCTTCCTTCCACGCGCCAGCAGCAGGGCTTCAGCAAGCAGCAGCTTCTCCCTCGCGCGTCAGCAGTGGATCCACCGAGCAAGACAGACAGCTCCACACGCTCAGCTCCACATCCATCCCAGCCAACAAGCGTGGACAGCGGAGAACTCCACGCAGAAAGCAGCAGCAGGGATGGCCGAGCTCCATTCCACGCACGGTAGCATAGCACAGCAAGCAACAGCATCCACGCATCCACACACGCACAGCATCAGACAAGTGGAAACAGAGCACCTGAAAACAGAGCACTTGGAGAAACAGAGCCTTGAGACTTCTTGTCCGAATTTGATCCAAATTTGAGCCTCTAAATTCAAACGAAATTGACCCAAAAACCAACCAAAACACTCCAAATATAAACAACATTAAATGAGAAGAATTTCAGCTTAGAAAAACAACCATAAACCGTTTCAAATGGTTGGCCAAAAATCAAATATTACAGCTGCAGCAGAGGAGAAATTCCACAATATACAGCAGCACACATCTCAAATCTAACTCCGATTTTTGCAACATTCCTAGGATTAAATGAGCTGAAATTTTGACCAATTAAACACCAATAAGGAGCCTTCAAATGGACACTTCATACACCAAAATTAATAAGAAAATCGGATCCCAATTCGTCCAAAATTCAAGGTGAAAAATTGTTCCAGAAATTCAGTTTTCACACTTCAAACTTCAACAAGTTTTGACCCGATTTTTACACTAGTTGATCTCTTATTTTTACCACATAAATAGCATTAATTAGCTACCAAACAAAGATAATTAAGACCCTCAAAGCTAGCCACAAGAATTTGTCAAAAACAAGTAAAAGTTTGCATCCAACTTGACAAATTCGTGTAGAAAATCCAGCTGCATTTGTGGGACATTTTTCAAGTCCAAAACCAACTCCAAAGCCTCTAAAATTTAGTCTAATCCTAGATAAGTATATAAGCCTAAGTTAGGACACACTTGGAGCTCATAAACCCCCAAAACACTCTCAAATTCCAGCTGCAAACCCAAGTGCGTCCAGCACTCTTCCAATTCCTTTTTCCATTTCCACCATCAACAAAGAAGCTTAGGAACATTGTGTAATCTACCATAAACCTAGCCTACTTCCGTATCTTATATACACACACTAAGCTCATCAATAACCATCAAAACCGAATCAAAAATCCTAAGTTATCCTAGGGTTCAAGAGGAGGAAATTAGCTTGACAAGGTGAGAAGAATTGATTTCATTAGTAAACTTCCATTGTAGTTAATGTGTTTAGTTAGAAACTCATCATCTAATTTTTGGTTTAGGTTTAATTCTTGCTTTAAGAGGAAGTTGAGCAACCTCCTTCCATCCCAATCCAAGGTAAGCTCCAAATTACAACCTACCTTGTTAAGTTTATGAATAGACCTTAGGATGGATTTTTGAGCATTTGAAGAAAGTTTTGTGGTTGATATAAGTTGCAAATCCTTGGATGAATTCAAGTGAATAGATGTTTGATGTGTTAGGAATGTTTAAGATATTGTTGGAAGAGAAAAACAACAACTTAGAAGTCTTATAATTGTGGTAATAGTAATTCGGATTTGAGGATGAAGTGAACAAAACAAGACTAAACTTCATCAATTTAGTCTAAATGCATGCATTTAAAGCTTCTAAGACCTTATATGAACATAAAGCTTGATAAAACAAACTTTACAAGCATGATTAGAAGTCCTTTAGTACAAGAAAAGTGTTATGAACAATTTATAGAAATTGTACATGCCAAGACTTCTATAAATTATAAGGGAATTTAAGATATAAACGGAAGTTAAATACAATCCTCCATAATATATATATACTCAAAGAAACTTGGAAGAATTAAACAATAAAAATTTATTACTTTAAGAAATCGCTATAAACCAAAGGAATAATACCAAATACCGATCTAGGACACTTAGGCACTCATAGGAATTTAATTTCCTATTTATAAAGATTATTGATGAATATTTCATCTTAATAGGTGATTTCGACTTGTCGAGGATTTTCGGTCGATTACTACGACTGATCAGTATGAGCAGGTGAGTGACTTAGACTTGTTACATTGTTTGTGCTTGTAGTATAGTTGCATTTGGAATAATATATATTCAATTGATATGCATGCGAGATTGAGATACAGCATGATGCGTGTTGTTATGGTTTGAATGGCAAATTATCATAATATAAGCGATAATCCTATTGTATGATAAATATTGTATGAATATGTTGATGATTGTCTGTAAATTGTATGATCGCCTTAAACTTGATTAACAACTGCCGGTGTGCTATAAATGAAACGGACATGCATTGCACGATTTGCATAAATGCATTATGTTTTTAACGAACACCTATCACGTGTTAGAATTTCGGTTCTTGGTAATTACTTGGTTTTTCTAGGCAATGGGCTATAGTTCTACGCAAGTTTACCTTGTTCTGTCGGTTCCATGGGAAACTAACTGGTACGCAAGGACGCCCGCCCTGGTATCGCTGTGAAATGGCTAACACTTAGTGGAGTTTCTAAGGTACAAGACAGGAACTGAGTGTTTAAAACATCATTAATACAAAGAGATAATAAATGTATGAGGGATTATGGATTTCCTGTGTACTTAGTTTCTCCTGGGTAGGTGATTCAGGTATCGGTTCTTCAACCCGATGAGAGGCGTAAATCTCCTTCCTGTTTGGATTCCGGTTTGTCCAAGCTTGTAATTGTTCATGTGTTTGATTGATGCATTGCATATGATTGATAATAACTTGCTTGTTGTGTTAAGTCTGGTTATTCACTGAGCCGTGGTTATGCTCACTCCTACAGTTCCTTACAGGATGACACTTAAGCCTTGGTTGGTGGCTTCTAGGAGCTTAGAGCCGTATGATTCTAAAGCTTTGAAGGTTTTGGAAACAGGGAAAATAATTTCTTTATTTTATATGTATTATTGATGTTAGTGCATCAATTTTATTATCTGAGACTTAGATAGTTTTATGGTTTGTAATAGTTATTATTCAGACTGTAGCATTTAATTATGGTATTGTGATTTTATTTATTTCATCGTTTCTTATCACGAACAAAAAGATCCTGTTTTGTTAAATGTACGTCACTTTCCAAAGTAGTTCTAGTATGAATATGTGTATTGATATCGTCTGGATTATCAGGCTATATCATAATATATATATTATACTAGGGTACTATTGGGGCGTGACAATTATCCCTATGTTTAATTAAATAATTAATAATATTTTTTGTGTTAGAAACCATTAAATTACTGCTCAGCCTCAGGGCTTGCCTTCCAAAGGTGGTTTATCTAATAGGAATTTCAATAGTTTTCTTGCCAGATTGCGATCAGTGAGGATTAGCCTGGACATATAATAGATCAAAAGTAGAACATTATCCGAAGGAAGATAATAAAAAGAGAAAAAAATTTATTCAAAAATGAAACTATTTTTGAAATTGTCAAAATAGAAACCTTCAGAGAATTTGGTGGAATGATATAGCTTGTCAACCACAGAATAAGTAAAAATATGTTTTCTGAAAATATAAAATACAACAGAGTTAATAAGCACAAAGTCAGTCTCTCAACTGTAATGGCTTTTTGATCTTTTTACTCGCCTACAAGGTCACATAGTTTCTGAGATTTGCACTTAAGATATTTTGTGTAACGTATTTTCAGAAACATTGAACATTCAAATTTCTTCGGGCTGTGATACTCTTGGGTTTTATATTTTGATTTAAACCAAAATATAAGAAAAATAAAATATTTGGTTCCACTTTTAGATTCATGTTCTCTGTCTAATTATGTTGAGGTTTCTCTCTCTCTCCAGAAGAGTGAATTTTTCAATACAACTATTGATTTATGTTTTCATCTCCCTTTAGTATGGAAATTCAGTTCATAGTATGCTTGATGATGCTTCCTTCTTCTACATGTTATTTGTCTCTAGTGGCCGTTTCGTAATTTATCCGGAGTCTCTGCTTTAAACTTTTTATTCCTTTTTGCAGTTTCCTTCCAAAACATACATTTCACTCTCTCCAAACTATACCTATCATCTTTTTCAAAAATTAAGACACAACTAAATGTTTTTCTTTGATTTCTTTAATGTCATCTTCTTCTTCGTCTTTTTATTTTTATTTCATCTTTTAAGAAATTTCCTTGTTTTCCGGTCGTCCTTCATAAGAAGTTATATATAGGACGAAAATTAGCTGTTGCAATGCTTAGTGAAAAGCGGAAAGTTTCTCTCCTTGTATCATTTATGTGTTATGAAGTTATGTCTTTTGAGTGATGTATGTTGTTTAAAGTTTGTAGAGGGGTTGCATGATTGGAAGTGGTGTAAGATAAAGAAAAGTGAGTTTGCTGGAATGATTTTGCTTGACTACCACAGATAAAACCTAAAACAAGTTCAATTAAAACATAATAACTTTCCCTACGTAATTAATAGAGAGCTAAGCACCAATTGATGTCTTTTTAACTTATTTCTTCTTCATTGATGTATTAAAATTTTTTCCAATTACAGATGTCATCGTCATGAGTTTAAAAATTATTGGAGAAATCATGCGGTGTCTTATACTTCTATAACAATGTTAACTGATTACTTCCATTCTTGTAGAAATCAACATCTAGAGCAAAACTACTGGTCGCAAATTATTTATAAGTCAAGTCTTTGGCATTGTTTAGTTTCATCGTTGCAACTCATCTAAGTCAGTCAACTCTGATGCGTCTACAAAAAATGGTCTACATCAGCCTGTCATATATTTCATGGGATAGATCATAGATGGTTGAATTTAAACAATATATTTACATTAAATATAAATGTTTTTAAGTAGCGTAGATGACCGCAGTATCTTGAATAAATGGTTTGAGCAACAATCTAGAATAATTCTATTTAGACAAAAGTAAAAAAGACGTACCATTCGCAGTAGTGGATTAGAATATGGTTTCCATATATTATAGAGTTCTTCAAGGTTTTGTGATTCATTAAGAAATCATGTGGTATTCACATTTCTATCATCTTATTGTGGTAAGGTTTTTTATTAGATAGTTTTAATCTTGCAGATATCAACTGTTACGCCCCAAGGGATATCCTAAACGTAACAGTCCGCCACACTCAATATTAAAGCTTAAGTTTCACGCCCCAAGGGTACCCTAAACGTAACAGTCCGCCACACTCAATATTAGAGCTTAAGTATGACAACCTTAATCATTCCTCTAAGCTTTGACATTAAGTGTAAGGTATGCTCTCATAAATTTAGAGGACCATACATGGAATTATGAAGCTTAAGGAGATAAAATAACAAATTAAGAAAAGAGGATTCATAATATTCATTAATTCATAATAATGGTCTTACAAAACTTAGGGGCATTCCCCAGCCCTAAATCTATTACAAGAATATTTCTATATCTTATTTAACACTAAACTTCATCTAGAAATTCCTTATCCAAAAAGAAAATTTTAAGCTCCTAGATTTTTCGATAATATAAGCAAACCCTAAGAACCAGAAGTCAAAACGAAACCCTAAAGTTAGCCTAATTATATGTTTAGTCTAGTGAATCTAGATCTGGCAATCCTATGTTCTTAAACCCAGAAAATGAAATTGAGATAATTGTGGATTATGGTTCGTAATAATATAGGAAAGCTTAAAAATATCAGGTTTGTAATTTTCCAGTGTCCTTCGGATCCGAACGGGATTAGTTTTTAAAAACCATGCCCCGGTGCACCAGATAGTAAAAATTTTCCGACAACACCAATAGATTCGTAAAAATATAAGGATTTCAAAAATATCAGTTTTAGAATTTTTCGGTAACTAAAAATATCAGATATAGGTCGTTTACGCGTATTTTCTTTACTACCGGAATTTTAATTGTCTAGTCTACTATTCATAGTACTTTTCTACTATTCATAACTATTCATCTATCTCTACTTTTTCTTACACTCTATCCTTACACACTACCATATCTATACCTTACAATTTACCTTCTTCATACAACTTTAATCACATCACACTTTACACATTACTTCTTTTATTACAAAACAAATCAATTTCTCCCCCCTATACTAGTAGAACCGCACCCCCTCTCTCCTCATCCATCTCAATTTGTTTTATTTTTTGATTTATTTAATTACATCTAATTTCCACTCCAAAACTCTATAAATACCCCATTCCTCCTTCATTCTTTCACACAATTCATTTCCTACTAAAACTCTACCAAAATCATTCTATAAAATCTCTCTCTCAAATACTCTCCCAAATCCTCTTTTCTCTCCATAAAACCATCTCCACAATTACTACAACCCATTCTATTTATCTTCAACAAACACATAACCTTAGGTAAAAGTTTCTTTCACATACTCATCATGTTCATTTAACTTAACATAAGTTTGTATGTTTCTTAGACTCATGAGAGTTAAAGAACAACAATATATTCATGTTTTGCTTTTGTTCATGTTTCTATTTTTCATTATGTTGATTATTATTGTTATTATTTGTTTCTAATCTAACCTATACAAAGTATTATGTATATTACGTATATATATTTATTTAGAGCATATAAGCTCATTTGTTATTTATTTATTTTCATGTCTTGCAATTTATTTATTTATGCAATTATTAAGACTAGTCTTTCTAGTCTTAGACTTGTCCATATCAAGTTAAAACAATTTTCTTTCTGCTCTTCTTTTCCTTTTTTTTTTTTTTTGAGGACTAGTCTATTCTTAGTCCGGGATACCTTAATGAAGTTAAGGTTTTCAATACTTGACTTTACTTTTATGCTCTTATATAATTTATCTTATTATGTTGTTTTTATTATATTTCTCATGGTTATATATTCTCATTTATGCATGAACATGTTGTTATTGTTTCAACCATAATGAAAATGAGTTTTCTTAAGTAATAAAAATAAGAACTCTCTTTAAAAATAAATTTTGTCACATAAGAAATAATTTTTCCATAAAGACTTAAAGTTTTATCTTAATAAATATTTTCTAAAGTTAGATAAGTTTAGCTCATGTTTTAGTAATAATACTATATGGTATTTTATCAATGAAAATAAAGTTATCACAAACTCTTTTTTTCAAACCAATAAAATAAGAAAGTTTCTTTAAACTTAATTCCTCGTTTAAACAAAAGTTTTCTTAAACTCATTTGTCAAAGTTTTCTAACAACACTCTAAAATACTAAAGTTTAGATAAGTTTTTCAAAATTATCAAAAATAACTTATAAGATCATTGATATTATTCTTTTAAAGTGGATCTAAAAGCTTTAGAACACACAACCAAGAAATATTCAGAAAACTATATTTTCTATCCTTTAGAAATAAAGTTATAGGAATTTTAAAAGATTAAAATTACTTTTTGAAAATTTAAGATATGGAGTTAAAAGAAGGAGATGCTCACTTATAGTAAATTAAGAAATTTTCCTAGCAAAACTAATCTCTTTTCAAAGTCTTAGCTTTTCTCACTTTTAAGATACATTTTTTTCAAAAGCTTTGTTGAGAAAACACCACTAAATTCATTCATATAGTTTGAGTCTATATATATATTCAAGGATTTTTCAAACATACAAAATATCTATATTTTTGTACAAGAATTCTTGAATGAAGAAAAGTTTGAAAACTTGAGTTTGAAATTTGGAATTTTTGCACCAAATCTATACGTTACCATTCCGAGGCCCAAATAACTTCTTTTGATAAAAATAACCTTAGAAATAGTTAGATTTTTTTGAGTAGGTAGAAATTGGTATATAATATCGAAATTCCGAGTTAAAATGAGCAAGTTATGGCCATTTTAAATTATAATTTCCATTCATGCAAATTTTGACGAATTCAATAAGATAAAATTATAGAGTTTGAATAGATCTTGGATAAAATACTCATGTCGGGTATTTCTTTTGTTTAGGTGTCGAGGACCAAGATCTTCTCTTCCCTGAAGATACTTCGACTCCTAGAAGAACGCTATGGACGAGTGAGTTTCCTTTACGTTATATTCGCACATGTACTTGTAGAATAGAGCACTAGATATTAGGAAAAGATAAAATTGATATACATGCGGGTTATCATGGGAATTGTGTGTGTGAATCGTTGTGTGCGATTAATGAACAATAAGTATATCGGAACCCGATTTGTGATTGATATAAATGTTTCTATATATGTATTGTTATATGTGCAAATATTGCTTGATCGCTTTAAATGATTTAATGTCATATTGGAATCCCCATATAATAAATTGCTCATGCATGTCACTTAGAATATCATTTCGAAATTTTGCTACTACTCCTCAGCGTGGGACCAGAAAGGTAAGCTGCCTTGCTACAATCTTGAGAGTTTAGGATGTTCAGGGAATACGGTCTCAAGTTGTAACCGAGCCGGATCGATCGCTTTGGGTAAGGAAAGCCTGGGGACTAGTAGTACGGTTCGTTGGAACCCCAAGTGCGCATAACTTTAAGGAGGTCGTTTGGGACCCAGTTCAAAGCATTCCCTAACCACCGATGGAGGGGTAAATCCATCACACATACGAAACCGGATAGTCGTATGTACTGTTTGATCATATGGTTGTTGCATTTCATATGCTTGTTTAATAAACTTGGTTGATTGTCTGTTATGAGTACTTTTGCGTAAGGAATATCTTACTAAGCTAGTCATGCTTATACTCCTATAGATTTTCGACATTGCAGGATTATCTTTTTGCACCCGAGACCATCTTGACCACCTGGATAGAATCCTTATTTTGAGAAGCTTTTAGAGGAATTCTATTTTGAAGTCTTAGAGTAGATTTCTTCTAAAATCTTCTAACTTTTGTTATTTATCTTAGTAAGACCATGTTATTATGAGAATTATTGGGGGAATGCCCCTTAGAAGTTGTAAGACTTCTTACTTCAATAAAATATATTAAGTATTATTTTGTATGTTCTGCTGTCAATATCTTAAAATGCATTACTTCTGTCACGACTCTAATATGGGGGCCTAACATGATTTATCTAAAGCTCTCATATCACGTGTGCACCCGTAACATGAGAGCAGTCTTGTATGTCAGAGTATACAAGACTCTATTTATTTATGAAAGTTTATTATACAAATGATATAATATATTACAGTATTTCAACTATGGAATCCGGTTTTCCAATTTCCACCAAGATCGCAGAGAATCGGTATCCCCCACCAAAATGAAATTGGGTTTCAAAATACAACTTACAAAATTCAAAATTTATCTAATTTACATTCTAAGTTTCCATATCCTATATCTTTATCTCAATAGAGTTTGTTGGAGGAGCTCTCTTCACACATTCCTAGCCCAATCCCAGCTAGTAATAATCCTGCACAAAAACTGTAGGGGGGTGACGAACCACGGGCTCAGTGAGTTCATTCCTCACTACTACCGGTCACGCAAGTTAGCAAACATTAATTATACACTCATGCAAATTTATCTACACACAATATGAATGCATACGTGATGAATGCAAGCAACACATCTATGGGGGTCCGGAACCATAGACGATGTAGATTTACCTATCTACATTTCAGTTATCTCCCATACTTACCCGCATGGGACACCTCGCCTTATCCGTACGAGGCTGCTTGGTGGTTGCGTCCATCCAGACTCACCCAATGCTTAACCGCCATTGATAACAACAAATATTCCCCAACGTGTTCACGTGATTTACGCTGGTTAATATTTAAACATATATAATGCCAATTTAATGACCATTCTTACAATCCATCACCAATCTATGGTGAATCGCACAAGTAGACCCCAACTCGGGTTACATCTACTGCCAATACGAACCATCACCTATAAAGGTGAATCCGGAGAATAGACCTAAACTTAGGTAACATCTATCGCCAAGTGACCAGTAGACCCAAATTCAGGCCACATCCACTGTCACAACAATATTCGGAAATGTCCCATGTTTATCTCATAAACTCTTTTAGTATAAATTCTTCCTTTTCAAAGGATATAAAAACAACCCGGAATATTCCAAGTCGGATTTCTTTAAAAATACATTTCAAAATATTTTTGATTTCAAATTCGGGACATTTCCTACAAAGGGATCAAGCACATGCGACGAGTATATCCAATTAGTTTAGTCGAATTATTATCTTTATCCATTTATTTAGGTGATCATGCGGATGATAACACTCACATCAATCAGACATTCCATACAAGCAATACAATCAACATAACAACAAACAGTAGCAATCATAAGCAAATAGTAGATCATCAGAATTCCCTCACCAGTGGTCCTCGCTAGATTGTTGTATAAGCTACTGGAAGTCCGGGAATTGATCTATTTTCCTATGAAAGGAAATAACAGAGATTTATTATTGGATTATTTCTATAAGAGAAGTCTTCCTATAATTTAAAGGTGGTGATCTCTATCGTCGGCTATTAGACTAAGTCCGTCATATTAATTACTGTATCGTTAAATAATTTAATTGAATCCTTATAGGTGCCTAACTATTCCGTATCGGTATTTGGTATAGTTTTTTTTAATTGCTATCTGTAATTTTTATTTAAGGGGTTTGTCTTTTCTTAAGTTCTACTGCCTTTAATAGAAGATTTTTATTTATTTATTTTTTTTTTTGCCCGTCAACCTTATTTGTCTCTTAGATTGGTATTTTTATTTATTTAAAGGTATTTTCTAGTATCTATACATTTCAAAAGTTATAAATCCACATTTAGATATATATCAAATTTTTATTATTCTTCAGTTTGATTCTTACTGTAAAACAAGCTAAGTTTAATACTACAATATTATCAGTAATATTAGTATTGAAAAAAACAATATCAATATTAGTTATTAAAAACAAGTATAATAATAATAATCATTTTCATGCTATTAGTAAATAATAATATTAGTGACAAAAACAGTAATAGCATTGATGATAGTATGAATATAGTGACTTTAACGTAAAATGGTAGTATTGATAACTCTAATGAAAATATTAATAATACGGAATACTATATACGGTAGTAATAATAATAGTAATAATCATAACTATAGAAATGACAGTAACATTGATATATGTTTAAAAGTGAAAACTGAGTGATTTTCTATTTGTGATTTCTTATTCGTTTTAAATCCGATTTCGTTGTATGAATAGTCGATTTGGTAGTACTCGAAGAGTACTTTGTATTAGTGGAATTATTTTCAAGAAAAGACATTTGTACAATTTTTAAATTTATGGAACACATGCATAGATTTCAAGTGAATCCTAACAATTGTAGTTAAAACTTGTTTTGATCATAACTAACTTATTTCTAATCCGTTTTTGATGAATAAATAGTGGTTTTCATAGTATTTTCCAAGTACAATCCATTAGTGGTATTATTTTTATCAAAAAAAGTCATTAAGGAAACGAAAAAGGCAAGAACAGCCCGTGCTATTCGTAAATATCTGACAGCAGTGTTTTCACTTTTGCTTTTGTAATATCTAATTCGTTTCTTATCCGTTTTTAACAAATAAATAGTCAATTTCATAGGATTTTTCGTGTTCTTTCCATTGGTGGGGTCGTTTTTGGCTTATACTAAACACACCAATACAGTTTGTTCATTTTTCCCAACGAGTTTCATGAATTATTTAAAGTTTATTTAGTTTTGTTGTAGTTCAAGTATGGTTTTGGTTTTTCTTTTATTGGATTTGAATTTCTATACTTAAAAATCTTCAAGTTGTTGTATTTATTTATTAAATAGTCTAAATATCATCAATATAATACTAGCTTAATTTTGGTAATTTCTAAGACAAATTTCTAAAGAGCAAACATAATGAATATTTGAAATTGATATGATTCTTACCTTTGTTAGACAATAGATGGGGTCTAGTTCCTCCTTCTCGGTGAAAGTAGTGATCTAAAGAGTATAGTAGAAAGATGAGTAACTAACAAAGATTAATCTAACTAAACTGGTATATGTATGTACATAATCTTACCTTTTAGATTTAAACTCGAATTTATGATTTACCAAAGGCTATTTATCTTGATTTTTGGTGTTGTTTGAAAGATGAAATGAATAGGTTTGAATGTGGTTGATGCTTGAATGGATTGTAGGATGTAAGACAAGAGTTATATTTGCTTTAGAGCTCCTTAGAGGTTGCCTAAGTGAAGGAATTGATGAATGAAAGTGGCTGCTCGTTTTTCTTTTTGTAGTTAAGGTTTCAACTAGTTTTTGTAGAGATTTTGAGCTAATTTGGTGTCTAACTTAAGTCTATATATATGTACTAAGGTTAGGTTAAGTTTAGGAGGCTAAGGAAGGTTTTTTGGTCTTGACAAATGCAAATTCCTGCTGTTGTTTTCTCGGGTGGAATTTCATGCGAATTTGAGGGAGATTTTTGATGAATTTGTATGGAATTTGCGGCTAATTTCAAGGGGCATTAATTGTGTTTGTTTGGTAGTTAATTAAGGTTATTTATGTGTGTAAAATAGGGGCTTAAGTTGTACAAAAATCGGGTCAAAAATCGGATCAGATCTAAGGTTGAAATTGGAACTCTATTGCAGTTTTCTTGGTTGTATTCCTTCTGTTGCAGCTGCTGTCTAGTGAATTCTCTAGGACATTTAGAGCTATGTTTGACCTTTATTTGGGTTGGATTTCTTCTTCATTTAATGTTGGTTTTATGTGAAGTGTTGTGGTTGGGTTAAATGCCATTTTCATGTTGAATTTTTGTGTTCAAATTCGGGTAAATATGTTGAATGTGGATGCTGCAGTTTTATTTGTATTCTCCTACTGCAGCTGTTAGTTTGAAATTTTCTAGGCAGATTTGGAGTTGTTTGGGTTGCATAATTGAGTTGGAATTCTTAGCATTAAATATTGATCTGATGTGGATTGTTTTAATTGGATTTTATGTCATTTTCGTGTTGAATATTGGAGCTCAAAATTCGGATCAAGGTTGGACATGAAGGTTGAATTTCTCCTCTGCTGTTTCCTCTGTCCATGGGTGCTCTGTTTTCAACCAAGTGTTGCTGTGTGTGTGTGGAGGTGTGTGTGTGTAAAGTGTGGTGTTTGTTGGTGTGTTGTGCGTGGAGAATTTGGTGACCGATTCCTATCTCGAGCTGTAGAATTCTGACGGTGCGTGGAGAAGGAGTTGTAGCTCGTGGAACTGTAGCGGCCCTCAATTCCAGCCGTGAAGCCCTCTGTCTTGCGCGTGGAGATAGGAACTTCTGCTGCGTGCGAGGGAGATGAGCTGCTGCTTGCACGTTGGGAATCGATCTCAGTCATCTCCTGCTGCGTGTGGAGTGGAGATTTCGTCTCGCTCGGGGAAGAGTCCAGCAACGCGCGTATGGATTTCCCCTGTTGTTCTGCTGTTGCTGCTTCAACGTGGAAATGGGTGCTCGGTTAATTTTTTCCTTTAGCGCGTGGAGCAGATTCTACACCGGTCCTCTGTTCCAGCGTTGAACTTCAATTCCAACGGTGGTTTTCATATATATATATTATTTAATTTGTTTATGATTTTCTTGATAGCTAATTAAATTATTTTAACCAATATTAATTATAAATGTATATTTATAACCGTTATATGCCAGTTTTATCAAGATAGAATTTTCCCTAAGTTACTACAAAACTCTAAATTATTTATACGTACAAATTTTTAGTTTCGATTTTACACAATTAATTATTTTTAGTATTTTAACTTTCGTGATCAAATTTTTCAAATTCAATAAATTAAATTATGAACCAAGTCTTAATGAATTCAAAATTTCCTGACAAGTATGACAGCGGGTTTGAAATTTTAATTTTAGATCTAGATTAATATTTATTGATTGGTATTGGTATATATTATGTATTTATAATTTTAATAATTCATCTTTAGATTATTGTTTTATACCGATGAGTACCGTTATTGTGATTAGGGTTAACTATGATTTCTTGTCGGGCTATTGATCAATTATCGTGTTTTACTGTATAGGAGTTATTAACATATTTTTGCTACTTAATATTGTTAGTAGATTTTGAACACTATTATTTCATTATTTAACAAGGGTATGATTTGTTTCCTAAGTATTGAATTTAAGGAAAAAGAATTCAGTAATTTATATTAACGATTGGTTTATCGTCTTTTTTTTTAAAATATTTGAGATCATAGAAGTTACAGTTTTGTATTTCGAATATTTTTATTGGTAACGATTTTGATCTTTATAACTATAATCAAATTCATTCTTTGACATTTTTAAACCGAGAAAAAATTTGGAGTGATTTTTACTACTTGTTCCAAATAGTCTAAATAATTCTATATTACATTTTTAGTATTTTGTTAAAATTAGATTACGTAAAATTTGGGGGATTACAACTTCACCAGTCTCCTTTGATGTGAATGTATGCCTTGTACCGATATAGAAGCTTTCGAGTGACTGAGGTAGTCATTCTTAAGATTTAATATTGCGTACGGCGGGCTGTCACGTTTAGGGTACCCATTGGGGTGTGACAAAAATACCTGACTGCAGGGTCCTCGTGGCCTCAACCACAAATAAGGGAACTACAAAAGATATCTATAGGGGTATAAGCTAATAGGCTTAGTGAGAATTATTTCCATAAATGACTTCTCGAAATGAAAAGTCAAACAAGTTATTTAAGCAAACATATGAGATGCAACATACACATGGGCAAACAAGGCATATAGTTTTTCAGAAACTATATGTTGAATGCCTCCATTCGGGGTTTGGTGATACATAACCTTAAAACAAGTAGTTTTTATTAAAAAGATTTGTGCTTTCGATCAATATCGCCAAGAACCATAAATCTACTTGAATTAAGCCTTGCTTCCGGACTATCCGCCAAGCATTTTCTCTATGTCGCCAAGCAATCGCTTTCGGTCACTCTGCCAAGTGTTGCTTTCGACCTGAACTATCATCCTTCTTACCTAAGGATAATACCAATGCAATGTGACTCACTTCATGGTATGCATGAACCAATTGATTTGTGACTTCATAGCATCGTTTTATCAAAGTTAAGGTGATCATAGAATTTTAGACAAATAAAGTATTATACTAAAACAAACATTAAATCAATTCCAGCGTCGATATTCTTAGGATCCTTTCAACCAATTATCTTACATATATATCCATTTGTCTTTCCTTAGTTCTAATGCGACTAGATTACAAGCACAATCAGGTAAAGCAATTTAAGGAAATAAACTCACGATGCAATGACGACGATTTCTCTAGCAGATGAGTCGCTCACACAATCCTCCTAATCGAAATAGTCTTCAGGGTATAGGTATCCTTCATCGGTATCACCTAACCAAGGAAAATACCCAAAATGAGTATTTCTTGATGATTTTCTTGAGTTTTGATAAAACAATGTCATGAAAACGTTAAAGTTCGTATAAATGAGAGTTCCAATTTAAAATGGCCATAACTTGGTCATTTTAACTCGGAATTGCGCATATAATATATCATTTTCTACCTACTCAAAAAGATCTATTCATTTCTAAAAGTATTTCTATTAAACTAGATCATATAGGCCCCGAAACAGTGAGATAAAAATCACCACTAATTTTCCAACCCAAAAACAATTTTGGTTCAAACATTAAATCATTCAAAAGTGGTTTGATAAATACTTAGTTATCTATATGGTTGAAGAAATCATCTCACTTTATAGCTACTTAGCTCATATTTATTCATACTCAAATGTTTGTTGTCCATTTATATTTCTTAAGTAGAACAATGTTGATTAGAAGTTTTAGAAAACTATTGTTTACAAGAAATTTATATTGAAATGTTTTTGCAATGAATACTTTGATTCTTTTGTTTCAAGAATTGCTTATTTTTACCTATTTTTCCTAGATGACTTTTGAAAAAAATAATTTTTTTTTTCTCTTTCTAATTTCTCTACTTTTAGTGTACTTTTCCCATTTTTGTTCTATACAATCTTCTTTGACTATTTTTGAAAAGATCTAAACTGAAAATTGTTACTTCTGTTTTAAGGTTTTTGTTATGTTGTGTTTTTATAGAAATCATTTTTACATCAAAAATCATTTTTCTTTTGTAAAACAAAGCGATATAGAATGATTTAAAAAGCTTTTAAAACAACATAGTTTCAAATTTGTAGTGAATTTTTTTAAAACTTGGAAAGGAACTTTTTACTTTTGGTAAACCATAAATTTTATATTTCATATTAAACTTATTTCCTAAGTGACGAAACCTCCTTCTTATCAAGTCTTTTTAAAGCTTTGAAAAATTTAGACAACAATCTTAATGCATGATTTTATGAGAAATAATAATAAGCAAAAATAACATAAATAATAAATAAAGTCAAGTATTGGGAGTCTTAGCTTCTTCAAGGCTCTCGGGACTTAGAAATAGACTAGTCCCAAAAGAAAAATAAAATAAAGAAAGAAAAATTTGTTTTGACATGATGAGGCCAAGTCTAAGACTAGAGACTAGTCTTAAAATAACAAGAAATAAAAAAATTGCAATGGAAGAAATAAATAAATTACTTTGCATGAAAATAAATAAATTGCAAGTGAGCTTAATATGCTCCAAAAATATTGTATATATATATAATAATAATACTTAGATATAATAACAATAGCAAGAACAAAATAAAACAATATAAACATAAATGGAGTTTCATGAACAAGAACAATACATGAACATAGTGTAGCTCCATAATACTTAGTCTTTGGAAACTCACACCATGGTCATGTAAAGTTACATGACATAAGGAGAAGAAAAATAATAAGAAAGTTTACCTGAAGAAGTTTTGGTAATGTTATGTGGTTATGGGTTTTGTTGTAGGTAGCAAAGTGGTTTTGTGATTTTTTTTGAAGAGTTTTTGGGTGGATTTTTGAGAGAGTTTGAGAGAAATTTGAAGAGTTTTGTAAAGAATTTGTGTGTAGTAATTGTGTGCAAAAAGTGAAAGAGGAGGGGGGTATTTATAGGAAAATATGGAGTGATTTTGATGATTAAAATAAAGAAAATTGAAACAAAATTGAGAAAGAGAGGGAGCATGGGGTGCCAGCCATGAGTGTAGGAGAGAGGGAGAGATTTATTTTTTTGTATTTTGTTGATTAAAATAAAGTAATAAGTAGGTAAATATGAAATAAAGTTATGAGAAAGTTAAAAAGTAAAGGTTAAGGTTATGATGTTTGTAAAGTAGGTGTAAGAAAAAGTAGAGATAATAGAATAGTAATAAATAGTGTAATATAAAGTAGATATGACTAATAAAGTACCGGTAGTAAGAAAATGCGCGTATAATTGCTATATCTGTTATTTTTATTTGCTGAAAAATTATAAAACTGATAGTTTTAAAAACCTTATATTTTACGAGTCTAATGGTATATTCGGAATATTTTACTATTCCGAGCTCCATGAACACATTTTTCAAGAACGTATCCGATCGGTTCGAACGAGTCGCGATTTTACTAATCTGATCTTTTTTAGGCTTCCTTGGGTAATTACGCACTATTCTATATTCTAAACTCCTATTTACTTTCACCAAGTTGCTTATTTGGGTTTGCCGGACTTAAGCTATTACGTCTAACTAGGATTTTGTTGACTGTAGAGTTCCGGTTGACTTCCAGATTAGGGTTTTAGGCTGAACCGATTCCAAAAATTTGGGTGTTTACAACCTAACCCCCTTAAAGAAAGTTTTGTCATCAAAACTTGGAAATTCATATCTGCAACTTCAAACAACTTAGGTACTTGGGTTACATCTCATCCAAGGCTCCTTATGTTGCTTCTTCGTGGAAAAGATTTCTCTTACTTGATTTCCTTATTTCCCAACTTTTGAACTTTTCGGCTAAAGATTTGTACTAGGTATTCCTTATAGGGGAGATCCTTCTTTAAGAGTACTAACTTTATCTCCGAAACTGATCCCTTGATCAATCGTTGTATAGAGATTTGGAATATGTTGCATGCTTCTAACAGGTTTAGATGACAAGCTAAAATTCTAACTTATTTTATTATTTCCAAAAGATCTGATGAGTGCACACGATGTACATTCTTTATCCTTAAGTACACTTGATCTCTGTTTGAAATTTCTAGGGTCCTCATTTCTGATCTGTCTTATTTTTCCTCCTTCATTCTTTGAAATTCGTGATATACGCTCTTATTGTCTCTCCAAGGTTTGATTTGTTTGCTTTGATTGTTCATTAGCCTGAAGGTGGCATGCGATATTAAAGCTTAGCCTTTGACTTCAAAATCTCTTGTAGATTAGTTCAACACTTGGGTACATTTCTTGTGTCCCGAGTTGATATGATTCCGACTCGTATCCAATGCTATCATACTTTAAGGCTTCGCCAGCTCATCTAATCTTTAGTTAATTAGACAGCATTGTTCCAGATTGATACTATTGGTAATCCATGAGAATTTTATCCCATATTTATTCCAATATCAGGAAAGATTTTGTAAATCTTTTCATCTCCTGGTACTCTTATTCCCTTGTTGATGCTCTTTCTTCGTTTCGTTCCTTCCATCAATAATGATATTTGAAATTTTAGACATAATTTGGTTCCTTTGGGATGTTTCGTACATTCCAGGTTCTGCTCATAACTTCCTTTCTTAATTCTTTATTCTTAGGCACACGAAATCATCCTTTAATTCCTTTGATATTATCATCGTTGTCCATCAATACATTTTTCTTCTTAAATTTTCCTCTTTATCCTTTGTATCTTCTCATCTCAGCGTTAAGTTCCCTTAATTCTTCTTACCAAGGTTAGTTCTAGCACCATTAGCTAACTCTTCCTTCATTCCTTGTCCCATGATCTTAATGCTCAACTTCTCAATTCCTTTTTATCAACTCCTCGTGTTTTGTGAGCAAGGTGGACACTTGAAATTATAGTCCTTGATTTAATTCTAGCTATCTTCTTTTTCCCTTTTTGTTCTCTTGTTTAGAATAGACTAAAATATCGTCCTTTTATCCAACAAGAGATATATATATACTTGGTTCAAGTTGAATAACCCAAAAAGCATTACTAGAAACTTATGTGTCCATAACGAGTTTGAGAAGCATTCCTCTGAATCACCCTTTGATTTGATCCTTAGTTAGTAGTATTTTGATCTTAAATCATGAGAAAACGTGGTTGCTCCTTATAGTTGGTCAAAAGATCTTCAATTTTAGGGAGCGGGTACTTACTCTTGATTAAGACTTTGTTCATCTCCGAAATCAATGCATAAACTTAGGGGTTTATCTCTTCTCCCATTACAAGCCGAACTGGCGTATTCCATGGTAGTATACTTGATTGCATAAAGCTTTGATCCAAAAATTTTTATAGTTGTTTCTCCAACTTCTTTTAACTCTATTAAGATTATTTATGGGCTATTAGTCTAATCTCAAAGTTGATCCTTCTTTTCGGATGTGATCTAAGCCATTCATCCGAAAAACTTCTTGAAAAACTTATTGAAAATCATGAATATCTTTAAGGATAGGTTTTTCTTTATTTTTTTTCCGTATCATCAAGGTAGTCATCTATTCTCTCTAGGGCTTCCTTCATCAACTTGAAGGAACATCATTCCTCATTTGTTGCCATAATTCGTTCTTTACCAACGTTATCTTCCCTCTTTATTGGTTTATGAGTTCTATGTTCTTCTTGTGACTTTTTATTAGTGATTTATCGGGAGACAAATATCTTATACCAAGGGTTACTTCTTAATTCCACTACTTTTAAAGTCACAAGCGATTGTATGTCCTTACATCGTTATTAGATAATCCTTCAATTCTTTTTGGGTTTTAACATCCTTTCTTGTGGAGATTTTAAATCTTAAAACTAAGGGTTGACGTTTGTTATTGGTGGTCTCAACTTCTTATCTAGGTATAACAAAAGAATGTGTTGCTCCGAAGTCCAACAGAACAAAAACATTCTGGTTTCCTAACTGTAAGCTTCCTACATATTTGACAGGGGACTATTACTCCTATTCGCATATCTATTTGTCTACAACATTTTAAACTTCATGCATTGCTTAAAACAAAGGAATAATAACAAAGACGGTTTAAGGCTTAGCCGTTCCCATGTCACAACTATAGTCTCTATAGCATTCCAAGGCAGCCAAGTCTCCATCCTTTTCATTTATTTCTTCACTTATCCATATTGTCCTTTAAGGTTGTAGATTTGGATTCTTGAAGCAATGGATTTTGATCCACTTTGACTTCTACTTCCATTTCCTTTTCCAATCCTTATAGGAACAACTCCTCTTGAAGACCTTGTCAAAATATTCCTCCCTTGTGGACAATGTAAACCCCGAAATTTTTCACAATAGTATACAGTAGTAAAATAGAAAACGTAAAATAGATAGTGAATTTAGGATCCGATAAAAATCCTAGAATAGATCTATGAGTTGTAATAAACTCATTCCTAGTTGGAAAAACCCGAATAAAAATTTTCTCGACCTTAATAGATACCAAAAACGAGATTTCATATCTTGAACTGATAATTCAAGATATAACTAGAAATAGCTTTAAAGTTTCAAAACCGATAAAATACAGTTTATTAATAGAGCTTATCGGTATAAAACAATAATTTAAAAAGTAAATACTAAGATTATATATACAAATAGACACTAATACTGAACAATAATCATTAAATTAGATTTAAAAAGAAAAATTCAAACCCGCTGTTATACTTGTTAGGAAATTTTAAATTTATTAGGACTTGATTCCTAACTTAATTCATCGAAGTTGAACATTTAATCACGTAAGTTAAAAATGCAAAAAATAATTAATCGTGTGAAGTTTTAACTAAAAATTTGAAAATACGAATAATTTAAAGTTTTGTAGTAACTTAGGTAGTTTTATCTCGATAAAATGTAAATATAACGAGTATAGTTATACGCAAACAATTTATTATTAGAATAAATATTTTTGGTTAATAACTATTAAATATATATATATATAAAGAGAAAGTCAGATTTTATTTTCAATCGCTACACCGCTGCACAAATGGAAAACTTGGATGTCGAACAGCAGAGGAAAATTTTCCCCTTCACGCGTGCTGCAGGATGCCTGAGCAAGACAAATCTTTCCCCACACGCACAACAGAGGTCGAGCATCATTTCCACACAAGGCAGCCAGGGACGCGCAAGCAGCAGACATCATCTTCACGCGCATGCAACGGCCACCGACCAGTAAGCTGTCTCCACTCGTGAGCAACAGGAGTCCACCAAGCAGCAGCTTCATCGCACGAACAGCAGCAAGGATGACCGAGCGTCAACTCCACGCATAAGCAGCAACAGGCAGCACCATCGAGCAGCATCCATCCACACACACGAGTAGCTGAAGCAGAGCACGATGGAAAATAGAGCAGCAATAGCAGAGGTTTTTGTTGCAACCAGCTGCTATTCAATCAACTTTGATCCAATTTTTACAACAAATTTCAACACGAAAAGGACACCTCAACTAACCCAAAAGCATATACCTATATCCTACATTTAATTGGCAATTACAGCCCAAATGGAAGAGGAAAACGCTGCAAATTAAGGATAGAAATTCGTCCTGCAGCAGCAAAAAAGACTCCCCTGCTGCAGAGCTTTGAAATTTTTGCCTAACTTTGATCAAAAATTTGAGCCTTAAACTTCAAACGAAATTGACCCACAATCCAACCACAACTTTCCACATGCAATCAACAATAAATGAGGAGAATTTTAGCTTGGATAAACAACCACAACCATCCCAAATATCTTTGCAAAAATCGGGTGTTACTAGCTACAGCAGGGGAAGAATTCAACAAATACAGCAGCACACATCTCCAGATTTAGCTCTGATTTTTGCAAAATTCCTAAGCTTCAATGAGCTGATATTTTTGACCAATTAAACACCAATAGAGAGCCTTCAAATGGACACTTCTTACATCAATAATTAATGAGAAAATCGGATCCAAAATTTATCCAAAAATCAAGATAAATTGTTCAAGAAATTTCAAAATTTCACACTTCAAACTTCAACAGATTTTGACCCTATTTTTATACAATTTAAGCTCTTATTTTTACACACATAAAAAGCATTAATTAGCTACCAAACAAACACAATTAAGACCCCTAAAGATAACCACAAAAATCTGTCAAAACACAAGTCAAATTGTCATCCAAATTTGCAAAATTGTATGGAAAATTCCAGCTGCCATTGTGAACATTTTTCAAGCCCAAAACCCATTCCTTAGCCCCTAAAACTTAGCCTAGTCCTAGTATATGTATATAAGCTTAAGTTAGTTAGTTACAATTTGAGCTCATAAATCCCACAAAAGCACTCCAAAAACACAGCTGCAAGCATAAGTGCGTCCAGCTCTTTTTCCTTCCCTTTTGCCATTGCAACCTTCAACATAGAAGCTTAGAAACCCTTGTATAATCAACCATAAACCCCTAGCTTACTTCCATATCCTACCTACACACTAAGTTCATCAACAACATCCACAACTAAATCAAAAGTCTTAAGTTATCCTAAGATTCAAGAGGAGGAAACTAGCTTTACAAGGTGAGGATATTGGATTGCATTAGTAAAACTCCCATTACAGTTAATGTTGTTTAGTTAGAAACTCATCAGCTATTCTTCGATCTAGGTTTAATTCTTGCTTTAAGAGGAAGTTGAACATCCTTCTTTCATTCCAATCCAAGGTAAGTTCTAAACTACAACCTATCCTTGTTAAATTTGTGAATAGACTTTAGGATGGATTATTGAGCATTGGAAGAAAGTTTTGTGGTTGATAGAAGTTGTTAATCTATTGATGAATTCAAGTGAAGAGATGGTTGATGTGTTGAGAATGCCTAGATATTGTTGGAAAAGAAAAACAACAACTTAGAAATATTATAATTATGGTAATAGTAAATTCGGATCTCGGATTAAAATGTACAAAACAAGACTCAAATTTCATCTAATCTAGTCTAAATTCATGTTTAAAGCTTCTAAGACCTTATATGAACATAAAACTTGATAAAACAAGCTTTACAAGCATGATTAGAAGTCCTACATTACAAAAAAAGTGTTATGAACAAATTCATAGAAATTATACATGCCAAGACTTCTACAAATTATGATGGAATTTAAGATGTAAATGAAAGTTTAAATGGGATCCTCTAAAATAATACATATAATCCAAAGAAACTTAAAAGAATTAAACAATAAAAATTTCTTTCCCATAAGAATCAATACTTTAAGAAATAGTTATAAACCATAGGAATGATACCAAATACCGACATAGGACACTTAGACACTCATAGGAATTTAATTTTCCATTTATAAATATTATTGATAAATATTTCATCTTAATAGGTAATTTCGATACTATCGAGGATTTCCCGGTCGATTATTACGACTGATCAGTATGAGCAGGTGAGTAACTTAGACTTATTACATTGTTTGTGATTGTAGTTTAGTTGCACTAAAATACAAAGATAATAATGATGAACTCGCGTATATATGGGATTATGGGATTTGTATGCTGTTTGAAATTACTTATTTGACAAATACTAACCAAAAGTGATAATGAATGTCTTGTGAAATTACTGTATGTGAAGCATGTTGAATGTCTGAATAAAGTTTGAACACTTATAACCTGACTAAAAATTATTGAACTCATAAGTAAAATGGTGCATGCATAGCATGATTTGCACATACTGCATTATGTTTTTATGATCGCCTACTACGTGTTAGAATTTCGGTTCTCTGGTAATACTTGGTTTTTCTAGGCAAGAGGTTGTTTGTTCTACGCAAGTTTACTTTTTTTCTGTCGGTTTCATGGGAACTAACTGGTAACGAAGGACGCCGCTCATGGTATCGCTGTGAAATGTCTAACACTTAGTGGAGTTTCTAAGGCGTAAAACAGGAAATGAGAGTTTAAAACATCATTAACATAAAGAGATAATAATTGTGAGGATTGTGGATTTCTTATGTACTTAGTTTCTTCTGGGTAGATGATTTAGGAATCGGTTCCTTCAAACCCGATGAGAGGGCGTAAATCTCCATCCTATTTGGATTCCGGTTTGTCCGAGCTTGTAATTGTTCATGTGTTTGATTGATGCATTACATATAATTGATAATAACTTGCTTGTTGTGATAAGTCTGGTTATTTACTGAGCCCATGGTTATGCTCACACTCCTACAGTCCTTACAGGATGACACTTAAGCCTTGGTTGGTGGCTTCTAGGAGCTTAGAGCCGGTACGATTCTAAAGCTGGAAGAGTTTTGGAAACAGGGAAAAATAGCTTCTTTATTTATATGTATTAATTGGTGTTAGTGCATCAATTTTATTATCTGAGAACTTAGATAGTTTTATGGTTTGTAATAGTTATTATTCAGACAGTAGCACTTAATTATGGTATTGTGATTTTATTTACTTTCATCGTTTCTTATCACGCAACCAAAAAGATCCTGTTTTGTTAAACTCATGTCACTTTCCAAAGTAGTTCTAGTATTGATATGTGTATTTGATATTGTTTGGGTTATCAGGCTGTATCATAATGTATATATTACTACTAGAGTGCTATTGGGACGTGACATATTTAGTTGGTCTCAGAGCTATGGTTGCAAGTATAAGAAAAAGATGAAATTAAACAAAATCATAATTAGTATACATAGTAGAGGTGATAGAATTATTTAGGGTTAGTAGGGGTAGATTTGGGTAGAACCTAAAATAAAATCTGTATGATTATAATAGTCATGCAAATTTTTTGTGGTGCAGGCTAATCCGACAACCTGTTATGTTAACTGGTTGGTTTTCAGTATGCAACCTTCATAAACTTTAACTGATTACAAGTGAAGGTTGAGGGTCTTGGTGAAAGACCTAGCATTGGCAGGCAATCCTAAAAAATTGGATCAGATTTTGAGCAAATGGAGACATAGATTAAGGCCACTCTTTAGAGATTGGTTGTTCCTGATGGAGAAAGCACACCCGAATCCAGGTTCTGCTATTGAATTAATTTATAGGTTTGAAAGATTTGTTTGTAGGAATGGTGGATCATAAGATCATATTTTATACAAATCTTGATGATCAAAAGAACTAGAATGGATATTTGTTTGATTAATTTTTATGTTTCAGGACTAATTTGGATAAAGAAATCAAAACAAAAGAATTTGAATCAAAAATAGGAAAAATTGAAGTCAAGGCCGGCAATTCACCATTCAAAGCCGCCGGCCTTCAGACAGCTTACATCCAAGGCCGTTGCAGCATTGCCAGCTTTGCCCAGCTTAAGTTCAAACAACATTCAAAGCCGCCTCAAAGCTGCCGGTGTAAAAGATGAAGCAGCCAGCGTACATGAAGGCCGGCAGCCTAGAAATGAAACATCCCCAGCTTTGAAGGAGTTACATTATAAGCCGGCATTAAAGCCGCCGGCCTTGAGGCAGCGTACATCATAGATTTGAAGCGACATGAAGATATCCAATGCTTGAAGGAAATTGAAGAGACAAATCTGTTGGAGTGTCTACGCCGGCATGAAAGCCTCCGACTTTGGGACGGCGTTCGTTATAAATCAGCCCAACTCTTCATTTCTGACCATATATGCCGGCTAGATTTACATCTAAGCCGCCGGCGTAGAAGCGGCCTGCATTGTAACTGATATTGAAGGCTGCCAGTGCACTGCCTACGCAAAAGAAAATTTCAAGATATGCCACCTGTAAGCCGCCGGCGTAGGATCCATAACGGCCGGCGTACAATGTGAAACAAGTCATTTAATGTTTTGCACAAAATTTTTCCTATAAATAGGGGGTCTTCTCCTCACTTTCAGAAGCATCCAAGAATCCAATAATTCAATCATCCATTCCACAATCCAAGTAGCTCTGGAATAGATTAGAACAAGCATTTCATAGAGATTTTTGAAGAGATATTTGAAGTTATACAAGAAGTTGCAAGTGAAGCTTTGATATTTTGAATTGGTGATATCTAATCTTATTACTTTTATGCAATTCATATATCTGAATAGTTTGATTATAATGAAATCATTTGCAATTTCTTATCTGATTTTTGAATCATCATCCATGAGTAGCTAAATTCTTTTTGTAGGAAGTTGATGAAGCTTTAAACATGCTAAAATGATTTTTGAATCCATGTTATAAGATAGTTAGAATCATGAAATATTCATATTGAATTCTGATTATTCATCATACTTTTGATGTATAAGAATTCTAGTAACTCGGAAGGGAAATTAGGGTTCATATGAATTCATAAATTGAGATTAAATTGCAATTGCGGAAGCGGCGGAGTTTAATCTAATTTAGAAATTGTCCATGAATATTAATGCAATGTTTTATGTTGATTTCTCACTAAGGAATTAGGAGATGTTAATATAAAGTATTAGTCAATTATAGAATCGGAAGGTTTATAATTGTAATTTTGATTCCACTAATAATTTATTTAGCGGAAGTTATTGAATTGTTTTGTGGTTTAAAAGGTTTTCAAACTCTGTTTTTAAATCTTGACAATTTCTTATGAATGTTCATGAATCTAATTATCATTATAACATGACTTCAAGTTGATTGGCAATAGTTTAAAGTGGATTCTACTCCTTCCCACATTTTTCCATCATATCCCTCTCTTTAAAAAGCTCATTGCATTCATATAGATAATTAATTAGATAAGTTAGTTTAATCTAATCATTTTAAAAAGATCAATTGCCTAGATATTAGTATTAGTTGATAATTGTCTAGTAGTTAGTAAATCTCCATGGGATCGACACTTTACTTATGCTATATTACAATAGAAGGCCTAGTACACTTGCTAGAAATATGCTTTAAAATTCAATACTAATCATAGCACATCAGTGGAGCAGTAGAAATAGATAATGTAGCATTTGTAGTATCAATGAATTCCAGGAGGCCGACTTTCCCAGATTTCAGGATATGGGAGTATATTGGCAAAGGTTGGATATATGCTCATGATTTTAGGGAGGATCACATTGGTGTACAGTACTGATCCATGCACTGATGAGTGGATAATGTATCATCTCAGTAATTGCAAGTTTCCTAAAGGACGTATTACAGAGTCGACCTGCTATTATACCCAGTTGAGCCTGATGCCAAAGTCCTTGTGGTTTTTGTGATACTTTTTCTCATAATATTACTCAGGATACTGTATTACCAGTTAGTGGACAGGAAAGGAGATCAACCAAAAGAGGAGTAGCCAGTATTGATTTGGAAGAAAATACTGACAGGACAAAGAAGACCAGGACAGGGAGTAATGTGTCAGTTCCACAAGAATTAGAATTCTTGGATTTCACACATAGTACTTAGGTCAATATAATACATGGAAGGGAACGCCACATGGAGGATGGATATGTGGTGAGGATACAGTGTTTGTACATGAGGGTAAACAAGCTCCAAAGACACAGGGAGTACAGCTTGATGGGTCTGAGCTTAGTTTAGCTCCACCTGGACAGCATGTTGAGATCCACGAGTTGAGCAGCAGCGACTCCAGTGATCAGGAGAGTACCCACAGTTGGATGCCCGAGATAAGGGCAAGAGACCACTTTACCCCACCCCTAGAGAGTTTAGTGAAAGAATGTTGTTTTATGTGTTGTAAATAGACTAAATATGTATGACTTATGGTGTTGCTTTTGATGATCTAGTAGATAGATAGTTAGTGCAAATTTTGATGTTGTATATAAAGCACTAACTCTAGGAACTCTATTATGATGTGATGTACTTAGTATTAGTGATGATAGTTAGTGCAATTTTTGATGTTGTATATATGGCACTAATATGGAATACAAGTATGTTTATGTTTTGGTGTACATATATATATGTTATCATGTGTATGTAAATGTAAGTGAAGTAGTAAAGAAAGTATGCTCATGTTAGGAAAGTATCATGTGTATTTTTAAATTATGAAAGATTTACACATGCATGAGATACTCCATGAAAAATGCAGTAAGAAGCATAAAAACTTGAATAGAAATGGTTACAATAAATGAGACTTACCTTATTTATATGTAATTTATGTAGAACGCCGAGAATGAGAGGTGGAAGGAGAAGAACTGCAAGAGTACCAACAATCCACCTAATGAGGAACCGGCACTACAACCTAATCGCTTGGAGACTATTTTGCAAGCAATTCAACAACAGAACACCTTAATTTTACAAGCTTTGCAAGCTGAAATACCACCTGTAGCACCACCTCCTGAGGCACCACCTATGCCTCAGTTTCTGCTAGGAGAAATGAGGAACGTGTTGCATCGGTTCAACCACCTGTGGAAGAACCGAGAAATCAAGAACGACGTGTTGAATCTGCAGCTGAAGTGCAAGGACCACCTCGACATGATCATGAATTACCACCTCCACACCTTGGAGACCACAAAGGAATTTGTTACCTGAGTTTATAAAGTGTAACAGGTACTTTGAGGGAATGCCGGGAAAACCGGAAGAAGCAGAAGATTGGTTGTCTCAATTGAGCGATCATTTGACGTTTTCAGATACCTGAAGCACTTAAGGTACCATACGGAACCTACTTGCTGCGATTAAGGGCAAGAATATGGTGGGATTCAAAGCAGAGAGGATTACCACATCCCATAACGTGGGAAGTTTTCAAACGGGAATTTCTGAAAGAATATTTCCCGGGCAGCTTGAAAGCAAAGTATAGTACAGATTAATGAATTTGACTCAAGGGAGTAAGACAATTGATGAATATGAACATGAATTCAATCGACTACTGCAATTTGCCCCTGCATACAAAGACAGTGATGAATTAAAAAGGCAAACTTTTATGGCTGGATTAGAGCCCCATTTCAGAGGAGGCTTACTGAATTTGAGATTATTGATTTTACTGCTATGGTAGAGAAGGCGCGAGTGATAGAACGCGCTAGAAAATATGAAGTAGAAAGATATAAAAACGGGGGCAAACTTTTGGAAAAAGAATTCATGATAATGTGGGAACGAGTACTGTTCCTAAGAAAGGGAGATTTTTAAGCCAATTGGAAATGCCAAAAGTGGAAATACCGGGAGAAGTAATGTTACCTGTTGGAAATGCAAGGGCGCTCATTACCAAGAGACTGCCCACATCTGCAACATAAATGCTTTTATTGTGGTGAAAGTGGACATCATGTGCCAAATGTCCAAAAACGGCAAGTGCGACCTGCTTTATCTGTAAGAAGATAGGTCATATAGCAACTTACTGTCCTCAAAGGAGTACTGGAGGCAGGATCATCACAATCTAAAGGAGTTGTTGGAGAGAGATCAGAAAGAAGGCAATGCCAGTACTAACAAAAATACTGGAGCAGCTAGAATCTATGCTATGCACGGAACTCCAGTTGATGAAGAGGAGATAGAGGAGGATGATACTGAAAACATTTGGGAGGAAGCTGATTTAGATGATACCGGACTCATTGCAGGTATGTTATTATGTATGAGACACAAACACTTTAGATGCACAATTAATGCTTTTATAAGTCCTAAATAACATGTAATGTATAATTGATAAATAGGCACAATACAAGTGAAAGACCATTCGGTACGCTCTATTTGACACCGGCGCGACACATTCATTTATAGACACTGTATTAGCCAGACAATTAGGTCTAACATGTGAAGCTATGAATAAAGGGTTAGGGATCAGTACACCCACTGGAGGCATGGTTATGACTCAGGAGATAGTGAAAGAATGCCCAATACAGATTGGGAATCAAGGATCAATTGTTGATCTAATTGTAGTGGATCTGCACAAATATGAAGTTATTTTGGGAATGACTTGGTTAGCTGCCACAAAAGCTAAGATCGATTGTCGTCTCAAGATGGTATCCTTTATAAATTGTCAAGGAGAAAGAAAAGAGTACCAAGGAGAAATACTTCGAGACAAAGGAGTCAAATTAACAACCATTGAAGTTGATGATGATGGCACCGAGAAGTTGGGTGAAATTATTTTAGGAGCTGTTAATGGAGAACCAGAGAAACTTGATATTCATACTATAAGAACTGTGTGCGAATATCCAGATGTATTTCCAGAGAATTACCTGGTTTACCTCCACAAAGAGAAGTGGAATTCCCATTGATTTGATGCCTGGAACAGAACCAGTATCAAAAGCTCCGTATCGAATGGCACCTGTAGAATTGAAGGAATTAAAAGTGCAATTGCAGGAATTGATGGATAAAGGATTCATCAGACCCAGTGTATCTCCGTGGGGAGCCCCGGTGCTGTTTGTTAAAAAGAAGGATGGTTCATTGAGACTCTGTATTGATTATAGGGAATTGAACAAGGTAACCATCAAAAACAAGTATCCATTACCAAGAATCGATGATTTGTTTGATCAACTACGTGGAGCAAAAATATTTTCCCGTATTGATCTCAAATCTGGATATCATCAAATTCGAATCAAGACAGAAGATATACCTAAGACTGCATTTCGAACACGGTATGGCCACTATGAATTTTTGGTTATGCCATTCGGACTGACTAATGCACCTGCGGTATTTATGGATTTGATGAATCGGATTTTTCGACCATTTTGGATATTTGTGTGATTGTGTTTATAGATGATATATTGGTATATTCACCATCAGAGGAGCAGCATGAGGAGCATTTGAGGAATGTATTGCAGATTTTGAGGGATAATAAATTATATGCTAAATTGTCAAAGTGTGAATTTTGGCTTGAGAGCATATCTTTTCTTGGACACATCGTGTCTGGAGAAGGAATTTCAGTAGATCCTGCAAAGGTCAAAGCCATCGTGGAATGGAAAAGACCTGAGACAGTTACTGAAATCAGAAGTTTCTTGGGTTTAGCTGGATACTATCGGAAATTTGTACGGGATTTCTCAACAATTGCAAACCATTGACGCAATTGACAAAGAAAAATGAAAAATTTGAATGGAATGAAAAGCGGGAGCAAAGTTTCCAAGAATTGAAGAAGAGATTAGTGTCAGCACCAATATTGGTCTTACCCAATGATCATGACCCATATGTTATATAGTGATGCGTCCAAAAATGGTTTGGGATGTGTATTAATGCAGAATGGAAAAGTAATAGCATATGCTTCCAGGCAATTGAAACCCCATGAGATGAATTACCCTACTCATGACTTGGAACTAGCTGCTATTGTTTTTGCACTCAAAATTTGGAGACACTATTTATATGGTCAAAGGTGTGAAATTTATACTGATCATAAAAGTTTGAAGTATATATTCACACAAAAAGAATTGAACATGAGGCAACGACGATGGTTGGAGCTAATAAAGGATTATGATTTGGGTATCAATTATCACCCAGGAAAAATGAACGCCGTCGCTGATGCTTTGAGTCGGAAAAACTATGGTGAAGTAGCCTCAATGCTGACTGAGCAAAAAGAACTCATCAAGGAATTTGAAAGGATGAGTTTAGGATTCACAATGCAAGGTTTTGAAGCTGAACTTGGAAATCTGATTTTGGAACCTACTTACTTCAACAGATCAAAGAAGCTCAAAAGAAGATGGAATTTCAAAGGATTATCCAAGAGATATCACAAGATAAATATAAGGATTTCCGAGTTGATGATGAAGGAATCCTTAGAATGGGCAACAGACTGTGTGTTCCCCATAAATCATTAAGCAGAAGTTGATGCAAGAAGCACATAATTCCGGATATACTGTTCATCCTGGAGAAACGAAAAATCAAGAATTGAAAAGTGCATATTGGTGGAACGGGATGAAAAAGGATGTAGCGGAATTTGTGGCTAGATGTGAGATATGTCAACGGGTTAAAGCTGAACACCAAAAGCCGGGAGGATTGTTGAAGCCATTACCAATTCCTGAATGGAAATGGGATCAGATCTCTATGGACTTTGTATGTTCATTACCTAAGACGAGTAGTGGACATGACGCTGTATGGGTTATCGTGGATAGACTCTAAATCAGCACATTTTATACCCATCAATATGACGTATCCACTGGAAAAGCTAGCACGGATATATCTTAAAGAGATTGTTCGATTACATGGAATACCAGCTAGCATAGTATCGGATAGAGATCCACGCTTTGTTTCCAGATTTTGGAATGGGTTGCAGAAAGCGTTAGGGACGCAGTTAAAGTTCAGTACCGCTTATCATCCCCAAACTGATGGACAAACGGAAAGGACTATACAGACTTTGGAAGACATGCTAAGGTCTTGTATATTGGAATTTAAAGGAAATTGGGATCAACACTTACCTTTGGTGGAATTCGCATAATAACAGTTATCATTCTAGTATCGGAATGCCGCCATATGAAGCACTTTATGGTCGAAAGTGTAGATCACCATTATTTTGGGACAATTTAGAGAGAATAGCGTTGGACCTGAAATGGTACAAGAAACATAGATAAGGTGGCAGTGATAAAACAAAAGATGAAAGAAGCTCAAGATCGACAAAAGAGTTGGGCAGATATGAAGAGACGGGAATTGGAATTCAAAGAGGGAGATCATGTATACCTTAAAGTGAACCCGATCAAGAGTCTTCATCGTGGACGAAATCAAGGAAAATTAAGTCCTCGATATATTGGACCTTTTGAAATTTTGGATAGGGTAGGAGATTTAGCCTACGATTGGCTTTACCTCCAATCTTCTGGTATACATAACGTGTTTCATGTATCAGTTCTGAGGAAATATGTCTCGATCCAGATAAAGTGGTTGAGTTGGAACCAATTCCATTGAAGGAGAACTTGACATATGAGAAACAACCTGTTCGAATAATGGACAGTAAAGTACAGACTCTTAGAAACAAGGAAATCAGATATGTTAAAGTTTTATGGGATCCCCGAACGGAAGAAATGACTTGGGAGTTAAAGATGAAGTTCGGAAGAATTATCCTAATCTGTTTGAACATCAGGTACGTATCAAGCTTTGAGGACAAAGCTTATTTTAAGGGGGGAGGATGTAAACCCCGAAATTTTCACAATAGTATACAGTAGTAAAATAGAAAACGTAAAATAGATAGTGAATTTAGGATGAAAATCCTAGAATAGACTATGAGTTGTATAAACTCATTCCTAGTTGAAAAACCGAATAAAAATTTTCTCGACCTTAATAGATACCAAAAACGAGATTTCGTATCTTGAACTGATAATTCAAGATATAACTAGAAATAGCTTTAAAATTTCAAAACCGATAAGATACAGTTTATTATAGAGCTTATCGGTATAAAAATAATTTAAAAAGAAATACTAAGATTATAAATACAAATAGAACTAATACTGAACAATAATCATAATTAGATCTAAAAAGAAAATTTCAAACCCGCTATAATTGTTAGGAAATTTAAATTTATTAGGACTTGGTTCCTAATTTAATTCATCGAACTTGAAAATTTAATCACGTAAGTTAAAAATACTAAAAATAATTAATCGTGTGAAGTTTTAACTAAAAATTTGAAAATACGAATAATTTAAAGTTTTGTAGTAACTTATGTAGTTTTATCTCGATAAAATGTAAATATAACGAGTATAGTTATATGCAAACAATTTATTATTAGAATAAATATTTTTGGTTAATAACTATTAAATATATATATATAAAGAGAAAGTCAGATTTTATTTTCAACCGCTACACGCTGCACAAATGGAAAACTTGGATGTCGAACAGCAGAGGAAAATTTTCCCCTTCACGCGCGCTGCAGGATGCCCGAGCAAGACAAATCTTTCCCCACGCGCACAGCAGAGGTCGAGCATCATTTCCACACAAGGCAGCCAGGGACGCGCAAGCAGCAGACATCATCTTCACGCGCATGCAGCACCCACTGACCAGTAAGCTGTCTCCACTCGCGAGCAACAGGAGTCCACCAAGCAGCAGCTTCATCGCATGAACAGCAGTAAGGATGACCGAGCGTCAACTCCACGCATAAGCAGCAATAGGCAGCACCATCAAGCAGCATCCATCAACACACACGAGTAACTGAAGCAGAGCACTATGGAAAACAGAGCAGCAACAACAGAGGTCTTTGTTGCAACCAGCTGATATTCAATCAACTTTGATCTGATTTTTACAACAAATTTCAACACGAAAAGGACACTCCAACCAACCCAAAAGCTATACCTATATCCCACATTTAATTGGCAAGAATTACAGCCCAAATGGAAGAGGAAAACAGCTGCAAATTAAGATAGAAATTCGTCCTACAGCAGCAAAAGACTCCCCTGCTGCAGAGCTTTGAAATTTTTGCCTAACTTTGATCCGAAATTTGAGCCTTAAACTTCAAACGAAATTGACCCACAATCCAACCACAACTTTCCACATGTAATCAACAATAAATGAGGAGAATTTCAGCTTGGATAAACAGCCACAACCATCCTAAATATCTGTGCAAAAATAGGGTGTTACCAGCTGCAGCAGGGGAAGAATTCAACAAATACAGCAGCACACATCTCCAGATTTAGCTCTGATTTTTGCAAAATTCCTAAGCTTCAATGAGCTGATATTTTTGACCAATTAAACACCAATAGAGAGCCTTCAAATGGACACTTCTTACGCCAATAATTAATGAGAAAATCGAATCTAAAATCTGTCCAAAAATCAAGATGAATTGTTCAAGAAATTTCAAAATTTCACACTTCAAACTTCAATAGATTTTGACCCTATTTTTATACAATTTAAGCTCTTAATTTTACACACATAAATAGCATCAATTAGCTACCAAACAAACACAATTGAGACCCCTAAAGAAAACCACAAAAATCTGTCAAAACATAAGTCAAATTGTCATCCAAATTTGCAAAATTGTATGGAAAATTCCAGCTGCCATTGTGAACATTTTTCAAGCCCAAAACCCATTCCTTAGCCCCTAAAACTTAGCCTAGTCCTAGTGTATGTATATAAGCTTAAGTTAGTTAGTTACAATTTGAGCTCATAAATCCCACAAAAGCACTCCAAAAACACAGCTGCAAACATAAGTGCGTCCAACTCTTTTTCCTTCCCTTTTGCCATTGTAACCTTCAACATAGAAGCTTAGAAACCCTTGTATAATCAACCATAAACCCCTAGCTTACTTCCATATCCTACCTACACACTAAGCTCATCAACAACATCCACGACCAAATCAAAAGTCTTAAGTTATCCTAAGATTCAAGAGGTGGAAACTAGCTTTATAAGGTGAGGATATTGGATTGCATTAGTAAAACTCCCATTACAGTTAATGTTGTTTAGTTAGAAACTCATCATCTAATCTTTGATCTAGGTTTAATTCTTGCTTTAAGAGGAAGTTGAACATCCTTCTTTCATTCCAATCCAAGGTAAGTTCTAAACTACAACCTATCCTTGTTAAATTTGTGAATAGACTTTAGGATGGATTATTGAGCATTGGAAGAAAGTTTTGTGGTTGATAGAAGTTGTTAATCTATTGATGAATTCAAGTGGAGAGATGGTTGATGTGTTGAGAATGCCTAGATATTGTTGGAAAAGAAAAACAACAACTTAGAAATATTATAATTATGGTAATACTAAATTCGGATCTCGGAATAAAATGTACAAACCAAGACTCAAATTTCATCTAATCTAGTCTAAATTCATGTTTAAAGCTTCTAAGACCTTATATGAACATAAAACTTGATAAAACAAGCTTTACAAGCATGATTAGAAGTCCTACATTACAAGAAAAGTGTTATGAACAAATTCATAGAAATTATACATGCCAAGACTTCTACGAATTATGATGGAATTTAAGATGTAAATGAAAGTTTAAATGGGATCCTCTAAAATAATACATATAATCAACAGACATAGTTATAAACCATAGGAATGATACCAAATACCGACATAGGACACTTAGACACTCATAGGAATTTAATTTTCTATTTATAAATGTTATTGATAAATATTTCATCTTAATAGGTAATTTCGATACTGTTGAGGATTTCCCGATCGATTATTACGACTGATCAGTATGAGCAGGTTAGTAACTTAGACTTATTACATTGTTTGTGATTGTAGTTTAGTTGCACTAAAATACAAAGATAATAATGATGAACTCGCGTATATATGGGATTACGGGATTTGTATGCTGTTTGAAATTACTTATTTGACAAATACTACTAACCAAAAGTGATAATGAATGTCTTGTGAAATTACTGTATGTGAAGCATGTTGAATGTCTGAATAAAGTTTGAACACTTATAACCTGACTAAAAATTATCGAACTCATAAGTAAAATGGTGCATGCATAGCATGATTTGCACATACTGCATTATGTTTTTATGATCGCCTACTATGTGTTAGAATTTCGGTTCTCTGGTAATACTTGGTTTTTATAGGCAAGAGGTTGTTTGTTCTATGCAAGTTTACCTTTGTTCTGTCGGTTTCATGGGAACTAACTAGTAACGAAGGACACCGCCCATGGTATCGCCGTGAAATGTCTAACACTTAGTGGAGTTTCTAAGTCGTAAAACAGGAAATGAGTGTTTAAAACATCATTAACATAAAGAGATAATAATTGTGAGGATTGTGGATTTCTTGTGTACTTAGTTTCTCCTGGGTAGATGATTCAGGAATCGGTTCCTTCAACCCCGATGAGAGGGCGTAAATCTCCAACCTATTTGGATTCCGATTTGTCCGAGCTTGTAATTGTTCATGTGTTTGATTGATGCATTACATATGATTGATAATAACTTGCTTGTTGTGATAAGTCTGGTTATTCACTGAGCCCATGGTTATGCTCACACTCCTACAGTCCTTACAGGATGACACTTAAGCCTTGGTTGGTGGCTTCTAAGAGCTTAGAGCCGTACGATTCTAAAGCTGGAAGAGTTTTGGAAACAGGGAAAAATAGTTTCTTTATTTATATGTATTAATTGGTGTTAGTGCATCAATTTTATTATCTAAGAACTTAGATAGTTTTATGGTTTGTAATAGTTATTATTCAGACAGTAGCACTTAATTATGGTATTGTGATTTTATTTACTTTCATCGTTTCTTATCACGCAACCAAAAAGATCCTGTTTTGTTAAACTCATGTCACTTTCCAAAGTAGTTCTAGTATTGATATGTATTTGATATTGTTTGGGTTATCAGGCTGTATCATAATGTATATATTACTACTAGAGTGCTATTGGGACGTGACATATTTAGTTGGTCTCAGAGCTATGGTTGCAAGTATAAGAAAAAGATGAAATTAAACAAAATCATAATTAGTATACATAGTAGAGGTGATAGAATTATTTAGGGTTAGTAGGGGTAGATTTGGGTAGAACCTAAAATAAAATCTGTATGATTATTAATAGTCATGCAAATTTTATTTGTGGTGCAGGCTAATCCGGCAACCTGTTATGTTAACTGGTTGGTTTTCAGTATGCAACCTTCATAAACTTTAACTGATTACAAGTGAAGGTTGAGGGTCTTGGTGGAAGACCTAGCATTGGCAGGCAATCCTAAAAAATTGGATCAGATTTTGAGCAAATGGAGACATGGATTAAGGCCACTCTTTAGAGATTGCTTGTTCTTGATGGAGAAAGCACACCCGAATCCAAGTTTTGCTATTGAATTAATTTATAGGTTTGAAAGATTTGTTTGTAGGAATGGTGGAGCAGTAGAAATAGATAATGTAGCATTTGTAGTATCAATGAATTCCAGGAGGCCGACTTTCCCATATTTCAGGATATGGGAGTATATTGGCAAAGGTTGGATATATGCTCATGATTTTAGGGAGGATCACATTGGTGTACATGGTACTGATCCATGCACTGATGAGTAGATAATGTATCATCTCAGTAACCGCAAGTTTCCTAAGGACGTATTACAGAGTCGACCTGCTATTATACCGACAGTTGAGCCCGATGCCCAAAGTCCTTGTGGTTTTTGTGACACTTTTTCTTATAATATTACTCAGGATACTGTATTACCAGTTAGAGGACATAGAAGGGGATCAAACAAAAGAGGAGTAGCCAGTATTGATTTGGAAGAAAATACTGACAGGACAAAGAAGACCAGGATAGGGAGTAATGTGTCAGTTTCACAAGAATTAGAATTCTTGGATTTTATACATAGCACTTTTGGTCAATATAATACATGGAAGGGAACGCCACATGGAGGATGGATATGTGGTGAGGATTCAGTGTTTGTACATGAGGGTAAACAAGCTCCAAAGACGCAGGGAGTATAACTTGATGGGTCTGAGCTTAGTTTAGCTCCACCTGGACAGCATGTCGAGATCCATGAGTTGAGCAGCAGCAACTCCAGTGATCAGGACGAGTACCCACAGTTGGATGCCCGAGATAAGGGCAAGAGACCACTTCATCCCAGCCCCTAGAGAGTTTAGTTGAAAGAATGTTGTTTTATGTGTTGTAATTAGACTAAATATGTATGACTTATGGTGATGCTCTTTTGATGATCTAGTAGATAGATAGTTAGTGAAAATTTTGATGTTGTATATAAAGCACTAACTCTAGGAACTCTATTATGATGTGATGTACTTAGTATTAGTGATGATAGTTGGTGCAATTTTAGATGTTGTATATATGGCACTAATATGAAATACAAGTATGTTTATGTTTTGGTGTACATAATATATGTTATCATGTGTGAATGTAAATGTAAGTAAAGTAGTAAATAAAGTATACTCATGTTAGGAAATTATCATGTGTATTTTTAAATTATGAAAGATTTACACATGCATGAGATACTCCATGAAAAATGTAGTAAGGAGCATAAATAACTTGAATAAGGAATGGTTACAATAAATGAGATTTACCTTATTTGATATGTAATTTATGGTAGCACGCCGAGAATGAGAGGTGGAAGGGAAGAACTGCAAGAGTACCAACGAATCCACCTAATGAGGAACCGGCACTACAACCTAATCGCTTGGAGACTATTTTGCAAGCAATTCAACAACAGAACACCTTAATTTTGCAAGCTTTGCAAGCTGGGCAAATACCACCTGTAGCACCACCTCCTGAGGCACCACCTATGCCTCGAGTTTCTGCTAGGAGAAATGAGGAACGTGTTGCATCGGTTCAACCACCTGTGGAAGAACCGAGAAATCAAGAACGACGTGTTGAATCTGCAGCTGAAGTGCAAGGACCACCTCGACATGATCATGAATTACCACCTCCACCACCTTGGAGACCACAAAGGAATTTGTTACCTGAGTTTATAAAGTGTAACAGGTACTTTGAGGGAATGCCGGGAAAACCAGAAGCAGAAGATTGGTTGTCTCAATTGAGCGATCATTTGACGTGTTTCAGATACCTGAAGCACTTAAGGTACCATACGGAACCTACTTGCTGCGATTAAGGGCAAGAATATGGTGGGATTCAAAGCAGAGAGGATTACCACATCCCATAACGTGGGAAGTTTTCAAACGGGAATTTCTGAAAGAATATTTCCCGGGCAGCTTGAAAGCAAAGTATAGTGATTAATGAATTTGACTCAAGGGAGTAAGACAATTGATGAATATGAACATGAATTCAATCGACTACTGCAATTTGCCCTGACGCATACAAAGACAGTGATGAATTAAAAAGGCAAACTTTTATGGCTGGATTAGAGCCCCATTTTCAGAGGAGGCTTACTGAATTTGAGATTATTGATTTCCTGCTATGGTAGAGAAGGCGCGAGTGATAGAACGCGCTAGAAAATATGAAGTAGAAAGATATAAGAAACGGGGGCAAACTTTTGGAAAAAGATTCATGATAATGTGGGACGAGTACTGTTCCTAAGAAAGGAGATTCTTTAAGCCAATTGGAAATGCCAAAAGTGGAAATACCGGGAGAAGTAATGTTACCTGTTGGAAATGCAAGGGCGCTCATTATCCAAGAGACTGCCCACATCTGCAACATAATGCTTTTATTGTGGTGAAAGTGGACATCATGCTGCCAAATGTCCAAAAACGGCAAGTGCGACCTGCTTTATCTGTAAGAAGTAGGTCATATAGCAACTTACTGTCCTCAAAGGATACTGGAGCGGCAGGATCATCACAATCTAAAGGAGTTGTTGGAGAGTCAGAAAGAAGGCAATGCCAGTACTAACAAAAATACTGGACAGCTAGAATCTATGCTATGCACGGAACTCCAGTTGATGAAGAGGAGATAGAGGAGGATGATACTGAAAACATTTGGGAGGAAGCTGATTTAGATGATACCGGACTCATTGCAGGTATGTTTTTTTATATAGTATGAGACACAAACACTTTAGATGCACAATTAATGCTTTTATAAGTCTAAATAACATGAATGTATAATTGATAAATAGGCACAATACAAGTGAAAGACCATTCAGTGTACGCTCTATTTGACACCGGCGCGACACATTCATTTATAGACACTGTATTAGCCAGACAATTAGGTCTAACATGTGAAGCTATGAATAAAGGGTTAGGGATCAGTACACCCTAGGAGGCATGGTTATGACTCAGGAGATAGTGAAAGAATGCCCAATACAGATTGGGAATCAAGGATCAATTGTTGATCTAATTGTAGTGGATCTGCACAAATATGAAGTTATTTTGGGAATGACTTGGTTAGCTGCCACAAAAGCTAAGATCGATTGTCGTCTCAAGATGGTATCCTTTATAAATTGTCAAGGAGAAAGAAAGGAGTACCAAGGAGAAACACTTCGAGACAAAGGAGTCAAATTAACAACCATTGAAGTTGATGATGATGGCACGAGAAGTTGGGTGAAATTATTTTAGGAGCTGTTAATGGAGAACCAGAGAAACTGATATTCATACTATAAGAACTGTGTGCGAATATCCAGATGTATTTCCAGAGGAATTACCTGGTTTACCTCCACAAAGAGAAGTGGAATTCTCCATTGATTTGATGCCTGGAACAGAACCAGTATCAAAAGCTCCGTATCGAATGGCACCTGTAGAATTGAAGGAATTAAAAGTGCAATTGCAGGAATTGATGGATAAAGGATTCATCAGACCCAGTGTATCTCCGTGGGGAGCCCCGGTGCTGTTTGTTAAAAAGAAGATGGTTCATTGAGACTCTGTATTGATTATAGGGAATTGAACAAGGTAACCATCAAAAACAAGTATCCATTACCAAGAATCGATGATTTGTTTGATCAACTACGTGGAGCAAAAATATTTTCCCGTATTGATCTCAAATCTGGATATCATCAAATTCGAATCAAGAAGAAGATATACCTAAGACTGCATTTCGAACACGGTATGGCCACTATGAATTTTTGGTTATGCCATTCGGACTGACTAATGCACCTGCGGTATTTATGGATTTGATGAATCGGATTTTTCGACCATTGTTGGATATTTGTGTGATTGTGTTATAGATGATATATTGGTATATTCACCATCAGAGGAGCAGCATGAGGAGCATTTGAGGAATGTATTGCAGATTTTGAGGGATAATAAATTATATGCTAAATTGTCAAAGTGTGAATTTTGGCTTGAGAGCATATCTTTTCTTGGACACATCGTGTCTGGAGAAGGAATTTTGTAGATCCTGCAAAGGTCAAAGCCATCGTGGAATGGAAAAGACCTGAGACAGTTACTGAAATCAGAAGTTTCTTGGGTTTAGCTGGATACTATCGGAAATTTGTACGGGATTTCTCAACAATTGCAAACCATTGACGCAATTGACAAAGAAAAATGAAAAATTTGAATGGAATGAAAAGCGGGAGCAAAGTTTCCAAGAATTGAAGAAGAATTAGTGTCAGCACCAATATTGGTCTTACCCAATGATCATGACCCATATGTTATATATAGTGATGCGTCCAAAAATGGTTTGGGATGTGTATTAATGCAGAATGGAAAAGTAATAGCATATGCTTCCAGGCAATTGAAACCCCATGAGATGAATTACCCTACTCATGACTTGGAACTAGCTGCCATTGTTTTTGCACTCAAAATTTGGAGACACTATTTATATGGTCAAAGGTGTGAAATTTATACTGATCATAAAAGTTTGAAGTATATATTCACACAAAAAGAATTGAACATGAGGCAACGACGATGGTTGGAGCTAATAAAGGATTATGATTTGGGTATCAATTATCACCCAGGAAAAATGAACGCCGTCGCTGATGCTTTGAGTCGGAAAAACTATGGTGAAGTAGCCTCAATGCTGACTGAGCAAAAAGAACTCATCAAGGAATTTGAAAGGATGAGTTTAGGATTCACAATGCAAGGTTTTGAAGCTGAACTTGGAAATCTGATTTTGGAACCCACTTACTTCAACAGATCAAAGAAGCTCAAAAGAAGATGGAATTTCAAAGGATTATCCAAGAGATATCACAAGATAAATATAAGGATTTCCGAGTTGATGATGAAGGAATCCTTAGAATGGGCAACAGACTGTGTGTCCCCATAAATCAGATTTAAGCAGAAGTTGATGCAAGAAGCACATAATTCCGGATATACTGTTCATCCTGGAGAAACGAAAACGTATCAAGAATTGAAAAGTGCATATTGGTGGAACGGGATGAAAAAGGATGTAGCGGAATTTGTGGCTAGATGTGAGATATGTCAACGGGTTAAAGCTGAACACCAAAAGCCGGGAGGATTGTTGAAGCCATTACCAATTCCTGAATGGAAATGGGATCAGATCTCTATGGACTTTGTATGTTCATTACCTAAGACGAGTAGTGGACATGACGCTGTATGGGTTATGTGGATAGACTTACTAAATCAGCACATTTTATACCCATCAATATGACGTATCCACTGGAAAAGCTAGCACGGATATATCTTAAAGAGATTGTTCGATTACATGGAATACCAGCTAGCATAGTATCGGATAGAGATCCACGCTTTGTTTCCAGATTTTGGAATGGGTTGCAGAAAGCGTTAGGGACGCAGTTAAAGTTCAGTACCGCTTATCATCCCCAAACGATGGACAAACGGAAAGGACTATACAGACTTTGGAAGACATGCTCTTGTATATTGGAATTTAAAGGAAATTGGGATCAACACTTACCTTTGGTGGAATTCGCGTATAATAACAGTTATCATTCTAGTATCGGAATGCCGCCATATGAAGCACTTTATGGTCGAAAGTGTAGATCACCATTATTTTGGGACAATTTAGAGAGAATAGCGGTTGGACCTGAAATGGTACAAGAAACAATAGATAAGGTGGCAGTGATAAAACAAAAGATGAAAGAAGCTCAAGATCGACAAAAGAGTTGGGCAGATATGAAGAGACGGGAATTGGAATTCAAAGAGGAGATCATGTATACCTTAAAGTGAACCCGATCAAGAGTCTTCATCGTGGACGAAATCAAGGAAAATTAAGTCCTCGATATATTGGACCTTTTGAAATTTTGGATAGGGTAGGAGATTTAGCCTATCGATTGGCTTTACCTCCGAATCTGTCTGGTATACATAACGTGTTTCATGTATCAGTTCTGAGGAAATATGTCTCCGATCCAGATAAAGTGGTTGAGTTGGAACCAATTCCATTGAAGGAGAACTTGACATATGAGAAACAACCTGTTCGAATAATGGACAGTAAAGTACAGACTCTTAGAAACAAGGAAATCAGATATGTTAAAGTTTTATGGGATCCCGAACGGAAGAAATGACTTGGGAGTTAGAAGATGAAGTTCGGAAGAATTATCCTAATCTGTTTGAACCATCAGGTACGTATCAAGCTTTGAGGACAAAGCTTATTTTAAGGGGGGGAGGATGTAAACCCCGAAATTTTCACAATAGTATACAGTAGTAAAATAGAAAACGTAAAATAGATAGTGAATTTAGAGATAAAATCCTAGAATAGACCTATGAGTTGTGATAAACTCATTCTAGTTTGAAAAACCCGAATAAAAATTTTCTCGACCTTAATAGATACCAAAAACGAGATTTCGTATCTTGAACTGATAATTCAAGATATAACTAGAAATAGCTTTAAATTTCAAAACCGATAAGATACAGTTTATTTATAGAGCTTATCGGTATAAAAATAATAAAGAAATTAGATTATAAATACAAATAACACTAATACTGAACAATAAATTATCAACTTAGATCTAAAAAGAAAATTTCAAACCCGCTGTTATAATTGTTAGGAAATTCTAAATTTATTAGGACTTGGTTCCTAATTTAATTCATCGAACTTGAAAATTTAATCACGTAAGTTAAAAATACTAAAAATAATTAATCGTGTGAAGTTTTAACTAAAAATTTGAAAATACAAATAATTTAAAGTGTTGTAGTAACTTAGATTTTTATCTCGATAAAATGTAAATATAAGAGTATAGTTATACGCAACAATTTATTATTAGAATATATTTTTGGTTAATAACTATTAAATATATAAATATAAAAGAGAAAGTCAGATTTTATTTTCAACCGCTGCACAAATGGAAAACTTGGATGTCGAACAGCAGAGGAAAACTTTCCCGTTCACATGCGCTGCAGGATGCCCGAGCAAGACTAATCTTTCCCCACGCGCACAGCAGAGGTCGAGCATCATTTCAACACAAGGAAGCTAGGGACGCGCAAGCAGCAAACATCATCTCCACGCGCATGTAGCAGTGACTGACCAGCGAGCTGTCTCCACTCGCGAGCAACAGGAGTCCACCAAGCAGCAGCTTCATTGTACGAACAGCAGCAAGGATGACCGAGCGTCAACTCCACGCATAAGCAGCAATAGGCAACACCATCGAGCAGCATCCATCCACACACACGAGCAGCTGAAGCAAAGCACGATGGAAAACAGAGCAGCAACAGCAAAGGTCTCTGTTGCAACTAGCTGATATTCAATCAACTTTGATCCGATTTTTACAACAAATTTCAACAGGAAAAGGACACCCCAACCAACCTAAAAGCTACACCTATAACCCACATTTAATTGGTAAGAATTACAGCCCAAATGGAAGACGGAAAACAGCTGCAAATCAAGATAGAAATTCGTCCTACAGCAGCAAAGACTCCCCTGCTGTAGAGCTCTGCAATTTTTGCCTAATTTGATCCGAAATTTTGAGCCTTAAACTTCAAACGAAATGACCCACAATCCAACCACAACTTCACATGTAATCAACAATAAATGAGGAGAATTTTAGCTTGGATAAACAACCATAACCATCCTAAATATCTTTGCAAAATTGGGTGTTACCAACTGCAACAAGGAAGAATTCAACAAATACAACAGCACACATCTCCAGATTTAGCTCCGATTTTTGCAAAATTCCTAGGCTTCAATGAGCTGATATTTTTGACAAATTAAAACCAATAGAGAGCCTTCAAATGGACACTTCTTACACCAATAATTAATGAGAAAATCGGATCCAAAATCTGTCCAAAAATCAAGATGAATTGTTCAAGAAATTTCGAATTTTCACACTTCAAACTTCAACAGATTTGACCCGATTTTTATACAATTTAAGCTCTTATTGTTACACACATAAATAGCATTAATTAGCTACCAAACAAACACAATTAAGACCCCCAAAGATAACCACAAAAATCTGTCAAAACACAAGTCAAATTGTCATCCAAATTTGCAAAATCGTATGGAAAATTCCAGCTGCCATTGTGAACATTTTTCAAGCCCAAAACCCATTCCTTAGCCCCTAAAACTTAGCCTAGTCCTAGTATATGTATATAAGCTTAAGTTAGTTACAATTTGAGCTCATAAATCGCACAAAAGCACTCCAAAAACACAGCTACAAACATAAGTGCGTCCAGCTCTTTTTCCTTCCCTTTTACCAATGCAACCTTCAACATGGGAGCTTAGAAACCCTTGTATAATCAACCATAAACCCCTAGCTTACTTCCATATCCTACCTACACACTAAGCTCATCAACAACATCCACAACCAAATCAAAAGTCTTAAGTTATCCTAAGATTCAAGAGGAGGAAACTAGCTTTACAAGGTGAGGATATTGGATTGCATCAGTAAAACTCCCATTATAGTTAATGTTGTTTAGTTAGAAACTCATCATCCAATCTTTGATCTAGGTCTACTTCTTGCTTTAAGAGGAAGTTGAACATCCTTCTTTCATTCCAATCCAAGGTAAGTTCTAAACTACAACCTATCCTTGTTAAATTTGTGAATAGACTTTAGGATGGATTAATGAGCATTGGAAGAAAGTTTTGTGGTTGATAGAAGTTGTTAATCTATTGATGAATTCAAGTGGAGAGATGGTTGATGTGTTAAGAATGCCTAGATATTGTTGGAAAAGAAAAACAACAACTTAGAAATATTATAATTATGGTAATAGTAAATTCGGATCTAGAAATAAAATGTACAAAACAAGACTCAAATTTCATCTAATCTAGTCTAAATTCATGTTTAAAGCTTCTAAGACCTTATATGAACATAAAACTTGATAAAACAAGCTTTACAAGCATGATTAGAAGTCCTACATTACAAGAAAAGGGTTATGAACAAATTCATAGAAATTATACATGCCGAGACTTCTACAAATTATGACGGAATTTAAGATGTAAATGAAAGTTTAAATGGGATCCTCTAAAATAATACATATAATCAAAAGAAACTTAAAAGAATTAAACGATAAAAATTTCTTTCGCATAAGAATCAATACTTTAGGAAATAGTTATAAACCATAGGAATGATACCAAATACCGACATAGGACGCTTAGACACTCATAGGAATTTAATTTTCTATTTATAAATATTATTGATAAATATTTCATCTTAATAGGTAATTTCGATACCGTCGAGGATTTCCCGATCGATTAGTACGACTGATCAGTATGAGCAGGTGAGTAACTTAGACTTATTACATTGTTTGTGATTGTAGTTTAGTTGCACTAAAATACAAAGATAATAATGATGAACTCGCATATATATGGGATTACAGGATTTGTATGCTGTTTGAAATTACTTGTTTGACAAATACTACTAACCAAAAGTGATAATGAATGTCTTGTGAAATTATTGTATGTGAAGCATGTTGAATGTCTGAATAAAGTTTGAACACTTATAACCTGACTAAAAATTATCGAACTCATAAGTAAAATGGTGCATGCATAGCATGATTTGCACATACTGCATTATGTTTTTATGATCGCCTACTACTTGTTAGAATTTGGGTTCTCTGGTAATACTTGATTTTTCTAGGCAAGAGGCTATTAGTTCTATGCAAGTTTACCTTTGTTCTGTCAGTTCCATGGGAACTAACTGGTAACGAAGGACGCCGCCCATGGTATCGCTGTGAAATGTCTAACACTTAGTGGAGTTTCTAAGGCATAAAACAGGAAATGAGTGTTTAAAACATCATTAACATAAAGAGATAATAATTGTGAGGATTGTGGATTTCCTGTGAACTTAGTTTCTCCTGGGTAGGTGATTCAGGGATCGATTCCTTCAACCCCGATGAGAGGGCATAAATCTCCATCCTGTTTGGATTCCGGTTTGTTCAAGCTTGTAATTGTTCATGTGTTTGATTGATACATGACATATGATTGATAATAACTTGCTTGTTGTGATAAGTCTGGTTATTCACTGAGCCCGTGGTTATGCTCACACTCCTATAATCCTTACAGGATGACACTTAAGCCTTGGTTGGTGGCTTCTGGGAGCTTAGAGTCGGTATGATTCTAAAGCTGGAAGAGTTTTGGAAACAGGGAAAAGTAGTTTCTTTATTTATAAGTATTAATTGGTGTTAGTGCATCAATTTTATTATCTGAGAACTTAGATAGTTTTATGGTTTGTAATAGTTATTATTCAGACAGTAGTACTTAATTATGGTATTGTGATTTTATTTACTTTCATCGTTTCTTATCACGCAACCTCCAAAGTAGTTCTAGTATTGATATGTGTATTTGATATCGTCTGGGTTATCAGGTTGTATCATAATATATATATATATATATATATTACTACTAGAGTGCTATTGGGGCGTGACAGATAATCATTGGCGAAATGCCCATTTTGCTTGCAGACATGGCAAGTATTATTTCCTTTCTTTGGACATTTTGATATTTTATGGTCTACATTTCCACAGAAGAAGTACTTTCCAAACAACTAAGGGCATTTCTTAGGGTAGTGTGCTCCATTGCACTTCCAGCACTTGGCGTTTTTTGATGTGAACCTTCTACTGTTATTATTGTTCCTATAGTTGCTAGAGAACTTGAACCTCTTTGGTGGGGTGGTGGAATTAGGTTCATCATAAAACTTTTCCTCAGAAATAGGGGCTTTTTCTTCTTCTACTCTTTCCCTCCTTTTCCTTGCTCCTTTTATAATTAGAGCTCTTTCCACCAATTCCCGATAGCTTCTGATGTCAAATTCTTCCCGTCTCATTCTTAGGTCTTTATCCAATCCTCCTATGAAGACTTGTCTTTTTAATTCCTCGCTGTATTTATAGGATTTAGGGGCATATTGCAACAATCTACTGAACTCAGTCTCGTATTGCTCGATAGTTCTTCCTCTCTGAGCAATTCATAAGAAGTCTGCACTATACCTTACTCGCAAACTTCCTGGGAAATAATTTTCCAAGAATTCATGTTTGAACATTTCCCAAGTGATTGGAGTTATCAAATCTCTTTTCTTTGATTCCCACCATATTCTAGCGTTTAGACGAAGCATGAACGTCGCATATTTGATTTGTAGGTGGTGCGGAACCTCATATGCATCAAAAGACATCTCGATTTGGGCCAGCCAATCTTCAGCATCCTCTAGCTTATCATAAGCTCCCTCAAAGTAGCGGTTACTTTTGATGAAATCAGGCAACATACTCTTATATGGCTTTAGCAGTAGGGGTGGAGGTAATGGCACATTTTGGGAGTGCATGTTCCTTTACATAGTTGCTTCAGCTGATACTTGTTGTTATGGCAGTGTTGGTACAGGTGTTGGTGCGGTTTCAGGTACGGTTGCTGGTGCAGGCATGTTCTACCTAATCGTTTCTAGTATGTGGGTCAGATGTCCTAGCGTGGCGTGCAAGTCCATCTGAGGTGCTGTAAAGACCCGATCTTCTAAATCCCGAGACTTAGAGTACCGAATCCCCAACCACATATAACGTTTTCACATTATATGTAAGGTTGTCCTAAAACTAATAGTTTATGAAAATTGTTTGATCAAAATCACTGAACTTTGTAAATAGCTTTTAAATAAAACAAGATTGCTAACAAAAGCAATCTATACATATATTTAGATCATATAAACATTTCTTTGTGTCAACACATGACACTACAAAACAAATTACATGTTCTTTCAAGACATGAGGACCCTAAAGGAGTTTAAGGTCATTACAAAAGAAATTTGGCTTAACTATTAAGCCCTCTATACATAACTTCTCCATCGCAAAAAGTCTTCCAAAGGTCCAGGGTGATCGAATCCTATTCGTCCCACTCATCCAAAAATCTTTCGAAATCGGACCCATAGCCTAAGTCATCGTAATACTCGTCTCCATTACCTGCAAAGTAGCAAAAGTGAGCCAGAGGCCCAGTACACAATAACCAATGCATAACAAATCATCCAATTCATGTAATGCATCATAGAACAAGTGGTTATCTTTATTACAATTTGATTCACAAATCAACAAGAGGGTATTCAAACCCCGGTCACACTTCGGGAATCCAGGGATCCTGAGTAACACAGCTGCTCAGGGGGTTGATATAAGCAGTCCGAATACTTATATCTCCTATATCTAATTCATGATGATAATAGCTTCGTCTAGGGTTTAAAAGCCGTTGCCCGACTCTACTTAAACCAGTCCATAACATGAGCCTAGTTCACAAGTTCCCATAAACCTTGAACTAAATCATGGTATTTCCCCCTAAGTTTAAGCAAACGTTACACAGATACAATTCCCCCCTATCGGCTACCCACTTAACCAAAAGAATCGCTATTGCATCATAGCGTACCATTGCATCATGGTAAAGTCATTGCATCATGACTTGGTTAAGCGCCTAGCTAACATGTCATTGCATCATGACAGGTTTGCTGCTCCTCGAACCAGATTAAACAGCGTAATAGACATCCAATTCATCCAAATATTAAATCGAATCAATTTAGGTCAAGTTAGAAATGTCTGGTCCTAGCAAACATCAGACAAGTTATTGCGTACCTGAACTCGTTAGAATAGAACTAGGATCTCTCGGTGATGAACTAACCGAAGAATCCTTAACTGTAATAAAATTGTCACAATAATCAATAAATCAACAATTATAGATTTCATTCTCACCAATATATACATATTATATTCCTATATCACAATTTATCAAAGAAATCTAAATAATTGAATACAAGGTCATGAATAATCATTTAAACACCCTATTATGTCCCAAATCGCTTAATAAAACTCAATTGCTCAAATAACAAACTTCGGAAAATTTGTGAAAAAGTTTTTGAATTTCAAAAGCACAGGGGATAGGCCGGCAGCCAAAGCCGGCGGCTTTGGGCCGGTGCTCAATGTTCTGAAAATATACACTTCCAACGCTGGCAGCGTTCAAATTGTACGCCGTCAGCCTTTATACCCTACACCGCGGCCTTGAGCCAGCGTAGAATCTAAAACCAAAATTTTCAAAAACGTCCAGAGAGGTCTGAGCCGGCCGCTTACTCAGATAAGCTGGCGGCTTTGACATATACGCAGGCGGCCTTAATTTTCACTGCCAGCGTTCAACATGACAAAATGAACGCCGGCTGACTTTCCCAGCGAAAGCCGGTGGCTTTCAGCCAGCCTTAAAAATTCTGAATCCAACGCTGCCTATAAGCCGGCGGCGTTGAATTCCCAGGTTGCCGGCGTACGTTTTAAAAACAAGGTTAAACGAGAGAAACTTAAATCCCCTGTTTTTCAACTTTACAAAATCATATCATAATGCACTTTAATCCTTCCTCCACCACCTTACTAACATCTTAGCCTTACTCATATCTATTCTACTCAATTCTAGCAATTCAAGGCATGAATTCAATACAATTAAACACTTCAATTTCTACTTCCATCAATTCTAAATTATCCCACACAAATCCTCTTAACAACTTCCCAACTCTTCATAATCATACAACAATACATGCATACTCTCCCACACTCATATAGCACTTTCTCAACTAATCCCATGCATGAACAACAATTTGATCAATCTTAAACTCAATCCATCCAATAATTCATGCATCTATTTCAAGAAGGAAAATAAAACAACACAACAACCTAAATTAAATCAATTCAAGTATATATACATACCTTGTCTTAAGAGAATACTTTGATTTTTAAACTTGATTATAACCCTAACTTGAGCTTGGAAAATGATAGAAATGGAGAGAAAGAGAAGAAGAAGAAAAAGAAGAAAGAAAAGGAAAATTCGGATAAAATTTGGCTGCCTTCAAAAAGTAAGTTAAATTAGCTTAATTTTGACTTTTACACTTCCAAATTTACCCCTTAATGCATATATTAACTTTAGGTTGCATTTCACTTTAATTTGGACTCCATTTAGCTTACATTTAGGGCATAAATGCTACTTAATTACCAAGAACTCTATCAATTAATCTTTAACAAAATTGGAGTTGATTTAATAATCTAACCTAATTTAACATCTTAATGTGCACAAGACAACATTAATAATTTCATTACTCACACATTAATGCATATAGAACAAAATATTAATATCCACATATACACATACAAAATCTTATATATTAGACTACTAACAACACAAACATACTCATTCAATTCAACTCCTTAAAATAAATTAATAAACACATGAGATTTGATTAAAATGTAAATCTAGGTCATTTCAGGTGCAGTGGCTCCTTGAGTGGTAGGTTGCTCTGTTTCAACATCCGGTTGGTTAGAGGCACTTTGCTCCTCCCTTTGTCTTCCTCTACTTCGGCTATTTTAAACTTTCCTAAGTTAGGTTTTATTATTTTGATAACTTAATTAAATTTTTGTCGAAACTTTGCAGATGTAACGGAAACCTATATGCATAAAAGCTATTGAAATAAAATTTAAATCAAGATAAATTCCGAGATCATACTTAAAGCATAACATCGTTAAATTGAAATAAGATCCATACATGAAAATAGAAATATTCAACAAGGTAAATCACAAAAAAAGAAATCACATAGAAAGCAACAAAACATTGTTCCAAAAAACTTAAAGATAGACTGAGATTGCTGATCTAGTCTTTAATTACAAAATTTAAGCTGACTTCAAGGGATATGCTCAACTTTCCTTCCTTCCTTTCTTCACTCCTCGGATGCATCTCTAGGGTTACGGCTGGATGATCCTGGGTTCCTTTTCCTCAAGAATTGCTTAAAATACTTCTTCCTTTTCCGAGCTGCCTCCCTTGATCTTTTATGTATGTCAGTCAGTTCTTCCTCAGTCAATTCTGGCACTATGTCGTGGATGGTTTTCTAAGTAACAGCCCCTTCTGCCTCCTTGCTATCATTCTCATTGGGTGGGGTATTGTCCGTGTTCATGGTCAAATCTGCTCCTTGTCCCCTTTGAGCCTGTTGTTCTTCTAAATAGCCAATGATTCTTGCTTTATCGCTATTCCAGAGTTCTTCAACTCCAGCAGTGGTCTGGTCCCTTACCTCTTGCTCCGGTCTTTCTTCTTGATTCTCTCCTGGATTTTCATTGGATTTGTCATCCAAACTATCACTTGCTTCCTGCATTTGTTCATCCCTTATCACCAATCCATCCATTTGTAAATGTAGGGCTTCATTTCTTCTCAGCTAGATCCTTGTAAAGGTGGGCGGCTCAGTAGATACTTAGGTTGGTGGTTGTAGCACTTCTTGATATACTCCATGCCAGTGGAAGATCTCGTTGATGTCATCCTTCATCCATTCGAGATGATCCATCAAGTTATCATGTGCATAAACGTACATGGGTCCAATTCTTGTCTAGGTTCGAAAATCGGGCGAAGTGCGACCTCCATCTTCTCTAAGGACGAATGTTGCTTCTTTCAACATTGGTCTATCTTCGGCGATGGCAGCGATACGTACCGCAGCGTATATCATTTCTAACTCGGTCATTCTCTTTCCTATATCGCAGTTTTGGATAGTCTGTACCACTCGTTTCCACTCTATTTGCATCATTCCTCTTTTCCAGATTAAAAACATCTCCCGAACGGTCTTAGGTTGTCCTATTAGGGCAAACTCTTCACATAATACTCTAAGTCTCATTCGGTAGTTTTCTGGGTTTTCGAAAGGTCCTTTTCGGAAGTTCTTAGCTTGAAGACGGGCCTCATCTATGGTGATCTATGCAAAAGAGAGAGAAGTCAGAAAGCTTATTCTACCCATTCTATCTCATCTAAGTCTTTCTTATTTCTATTCTAATTCAATTCTTCTTAAGTCCAATTCTATAATTATGACTTCTAGGTTCTTAACCATGCTCTGATACCAACTTAAACTGTCATGCCTCAAGGGGTACCCTAAACGTAATAGTCCGCCACACTCAATATTAAAGCTTAAGTATGATAACCTTAATCATTCCCCTAAGTTTTGACATTAAGTGTAAGGCGTGCTCTCACAAATTTGGAGGACCATACATGGAATTATGAAGCTTAAGGAGATATAATAACAAATTAAGAAAAGAGGATTCATAATATTCATTTATTCATAATAATGGTCTTACAAAACTTAGGGGCATTCCCCAGCCTTAAATCTATTACAAGAATATTTTTATATCTTATCCAACACTAAAACTAATCTAGAAATTCTTTATCCAAAAAGAAAATACATGACTGCAGGGTCCTCGTGACCTCAACCACAGATAAGGGAATTGCAAAAGATATCTATAGGGGTATAAGCTAATAGGCTTAGTGAGAACTATTTCCATAAATGACTTCTTAAAATGAAAATTCAAACAAGTTATTTAAGCAAACATATGAGATGCAACATACACGTAGGCAAACAAGGCATACAGTTTTTATGGAACTATATGTTGAATGGATTTACGCCCTCCATTCGGGGTTTGGTGATACGTAACATTAAAACAAGTAGTTTTAGTTAAAAAGATTTGTGCTTTCGATTAATATCGCCAAGCACCATAAGTCTACTTGAATTAAGCCTTGCTTCCGGACTATCCGCCAAGAATTTTCTCCATATCGCCAAGCAATCGCTTTCAATCACTCTGCCAAGTGTTGCTTTCGACCTAAACTACCATCCTTCTCACCCAAGGATAATAGCCCAATGCAATCTGACTCACTTCATTGTATGCACGAACCAATTTATTTGTGACTTCATAGCATCATTATTATCAAAGTTAAGGTGATCATAGATTTAGACAATCAGACAAATTCATATTACACTAAAACAAACATTAAATCAATTCTGGCTTCGATATTCTTAGGATCCTTTCAACCAATTATCATACATACATATCCATTTGTCTTTCCTTAGTTCTAATGCGACTAGATTACAAGCACAATTAAGTAAAACAATTTAAGGAAATAAACTCACGATGCCATGATGACGATTTCTCTAGCGGATGAGTCGTTCACACAATCCTCCTAATTGAAATAGTCTTCAGGGTATAGTATCCTTCGTCGGTATCACCTAGCCAAGGAAAATACCCAAGATGAGTATTTCTTGATGATTTTTTTGAATTTTGATAAAACAATGTCATGAGAACGTTAAAGTTCGTATAAAGGAGAGTTCCAATTCAAAATGGCCATAACTTGGTCATTTTAGCTCGGAATTGTCCATATAATATATCATTTTCTACCTACTCGAAAAGATCTATTCATTTCTAAAACTATTTCTATCAAACTAGATCATATAGGCCCCATAACAGTGGCGATAAAAATCACCACGAATTTTCCAACCCAAAAACAATTATGGTTCAAACATTAAATCATTCAAAATTTGTTTGATAAATACTTAGTTATCTATGTGGTTGAAGAAATCCACTTTATAGCTACTTAGCTCATATTTATTCATGCTCAAGTGTTTGTTGTCCATTTATATTTCTTAAGTAGAACAATGTTAATTAAAAGTTTTAGAAAACTATTGTTTACAAGAAATTTATTTTGTAAATTGTTTTGTAATGAATACTTTGATTCTTTTGTTTTCAAAGAATTACTTTATTTTTGACCTATTATTTTCCTAGATGACTTTTGAAAAAAAAAAATTTTTTTTCTTCTCTTTCTAATTTCTCTATTTTAGTGCTACTTTTCCCATTTTTGTTCTATACAATCTTTCTTTGACTATTTATTTGAAAAGATCTAAACTTGAAAATTCTTTCTTCTTGTTCATAAGGTTTTTGTTATGTTGTGTTTTTATAGAAATCATTTTTACATCAAAAATCATTTTTCTTTTGTAAAACAAAGCAATATAGAGTGATTTAAAAAGCTTTTTAAAACAACATAGTTTCGAATTTGTAGTGAATTTTTCTTAAAACTTGGAAATGAATATTTTTACTTTTGGTAAACCATAAATTTTATATTTCATCTAAACTTATTTCCTAAGCAACGGAACCTCCTTCTTATCAAGTATTTTTAAAGCTTTGAAAAATTTAGACAACAATCTTAATAGCATGATTTATGAGAAATAATAATAAGAAAAAAATAATATAAATAATAAATAAAGTCAAGTATTGGGAGTCTTAGCTTCTTCAAGGCTCCCGGGACTAAGAAATAGACTAGTCCGAAAAGAAAAATAAAATAAAAGAAAGAAAAATTTTGTTTTGACTTGATGAGGACAAGTCTAAGACTAGAGACTAGTCTTAAAATAACAAGAAATAAATAAATTGCAATGGAAGAAATAAATAAATTACTTTGCATGAAAATAAATAAATTGCAAGTGAGCTTATATGCTCTAAGGAATATGTATATATATATATATATAGATAATAATACTTAGATATAATAACAATAGCAAGAACAAAATAAAACAATATAAACATAAATGGAGTTTCGTGGACAAGAACAATACATGAACATAGTGTAGCTTCCATAACACTTAGTCTTTGGAAACTCACACCATGGTCATGTAAAGTTACATGACATAAGGAGAAGAAAAATAATAAGAAAGTTTACCTAAAGAAGGTTTTGGTAGTGTTATGTGGTTATGAGTTTTGTTGTAGGTAGAAAGTGATTTTGTGATTATTTTGAGAGAGTTTCCGGAGGATATTTGGAGAGAGTTTTTGTAGAGAATTTGTGAGTAGTAATTGTGTGAAAAAAGTGAAATAGGAGGGGATATTTATAGGAAATATGGAGTAATTAAAATAAAAGAAAATTGAAACAAAATTGAGAAAGAGAGGGAGCATGGGGCGCCGCCCATGATTGTAGGAGAGAGGCAGAGATTTATTTTTTTGTATTTTTGTTGATTAAATGAAGTAATAAGTAAGATAGATGTGAAATAAAGTTATGGGAAAGGTAAAAAGTAAAGGTTATAGGTTATGGTGTTTGTGAGAGTAGGTGTAAGAAAAAAAGAGATAATAGAATAGTGTAGAATAGTAATAAATAGTGTAATGTAAAGTAGATATAACTAATAAAGTACCGGTAGTAAGAAAATACGCGTATAATTGCAATAGCTGTTATTTTTACTTACCGAAAAATTATAAAACTGATATTTTTGAAAACCTTATATTTTTAGGAGTCTAACGGTATATTCGGAATATTTTTACTATTCCGAGCTTCAGGACACTTTTTTCAAGAACTGTGTTGGATCGGGTCGAAACGAGTCGCGGTTTTACTAATATGATCTTTTTAGGCATCCTTGGGTAATTACGCACTATTCTATATTCTAAACTCCTACTTACTTTCACAGAGTTGCTTATTCAGGATTGTCGGACTTAAGCTATTACATCTAACTAGGGTTTTGTTGACTTTAAAGTTCCGGTTGACTTCGTGATTAGGGTTTTAGGTTAAATCGATTCCGAAAATTTAGAGGTTTACATCAACCTCTAGATTAAAGACTATCAGTTTCAAATTATCTCGAGTCTTTTTGTCTTTTTGTATCTTTCAGGTCAGTGCATTTATAGAGCCATGTCTAAGTCAGTCCAGCTCTAATATGTGTAAAAAATGGGTCTTTATCAGCATTATGTTTCAAGTGATTGATGGATTCGACAAAACGAAATAGATACATCAGTTAGAAATGTATTTAGCAGCGATATAGACTATAATGTTGAATGAATGGGTTCGCTTCTTCTTTTTTCACTTTCTTTAGTAGGTCTCTACTGCTTGGTAACTAAAGAAAGGTCTTACTTTTTGTATCATGTTTCCTTTGTAAATCCCTTGACTTTTGAAAGCAATACACATCTTGTCAACATTTTTCCGGTAAATTAAAGAGCAGAGAAAAAGAAGGCATTCAAAAATTAAAACAATGGTTGAAATTGTCAAAATAGAAATCTTTAGAGAATTTAGTGGGATGATATGGCTTGGTTACCACATAGCTTGATGAGAATGTGGTTAACGGTTGATCTTTTTAAAGGCTGGCAAGATCACATAGCTTCTGAATTTTCACTCAAAATTAATAGGATAACATGTTTCGAAAACATTAAACATTTAAATTTTTCCAAGCTGTGATACTCTTGAGGCTTATATTATGATTCCCATCAAAATGTAAGAAAAATGGAATATTTGATTCCCTTTTTATTTTCATGTTCTTAAGCTTCTGATGCTGAGGTACTCCATTTAACTATAGTAAATTTTCCTATACAACGATGGACTATTGGACTTTTGTCTTGAACTCCGTTAAAAAAAGGTAAACCTAGTTCACTGTTTGCTTGCATGATGCTCCTTTCCTCTTCAGAAAGGGCGTTCTAATGTTTTTTTTCCCCCGGCAATGAAAAGTATTTTTTAACAGTTAAAGATCATCTAAGGTACAAGTACAAAGCTAACCAGATTCAACCTGGTTACTCAAAAAAACCTCCGCAGGGGATTGCACCCTGCTAGATATTACACCTCAAAATATCCTTAAAAACAAAAGCAGAAACAGAAATTTCTTTTAAAATGAAACTAGGAACAGCTGACAAGAAGTAAACATCTAGTTTTTTCCTCAGAGAAACAACTGCTAACTCATGGACTAGAATGTTGGCTTCCCATGTCGTCCACATGTACTTTCAGATTCAACCTGGTTACTCAAAAAACCTTTGTAAGGGACTGCACGTTGCTAGATATTACACCTCAGAATATCCTTAAAAGCAGAAGCAAAAACAGAAATTTCTTTTAAAATGAAACTAGGATCAGATGACAAGAAGTAAACATCTAGTTTTTTCCTCAGAGAACAACTGCTAACTCATAGACTAGAATGTTAGCTTCCTATGTCATCCACATGTACTTTCTGATGCAAGCGAGCTAGTGGATGTGTTTCTAAATAAGCGGGGGAGTTGTCAAAGAAGTCGAGAAGGAAGATACGAAGCCGCCAAGAAGCAGCACAACTGACCTTGAAGACAACATTAAACACTGCCAGAAAGCTGTTGGCATTGGAGAGAAAGGCCATCGATGTTGGCGTCTAAGCCGCCGACTTTAGGCCAGCCTTTAAAGTCTCTTGAGAGCAAATCTTTAAAGTTGGCTCCAAAGTCGCTATCCTTTATATTTAGACCGTCGGCCTTGAACGTTTGGGCCGCCAGCTTTGTGTCGGCCTTTATTTGACCAACATACTTTTTATTAATTTAATTTAGGGTTTTACAAAATAGTATATACAACCAATATTCTATTTTTATTAGGAGAACTTCATTCTTACACATTGGAAAAATCCTATTTTGAGAGCTTTTCTTAGTAAAGTTGCAACCTTTTTGTAATCTTTGATTCTTTGAAATCATCTAGTGTGATTGATTTTGTGTCTTTACACTTTCCACGGTGTGTTAGAGTGGTATCAGAGCATGATAAACTCTGCAAAGATGTCAACTAACGATAGTGTTGACAGTGGTCATATTCTTGATGATGCTTAAGATATTAGAGTCCAAGGGATTGAGGTTCCCAAGGCAGTAGTCGATGTCATGGATCAGAGAATCTGACATTTAGAAGAGGATTTGAAGATCTAATTGAGCATTTTGACGGGATGGCAGTAGATACCAATAGAGATAGGGACATTGATGGGAGACGACCAAGGGTAGGAATGCTTATAATGGTCCGGTCAATCGACTTATAGCTGCTTATCAAAGGGCTCAAATTTATGATGAAAACTCTAATAAGGAGGATAAGATCTTATATGAAGAGAGGCAATTGCAGAGATAAGGCAATGATGGCAGTAGTAGATATCGGAGGAATTATTATGGTTAGGATAAGGGCGATGGCAGAGATTTCTGCTTAAATGTAGATATTCCTTGTTTTAATGGAAATTTAAATATAAAAGAATTCTTAGATTAGTTAGTTGAAGTAGATCGATTTTTCTACTATATGGAGATACCAAAGGAATGTAGGGTGAGGTTGGTTGCATGCAAGTTGAAAGGAGAAGCCTCTGCTTGGTGGGAGAGATTGTAGAACTGGAGATAGAGAGAGGGTACACAACTTGTGTGGATATGGTTCCATATGAAGCAGTTGTTACAATGAAATTTTCTACCTCTTGACTATGAATAAATCCTTTTTTAGCAATACTAGCAATGTCATCAAGGCCCACGATTTGTTCATGATTACATAGTCGAGTTCATGAGATTGGTTAAACGGAATGATTTTAGGGAAAGTGAAGGTCAACAGTTGGCTACATATTTAGATGTGTTGAAGTTGCAAATTAGAGACAAAATTGGGGTAAATGTATTGAGGAGTTCGAACGAGGCGAAAAACATGGTGCTTAAGGCTTAGATGATGCTATAGGATAAGAGTAGCTATTTTGATGTAGGAGGTAGAAGATATGGAGTTCAGGGGACGAGCATTAACAAATCCATGACTTAAAAAATAAAGGTCATGAGGAGAGGCAGAATGTGAGTGGTGAAAAGAGGGATGATAAAGCTATTGGTAAGAAACCCATTAAGGTTAAGGATGCTCAAAGGCAAAGCAATCCCTATGCTAAGCCTATTTTAGGTAAGTGCTGTAGATGTAATCAACCAGATCACCGATCAAATGATTGTCCTAATAGGAGAGGGGTGAACATTGTGGAGAGAGATAAGGAGATCTACTGTGAACATAATGGAGATGATGAGTATTATGAGGATGACGAAGAGGAGGTTGAGTAGACTTATGTGATTAGGAGGATGATGTCAATGCCTAAGTAGGAGGATAACTCGTAGTGACATCAATTGTTTCGTACCAGGTGTAGGATAAATGGGAAGGTGTTTGACCTTTTTGTTGATAGTGGAAGCTTTGAAAACATCATTGGAAGGAAGGTGGGGAAACTGTTGGGGATACCTATGGAAAAATATCCTAATCCATACATCAGTAAATGGGAGACCCTAGCAATTTGATGTGAATGTGCAACATGTAAGAAAGGAATATGTGTACTTGGAGAAAGGGGGTATGAAGAATCAGGCTTGACAAATTATTCCAAGAAAGATCCATCGCACTAATGCCTTGCAAGAAACCTAAAGATGGAGGTATCATTCCTTTAAAGAAATTTCCATGCATATTTAATATTAAAAGATTGATACATTTCTCGAGGTTACTTGGTACTGTTTGAGACAACATATTTTCAAAAACAACTAGCATGTAGAGATCATTAAAATTTTGTACTTGTTCGAAGATAGGACCTAAAAAATGTTTTTGCGACAAGTTCATCTTTATCAATGAGAAGATTTGAAAAATCTATAGGGGTATACTCTTGGTTAGATTTGTGTTAACATATAAATAATTCAAACTTTTGCAACCTAAAGTACAAGGTATATTACCCTGAAGGTTGTTACTATTTAAAACTAGCTAAATTAACTTCCTTAAGTTTCCAATAGAAGATGGAATCTTCCCTGACAATTTGTTATTATTTAAGTGCAAATATCCTAGCTTTTTAAGATTTCCAATACTTGAGGGAATTTCACTGGACAATTGATCTTCATTCATCCACAAACTCTTAAGTTGATGAGGTTTCCTATCTCGGTTCGAATGAATCCATATATATAGTGTCCTCTCATGCTTAGTTTATGAATGGGTAGTATTCCTCCAATGTTGTTGTATCCTATGTTTGAAACCTCTAAGTTAGCATGATTTGCTAAAGAGCATAAAAAGTCCAAATCACCAATATCTTCATTTCCATGATGATTGTCTTTGATAAAAAATGATATAAGTTTCAGTGGTTTTTCCAATGAAGGGATCTCACCATTAAATTTATACCAAAAGGCTTCAAAAGAGACTAAATTAGAGGCATTGGAAAATGAAAAGGGATATTACCCTCTATTTGATTATTATAAATGAGAAAAAGTTGGAGGTTTATTAGGGTACTAAATAAGTTTTCAGAGGTATTGATATCAGTGCGTAGCAAATAACAAGTTAAAAACTTATGCTTCAATCTTGCTATGACCGTACTAATTGTAGTATAGATTCATAGCACAAGTGTGGATCCCCATAGGGACTAATGAGTACTAATACTTACCATTCTTCTATTGTTCAACCTGCAAATGATAATGATAAGATATAAAAACAACATAAGTAAAATAGAGATATAATCTGAATTGCAAGAATTGTTTAGGCCTTGAATCCCCACTAGGTGATATGTGATTTTCACACAAGATAATTTTACTATTATTGTTAATTTCCTTGAATGATGAGAATTCCTATAGTGATCCAATATCCCTCTCGAGATTATTGGAACCTTATCCTTGGTTAATTTAATTGGAAGCTCTTCCTAATTAAAATCCCTTAGATAGCTTAATCATTCTAGAATCCCATTATTAGGTTTTACCCTAATCCTAAGAAATCATGTTGATCTATCTCTAGTTTCTCATTCAACTCCTTCCAATTATGCAGATTTAATCATACAAACAATATATCTATTAATTTACAAGAAAATCAGAACAAGAACTAATATTCCAGACTATTAATTCAGGTTAACAACGAAGAATAACATAATTGAATTCAAGAAATTAGGAAATAATATTAAAAATAGTAAAGTACATATCACATACTCTACCTAGGTTTTATCAAGATCTAAACAAGAAAGTCTACTCCTCCATATGAGAAGTTTTCATCTTCAATTCAATCTAACCCATCTTTACAAATAAGCTCAATATGACTTGCAAATATAGTAATCTTCATATCTCTATTTCCCTCTCTTTCTCTTCTCTCTCTATTTCTAGCTCTGTATATATCTCTTCATTGTTCCTCCATACTACTTTTATAGTTATTAACGAGAAAATGTTTGTTCTTGGAGTTGGATACTGATGGGTCTCTTAGCTGTCAAGAATAAAGCCTCCTCAATGTCCAATATATGTTCCTTTAAGTGAATAAAAGCTTATTTTTCCATTACAAAGCTGTTTCTCAAAAATATCACAGTGTCTTATTGACATGGTTGGTGACAAGTTGTGTTACATAAGAATGTCCATCCTTTTTCATGATGTATGGAACGATACAACTAGGATACAGCTTCTCCCTAAGCTGTGTAACAAACTATGGTCCTTTTCTCTTTATCGACATGATTGGGACACGACTAGTCCCAAGGTCATGTAACTTGTTATGGTCCAATCCTGGAAATGACATGACTAGCGATAGGTCGTGTCGAAGTCGTGTCCCTTGCAAAGTTATTTTTCAGATTGACATGACTTGAGAAAAGTCGTGTCGAGCCTTGTCGTTTCAAAACTTAAGATTTAGCCCCCGATTGTGCTTTTACTTGACTTGACTGGAAGACACAACATGTCCTTGTCGTGTTGACCACTTTTTGCTTCAAAACTTTGTATTTTTGATCCATTTTGCTTTCTTTTTGCAAAATATCTTCTTCAAGGACCAGAAAGCACAATTTAATGATTTTAAGTGCTAAATTCATAATTATTATCAATAAAATGACCAATAAAAGTGTATTTTAGCACTTATAAAATAGGAATAAATTTGGTTTACCAAGTATACATCCTTCATTCAAGTTATCAACGACCATAAACGATGTCAATGAAGAAAGGTTATATATTGCAAGTAGAATAGAGCCTGAAAATTTATTTTGCGCTACTTCAAACCATGTAATTCTATGAAGCTGTCCAAGTTCATCGTGAAGGATATCAGTTAATACATTCTGGCTACGATCTAATGCCACTAAACCTGATAAGTTACCAAGTGAAGTGTGGATCTCTCCATAATAAGTTGCTTTTGCTCAAGTAAAGGTAAGTGAGTTTCGTTAAGGAGCCGAGATCTACAAGGATCTTACCTTTAAGATGATTGCCATAAAGATCTAAATGCTAAAGGTTATAGTAATAGGACATGTTGGGAGGTATTGTACCAGTGAGGGAGTTATTATGCAACCTTAAAATCATCAATCTATGAAGGCAACCTATTTTCAGGAGGGATATTCCCAATGGAACTATCTTTTTCCAAATTTAATCCCCTTAAAATTCATCCTATGATTTTTGAAGAATTAAAAAAAAAAGTTCCATGACTCTCTTGTGATGACTTTCGAACATAACTCCATACAATTGGCAAAGAGGTGTGGATTCATTTCACCAATCCATAATGTGGAGAGGATCGCTTCTTATTTAGGACTTGAATTCAAGAAGAGCTTGCAGATCTGTTGCTTGATTTTTCTTAATAAGTAAAGACAACATTAAGAAAAGTAGCATAGATGATAAGGAAAGCTAACACTATCACTTGGTTTAAAGATAAAATGGGCACGAATTACAAAGTTTTACAATGGTCTAAAAGTGGCTTAATCTCTAATTGTTTTGTTGGAATGTGTTGCGGGGAAGACAAGGAAGACTGATTTCTATTTTAGAGTGCTACATTTAGTATTTTGTAAGACTCCAAAAACTTAGTGGAGTTAACTAATGCCACAAAGTCAAGTATTTTGCATTTGTTTTTTTTTTTTTTTTTTGGTAGTTACAATATGGTAGCCACTAAGGATCAATACAACATGGGGAATCAAACTTGGTACCTCAAGAATGAGGACTAAGACTAGATATCACTAGACTATATGGCCATCTATTTACATCAATCATGATAGATGTTTACAAAATGACATATGCACATTAGATATAAATTCTATTGGTCAATAATAATAACCATTTATTTGTTTAAACTCGGCTATAATTAATGTTTATTTAAGGTGATCAATCAATATCATAGATAATCACAATACAATTACTCTATTGATGCCACGTATAGATTAAATGATTGTATAATTAAGAATTTTTGTCACAATCAATACAAAATGTAATCCCCCTAATTTCTCATAATCTAGTTTTAATAAATACTAAAAATATAATATAAAATTTTTAAAGAATGGTTAAAATGAGTAACAAAAAAAATTACTCCAAATTTTTTTTTTCGCGATTTAAAAATATTAAAATAAGAACAAGTTTGGTTATAATTAGAAATACTAGAATCAATATAAATAAAGTTTTTAAAATATAAACTATGATTCTTACGACCTTAAATAATTCATGAACAACGATAAATATATGTTAATTATAAATTCTTAAATTCTTTTACATTAAGCTCAATACTTATAAGATAAACTCTACGCTAATTAAATAATGATACAATGATATTCAAGACTATTTTAAATATTTATTTCCATGAGACAATACTAGATAAAAATAGTTTGTTACTAATAAATTAATATAAATAACTCAATTACAGTAAAAGGTAATATTCTATAACAAGAAATAACAATTTAACAAGTAATCATAATTAACCTTAAATGTCAATTATGATAAAAGATGGTTAATTTCTAAAACTTACTAGTTATAAAAATACCATTTAAAGATGAATTATTAGAATTACACAATACATGATAAAGATTAAAAGCCAAAATTCTAATCTAATTTAGTAACTTATAATTAGTAAAAAGAACTAAGTAACAAATATAAAATTAAAATTAAATTTCTAATCTAATAAAAGTCTATAATAAATTTATAAATAGAAATGATTTCATATGTAATTTCAAATCTTAAAGATTTATAATAAAGTCAAATTGAGCGCAATATAATTATTAATTTATCAAAATACCACGAAACGAAACTTTTAAACAAATAAAATATAATTTACGATAGCAGGTATAAAAACAGAAAAGTAAAAGTATTAAACTAAAGATTTATGTATACTATCGTATTCAGAATATTTAATATCGTTAATATAAATTTTTATCTAAAATATTAATCAAATCAGTATTTATCATACGTGTCATTTAGATCCACAAAATTAATTTTTTTCATCAATTTATATTTTCCCCTACTCCTTACATATTTATTGGTTATAAATTTATCATCTTCTTTTTTGTTTTTATATTTCCATACATCCTAACTCACTTGCATTTTTTTCCTGTTTTATTTTGTTACATATTACGTATTGAATTTTCTTTCCAATTTGAACTTCTCTTCTAGACGCGAACAAGATTTCAACAAAAATCGAAAATTCAAACACATATATACAAATCTTTAATAGAAATTCTATGTATACCATAGTGTTTAGAATATTTAATAACGCGAATATGGAACTTCTCATCTAAAAATATTACCAAATCAGTATTTAACATACGTATCACTTAAACTCGCAAAAATCATTTTTTTCACAAGTTTATATTTTTACCCCCTCCTTATAACATTATTGGTTATAAATTATCATCTTCTCTTTATTTTATTTTATTTATTTATATATATCCTAAACCTAAAATAATTATCAACTAACTAATATAATAAATTAATATATACATATATAAGTTTCGGTGGAAATTCGGTGGGAAAGCTATGGAGGAAGAGGAGCCGGATTTTTGGATCAATAATGCATCCTTTTGTTAACTAAATCAACCCAAAAGATCAACCAAATAATAACAACTCAATATAGCATTAATTGAAGTGAAAATAACAGCCAAATGAGGTCAAATTCGAAGAAAATTCAAGGAGAAATGCAGCCGCAACTCCATCTTTCATTCTTCTATATATACGTTTAATGACCTTAATGAGGAAACAAACCATCCTCTTTATTTCTCAAATTTTCTAGAACGAATCCACTCCTCCCTAGTCACCAAAACGAACTGAAAACAGGAAACAAACAAACTCCATTAAAGCTTCATTAAAGCTTGGACAAGAAAACTACGGTACGTTAAATTTGTTTTAAATCAAATTGTATTAAAACAATGTTCTAAATGATGTTATGATGATATTAGGATCATAACCAACACTAAGAAAAGTCCAGAAATGGTTACATAAAGCTCCAAGCAACGTAAATTCGAAAACCTTAATACACCATGCAAATTCAAATTCTTGAATCATGGGTTATTTAGATGTTTTGAGTTGATATATGTGTAGAAATATCATGTATAAATGCTGAGGAATGAATTAGAATGGATTTGGACGTGTAAAATGATGCAAAATCGGACCTGAACCAAGGTTGAAGATGATGAATAGTCAAAACGATTTTTGCAGAAAATTAAAAAAATAATAATTTAAAAATAATTTTATTAATTCTGGTTGGTTGAAAATCTATTAAAAATATATATTTATTTTATTCTAAAGTGAATTTTATTTTTTATAATTTTGGAATTATTTTTATTAATATATAGTTATTTAAGTATATGTATAAGTAGATACTTTAGCATTATTGAAAATATAGAAAAATATAATTTTATTAATCTTGGTTAGATAAATTAATTAATATTATTGTATTTATTAATTCTGGAATATTACTAATTTTTTTAATTAATTTTGATATTAGTTTTATTAGTATAAGCTAAATAAGATATAGAAAATAAGTATATGTTTTAGTAATGTAAAAAGTTTTAAAAATTAATATCTCTATCAATTACGAATTTCTTTATAAAATTACTAATATATATAATATTATTTGTTTAAAAAAAATTGAATATCCCAAAATTAGGGGGACGTCACGTCCCCTGGATGAAGTTCTCTTCGGCGAGAACTATATATATATATAATAATATAATAATGAAATAACTAAAAAAAAATAAAATAAAAGAAAGAACCTGGGACAAAACGTCCCTGTACCTTTGCAAATGAAAATAATAATAATAATAATAATAACTGATAAATTGATTTAATTAATCTAAATAAATGATTATGATAATAAATATTCCGTAATTTATGTTTTAGCTAAAAATAATAGAAATATAACTTAAACTACTTATGTTATTAATGAAATAATATATAAAAATGAATAAATAAATAAATGAATAAATATTTTGATATTGAATTTATCATTAAAGTTTTTTTTTTAAGCAATATTATTGCTTGTATTACGAATATTGTTGATCTATTACTAATATCACTAATGTTGTTAGTAGTAATATTTAAATTATTATTAAGCCTACTGATATTGCCAATATTAGTATTATTGATTTTTGTTACTAAAACTATTAAATTTTTTTGTAATTAAAATTTTTTTACTATTAGTAGTAATATTAAAACTAATATAATCACCATTATCTTTGATACTAGTATTACTACTACTTTTATGAGTATCACTAATACTAAGACTAGTATATTATATAAATAAAAGATATGATTTTTGGTAACTAATAAAAATAAGATTTTCAAAATTAATAAAATAATCTTTATATATAAAGAAAATATACAACGATGGAAAATTTTAAAGGCTTAATTTACGAGCAATGTGATCTCTAAAAATTACAAGATAAGTATACAATATACACTAAGAAGAACCCTACGAAAATTAAACAATAGAAGATAAATAATAGTTACTATAATTCTTTAACTAAAAACAATATAAAAGCAATGATAATATCAAGTAAATATAAAATTCTAACAATTAATCGAATTAAAGATGGTATATCCATATCATAGAATATTTAGAAATAAAAATTTAAGAGTTTGCTAAACATAGTAAATGTACATAATTGATATATCCAAACTCCATAATACATACGACTTTATTAAAATAATTTTTTTTAAAAAAGGTATAGATACTAGAATATACCCTTAAATAAATAAAAATACTAACTTAAGAGACAGATAAGGTTGACAGGCAAAGAATTAACAAATAAAAATCTTCCACCAAATGCAGTAGGACTTAAGGAAAGACAAACTCCTTAATTAAAAACATAGATATCAAGAGAAACAAAATACAGATAAATATTCTCTACTATAGGGATTAAAACCTTAATAAAAACTATATCTTACCGATACGGAATAGTTCGGCACCTATAAGAATTCAATTAAAGTATTGAACGATAAAATAATTAATATAACGGACTTAATTTAATATCCGATGAGAGAGATCAACACCTTTAAATTATAGGAAGACTTCTCTTACAGAAATAGTCCAATAATAAATCTCTATTATTTCCTTTCATAGGAAAATAGATCCATCCTCGGACTTCCAGTAGTTTATACAACAATTTAGCGAGGACCACAGGTGAGGGAATTCTGATGATCTACTATTTGCTTGTGATTGCTACTGTTTGTTGTCATGTTGATTGTACTGCTTGTATGGAATGACTGATTCATGTGAGTGTTATCATCTGCATGATCACCTAAATAAATGGATAAAGATAATAATTCGACTAAACTAATTGGATATACTCGTCGCATGTGCTTGATTCCCTTGTGGGAAATGTCTCCAATTTGAAATCAAAAGTATTTTGAAATGTATTTTTTTAAAGAAATCCGACTTGGAATATTCCAGGTTGCTTTTATATCCTTTAAAAAGGAAGAATTTCTGCTAAAAGAGTTTATGAGATGAGCATGGGACATTTCTGAGTATTGTTGTGACAATAGATGTTGCCTGAGTCGGGGTCCACTGGTCACGTAGTGATAGATGTTACCTAAGTTAGGGTTTATCCGTCGGATTCACCTTTAATAGGTGATGGTTCGTATTGGCAGTAGATGTTACCCGAGTCGGGGTCTACTTGCGGATTCACCATAGATTGGTGATGGATTGTAAGAATGGCCATTAAATTGGCATTATATATTTAAATATTAACCAGCGTAAATCACGTGAACACGTTGGGGAATATTTATTGTTACCAAATGGGGTTAAGCATTGGGTGAGTCTAGATGGACGCTACCACCAGGCAGCCTCGTACGGGTAAGGCGAGGTGTCCCATGCGGGTAAGTATGGAGACAACTGAAATGTAGACAGGTAAATCTACATCGTCTATGGTTCCGGACCCCCATAGATGTGTTGCTTGCATTCATCACGTATGCATTCATATTGTGTGTAGATAGATTTGCATGAATGTATAATTAATGTTTGATAACTTGCGTGACCGGTAGTAGTGAGGAATGAACTCACTGAGCCCGTGGTTCGCTCACCCCCCTACAGTTTTTGTGCAGGATTATTACTAGCTAGGATTGGGCTAGGAATGTGTAAAGAGAGCTTCTCCAACGAACTCTATTGAAGATAGAGATATAGGATATTGTAAACTTAGAATGTAAATTTTATATTGTTGAAATTTGTAAGTTGTAGTTGAAACCCAATTTCACTATTTGGTGGGATACCGATTCTCTGCGATCTTGTGAAATTGGAAAACCGGATTCCATAGTTAAAATACTGTAAATATATTTATCATTTAGATAAACATTTTAAATAAATAGAGTCTTGTATACTCTGACATACAAGACGGCTCTCATGTTACGGTGCACACTGATATGATGGCTTTAGATAATTCCTGTTAGACCCTCTTTTTTTAGGGTCGTGACACAAAACACCAATTCACTTGCATAAACCCATTTCCCATGCATTCCATTTTAAAATGGTGTATCTATTTTTATCATGCAACTAATTATAAGCACAATCAAATGTATTACTCATAGAAAAATACTCACTTATCTTGTCTATTGCTTGTTGTAGTACTTGACGAGGTAGTCAAATTTCGAATCAGGATCACCTAGTTAAGAGAACAAATTTAATAAGTATAGGATTTTCATTTCACTGGATGCTACTAAGTTCTATTGGCTCTTGCTATTTTCAGTAATTTTAATATCGTTTCTTCTCTTTTTGACATATATCCTACTTTAAGTCACTTGTGTTTTTTTTAAATGATGTTATAGTCTCTTTTTATGAGATTTTGGACGTACTTTCGCTAGTGTGGTTAGATTTTACATTTGGATCTGGTAAAAGAGTGAAAGATTATATTTCACTCCCAAGACGCCTTAAGTTGTACATTTAGTGTTACATAAATACCTATAAATGTATATGTATAGCCACATATACCTATGTTCTTGTGTGCGGAAAACATGATTTGCTTAATTACTTTGCCATATATAATCAAATACGTTCCATAAGGTAGACACCGAAAATAAATATACAAATTCATACGTGAAATGTTTTATATGTGTTGTTTTGCACATTTATAATAATGTCCCCCCATATTCCTACATATGACCGAGCATGTAGGGATACTATAATAGAATATTCTACTTTATATGCTTGTATACATAGTTGATTATGGCAATAACATAAACTTTCATTTAGTGGCCTAATTCTCTATTGGTTGGTCCACAAGCCCCCGAAAATAACTGGGGTCTTTCTTACTTGTATATAAATCTTGTTAGGTTAGAAGGTTCTTAGTTGCCATTTCTTCCCATTATTATTATTATCAGGCTTATGATATCTTTTGGCACAAAAGGATATTTTTGTTCTATTTATCTCCTTTAGGTTTCATTTATAAACAATGGGTTCATTTTATTGAAAAGCTTATAATAACATACAACCGGGACAAGCTAAAGTGATATAAGGACATTTCCTAAAGTTTAAGGGTATTATAAAGCAAAAGAAAGCGAAACGTATTTATACTCTTACTAAAGATGGCTTCAAAATGTGTCCATATGTTCCTCTTCCTCTCCCCCTTCCGAACTTCCAATGTGTCCATATGTCTTAATCAGTGTAATATATTTGGTTTAAGTTACCATGTGCTTACATTTAGTTACTTTACATTTATATACTAATGGAGTGAGTCTTTACTCTTCTCATCAAGGTGTGCTTGCATATTAACTTAACACAAATTTAATTATTTTATAATCATATTATATAATAAAAAATTAATCAGATTGGGGTTTCTTACTATTAATTTATGAAATAGCCAAGAAATTCCTAATTTTATTTTATGAATGAATTGTTGAATTATGCATGATAAATATATGTTGATGGTTAATTTAAATTTTGATGAACTATGTGATATGTGAATGTGTAGAATTATTTAAATATGTTAGAATTAGTTATTTGTTATTTTATAAAATATCAATATGTTTTAGGGTGAAATATACATGTTAGAAATAAATGGAATGTATGCATATGAAAGCCCCTAAGTAGTAGAAAATTTGAGTAAAAATAGAGCCAATAAAACCCCTTTTTAATGCCTTAAAACAAAGCCATTTAATTAAGTAAAACAAGTTAAATTAATTAACCAAAGCCAAAGTCATTAAGCCTTTAATGCCCTCATGCCCTTAAAGTCAACATAGGATAAGTTTAAACTTTTTAACTTCAAAAATTCGGCCAAAAATTTCAGACCAAACCAAAAGCCCTCTATTTGCCCTAAACTCATTCCTCTCATCAAAAGAGCTCCCAAGGTGACCCCTAAGTTGAAGTTTGATTTTCTACAATTCTCACCATCAAAAGCTTGATCTAGAGTCCTTAAACCGAGCATAGAAGTCCAAGTGGTAAGTGTGTTCTCTATTTTTCATTTTCATGCTTGTATGTGTTCTTGATGATATTTTGTTTATGAATTCGTGATCCATGTTGTATGGATATTATATGAAGTGTAATAGGACTAGATTGGTTAGTTTTACTTGTTTGAAAGTGAGTTTGAAGTGTTGATGAGGGTTGAATGGTTGGATGATGGTATAGAGTGTGAATTTGGAGATTTTGGTTGTTGAATTGTTGGATGATGATTAGAATAGGGTTATAGATGTTTTGAGATGATGATTGATTGATAGAAGTGATAAATGAACTTATAATAAGCTTGGAAAGATTTGGAATGAGTTGAAGAAGTGTAAAACATGTTTTGAAAAAGGGAAAAACAGGGGAAAAACTTTGGAAAATTTCCGCTGCTGTCAACGCCTGCAAATTTGCCGGTGTACTTTGCCGGTGTAGGATTTACGCCGCCGGCTTTGAAGTCTACGCTGCCGGTGTTGAAATGACTTTTCATGACCAGAATCGTGGTTCCTTAACGCTGGCAAATTTTGCATTCAACGCCGCCGGCGTTGGAACCGGCGTAGAACCCTGCAGCTCAAACATGTTTTCGTATATCAGCCGTAACTTTTTCATCCGATCTCCGATTGAGATGATTCAAGTTGCGTTGGAAAGATAAGAAAGAGATCTACAACTTTCATGTTTTAAATTTTTACAAATTCGAAACGTATCAGTGCTTAAATTTTACATCTTTCCAACTGATACATTTTCTAAATAAAGTTAAAAACTTGTTTTTGATTGATTTATAGGTATTTGCTTTACCAAATGGATATATTTGATCTAAAATGAGATAGATATATGATAATTGATGTATTATGATGATTAAATGATATAATTTAACATGATTTAAATATATTTATAGATTTAACAAATTAATGAATTTTCATGAGAGTTAAGCTAAAACTAGTTATGTTATATATATGATTTCCTTTACTTATTTTAAAAATCTTGTGATGATTTATTTGAATTTCTTTGGATGATAATGTATGAGATTGGTTGATATTGAGCTTGAACTAAGTGTAAAATTGTAATAATTCTGTTGAACAGTATTTGATTCTCGCTCGGCCATCCCTACTAACTCCCGAGCTAATACAGGTACGCAGTAACCTGCTTGTCTCTGTTAGGATAGGCATTTATAAAACTTAAATATAATAAGAAAACTTAAAATGTGATTGTTGCTTGTGTTTTATGCCGTTAAAATCCAATTCCTACGCCAGGTCATGTATGAACCTAACGGCGACCCCTCATAGTTTGATGAGTTTGGGATGGAAGTTGGTATCCGGTTCGGGGAGCGGCACCTTGCTCGGTTTGAGCACGTAGATCTAGGCGCTTAGGCCACTCCTGTCATTTGAGATGACTTTCATTAAGTGGTACGGCGGGTAGTCGACGGGGGGTATAGATCGGTGAAAATTTATTTAAACTTGGTAGGAAGTACCATAGTTTAGTTCAAACGTTTATGAGAACGGGTGAACTATATTTTATGATATGGACTGAGTATAAATAGAGCTAAGTAACGGCTATTAACCCTGGAGGAAGCTACTTTTCTCTTTGACTTAACGATATCTAGGACGGTATGAGTACCCGAACTACTTATATCAACCCCCTGAGCGTCCGAGTGTTACTCAGGTCCCCTCGCGATCCCTGTTGTCCGGAGTTTGAATACTCCCGTGTTGATTGATTAATTAAAGATTAAAGAATAATTGAATGGATGTTGCATATTGCATTTAGACTAAGCTTGTGTGCTTCATCTCGCTTTTGTATTCGTTGCTGTGTACTGGGCCTCTGGCTCATTCTTTTAACAATTTCAGGTGATGACCTGGACGAGTCCTATGCGAGCATGGGTTATGGCTCCGATTTTGAGGACTTCTTGGAGGAATATGAGGACTAGAGTTTGACCAGGACTGGACGGAACCATTCTTTTTGTAATAGACTAGATAGTTAGTTAGAATGGATGTTTGTAAAGCTTTGTTAAGCTTTATATTTTGTTATTTTGTTTAAGGCTTGTAAGAAGCCTGTGGATGTAATATATGTATGTATATATCTAGCTTGATCTGCCTTTGTTTGAAGTTGTGTATATATATGTTAATATGTTTTGAAAAGCTACTAAGTAATTATTTCTCAAAATGATTTATTCCTTAAGATTAGGTGAACAATTCATCAAACAATCCTTTTAAGACAACCTTGCATATAATTCTGCAGATTATATGCGGTTGGGGAACTGCTATTGCTTATTTCAACTAGGGGGGTAATAGCGGGTCCTTACAAATTTATTCATGGGTTTCAATTGTATTGGAATTAATAGGGATTGTTAAAAATGTTCTCCTATATTATATTTAAAATCTTATTTGTTTTCAAGATCATCTCTCTAAAACTGCTTATAAATTTTATATCTATTCTAAATAAATAGTTAACTATCTAACACTACAAGAAATTTTGGTTTTAGAGACAAAAAATTATGTCTCTGAAAGTGAAAAATCTGTCTCTAAAGACTTTCAGAGGCAGATTTTCCGTCGCAAATTTCTGTCTCAAAAATCATCGTCGCTAATTCTTTTAGTTATTTGCTACGGAATTTCTGTCGCAAATTTGTCACTGTTTTATAATTAGTTATTTTTTAAATATCCAATTATTAAATATTAAATAAAATTATTTCGTCGCAAATCTGTCTCTGATTCTAAGACAAATTATTTAAAAAATACTCATTTGCCTCTTATTTATCCTTTCCAGGAGGTCACCCATCATAGAATGCTACATACTAAGCACACTTAATATTGAAGTTTTCACAAGCACTAAACCAATAAACCAATTCATATCTTCATGAGTAAAGTTCCACTACTGTTTATTTAAGAGATATCACAATTTACAATATTATAACTATAAAACATTTTACATATCTTTTATAATTTATTTTTATTTTATAATTTCACTTTACCTATTTATTAAGGATTTTTCATTAATATTTTATTAAAATAATATATAATATTAATAATACAATGTTTTCATTTTATAATAATTATTTTAAATTATATATTTATTATAAAGATATAATATTTTCAAGAGTTATCATAATTTTTTTTCCAAATATGATATTATTATTAAAAAATATTATATATTATGTAAATATAAATAATGTTATACATATAAATTTATATATATATTTAATGATATATATTATTATTATATTTTTTACATTACTTATTTAATATTTTATATTAACTTAATAAATTGTATATTTAATTAATGTTTTTATTTTTTATTTCTTTTTGTTACACTTAATAAACTATAATATAATATAAACAATATAAAATATATTTTTCATTATATATATTAATAAAATAATATTAATATCAATTTTAAATATATTTAACTAATTATTATATATTATATATTTTATTACTTAAATATACTATATTTTTACATAGTATATTATTTTTTCCTCAAAGATGTTATATATTTTAAATAAAATATAGTTTGTAAATATAAATTATGTAAGATATATATAATAAATTTTTTTATATTAAAAAACATATGAATAGTCATAATAAATATATAATAAAAAATTATAAATAATATGAATATATATTTTTTATTAATATAATATTAAAATATAATATATTATTTATATATTTGTATATGTTTAAATATACAAGTTTACATTTTATATTAATTATTTTATTTTATATATTTTATTATTGAAATATACTTTATTTTAAGTAGTATTTTATGATATTACTTGTATATAACATATTATATTATTGTTATACACTATTTTATTTAGTTGTATAATTTGATTTTTTTATATAAGTTATTATGTAAAAGAATATATAATAAGATATAAATATAATATTTATATTTAAGTACTATTTTTAATTTATACTTTATATTATATAAATATGTAATGTAATAATAAATATATTATAAGTAAAATATATATAATTAGTTGTAAATAACAAATGATTATACATATTATATTTATTATATAATAAAATTAATTTACAAATATAATATATGTCCTTATTATATAATACACATTTGTATATATTATATTAGGTATGTATAATTAAAACTAAATTTTAAACATAATTATTTATATATACATATATGTAATAATTTAGTTTAGAGACAATTTGCAACAGAATTAAAAAAAATAGAAATTGGCGCTAAAATAATTTATTTCCCCCTAAAATCAGAGACAAATTTGCAACGGAAAAATTTCTATCGCAAATCAATGTGCAATCCGTTGCAAATTCCGTCGCAAAAGCATATAAAAATTAGAAGATTATTCATAATTTATGTCATCAAAAATCCGTCGCAAATTTGTCTCTAATTCATTTTTTAGAGACAGAAATTTTCCGTCGCAAATTTTCTGTCTCTAAAGGCTAGTTTTCTAGTAGTGTAAAAATCTTGTTGTTATTGAGAAAGTAGAGAATAAATGTGTGTGTGTGTGTATACTATGTGATGCGAATGCATCAAGACCAAGCGAATGTTACTCCAAGCAAAGATCGAGCATCAAATGCATATGGGAAAACTAGATTGAATAATGGAGTAATGAAGCTTGTGGATTCATTAAGGAAGAAAGAAGCCGATAAAAAGGCTGTAGGACTCCTACGCTAGCCTTAAGCCGCCGGCCTTGAAGCCCTACGCCGCCGGCATATTAAGGTATATTGCCGGCCATCCATTGGCGTTGAAGCATCCCATATTGCGAAACTTTAAAGCTGAAGCTTACACCGCCCGTGTAGAATATATAAGCCGCCAGCGTTCGAGATATCAGCTACTAGCTTATATGTAATTCATGGATGTTTTAATTTTGTCTTTTTGTATTCCATTAGTTATTATTATTAATAGGGTCATTTATTGTATTTATTTTTAGGTCTTTTAAGTTTCCTTAGTTATTATTATATATAGGACTTTTGTTTAGTTATAGACATAACTATATGATATTTTCTCTATGAGAGTTCCTCCTTGGTGACAGTATTTTGTGAGTTCTTGTGATAAGAACTTGTGATTCCAAATCTTTGTAATTTTTTATGAATATTGGGAGATATTGAAATTTCCTTTATTCCTTTTTTATTGATTGAATCTTTGATTCCTTTGACACAGTAATCTGTTTTGTAATTCGTGAGTCATATCGAATTGCAATTCTATTACAAACCAGTTTGTCTTTGTGATTCATATTTTGATTCACAATTTCATCCATATCCTTTAGATTTTTCAGAGTTTACATATTTAGAAAACCCTAAAAAGACGAAGAACCATAGATTTGTGAAGCGACCCCCTCATACTCGTATCATTTGGTATCAGAGCTCTTGGTTTGGTGCGCTTCAAATTCGATAAGTCGTCATATCAATGATTTGCGATTTTTAAAATTGTGGGGTTGAGTTGTAGCTGTGGATTTTTGTTGTTGAATTGTGGGTGTAGAGAATTTAAAAAAAAATAAAATTAGGGTTTTTTGTGGAGAATTGGGAATTTTTGTGGATTGATTGAATTGAGGAGTGGATTTATTGATTTTGCTGGAAAATATGTTATGCTTTTATTATCGATCAAAAAATCCACAAGAAGAGGAGATTATAAATATCATGCTAGGAATTTTTATAATGGTAGATCACGATTGCATGAAAAATCTAGCCATGTTGAAAGCAAAATAAGAAAATTGTTTGTGAAGAATCTTATAAACAACATGATCAACAAGCTGTAAAACGAGAGTTGAAATAGCTAAAGAAAATTTTTTATGGATGGAGAAGATTAGTGAAATGACATTGAATAAATTAGAGGAATCAAAGGTAAAGGTGTTTAGGGTTGAGCCAAAGAAGCCAATTTCTGATTTTTATATTCCTAAAGAAAAGGTGTTGAGATTCCACAAGTATAAACAAAGTTGGAAGGTGATGTCGTTGTAGGGATGGTGGAAGAAGAGATTGAGACTGTTGAAGAAGTGAAGGTAAAAGATTCCATTGAAAGGGAGGAAGAAGAAAAAATTGTTAACACTCCTATGGTGCAAGTGAAGGAAGACAAGTCTGTTGTTACTGCTATTCCTTCTCATTTACAAGTCCAAGACAATTCATGCCACCGAGAGAATTCGTTTCAGGCTTGTTGTATGGTGTAGGGGAAAGTATGTAAATTGGTTATTGATGGAGGAAGCTGTGCTAATGTGGTTTCTCAGGAGTTTGTTAAGAAAATGAGTTTGTAGGTGATCCCACATCCAAATCCCTATAGCCTTCGATGGTTGAATTTCTCGAATGTTATACATATACATAAACAGACACAAGTATCCATTGCTATGGGAGATTATTCTGACATTATCATTTGTGATGTGGCTCCTATGGATTGTGCTCAAATATTACTAGGTATGTGGCAATTTGATAGGCGAGTTATTTATGATGGACATCAAAACACCTATCAAATACAGAAAGATAGACAGACATTCTTATTGCTTCCAATGACTTTAGCTAAAGCTCAGCAAGAGAGATTTGGACACGTTCGGGCTAAAGGTCAAACGGGTTTGTTTATGTTTCCTTGCAGGTCTTCCAAGCCCAGAACGAAAGCGCCTCAAAACTTCCAGGAAGAACAAAAATTCGAGGTCGAATCTTTCCTAAGAAGGGGAGAATGATGCGAACGCATCAAGACCAAGCCAATTTGACTCCAAGGAAGGATCGATCATCAAATGCATGTGGGAAAACTCAATTGAATAATGAAGTAATGAGGCTTGTAGATTCAACAAGGAAGAAAGAAGCTGATAAAAGGCTGCAGGAGTCCTCTGCTGGCCGGTGGCCTTGAAGCCCTATGCTGCCAACATATTTAGGTACACCCCTGGCTTTCCACTAACATTGAAGCATTCCAGATTGAGAAATTTTAAAGCCGAAGCTTACACTGTCATGCCTCGAAAGGTATCCTAAACGTGGCAGTCCACCGTACGCAATATTAAAGCCTAGGAATGACCAGCTCAGTCATGCGAAGGCTTCCATACTATGTACAAGGCGTTTAACACATAGAGAAGACACATTGGAGAGATACATTTTATATTGATACAACTTGAGTATCAATGTAAAGGAAATACAATTCACTATACTTCAAAATACAAAACATTATACTTCAATTACATTCATCAAAAGATTCCACTACATAAAACTATTACAAGGCAAATCATAAAACCTAGCTAATATCTTCAAGCATTCTTATTCCTTACTGGAATCCCGAAGTCATATCCAGTTCTAACCATCTCGGTCCCCACTTAGCATTCTTGAGATAACCTGTTCATTCAAACATCTATTGGGGTATAAACTATACTAGCTTAGTGAGACTTCCCTTAATTTCGTACCATGACAAGCAAGTTATAATTCATCATATGCTATGCATGAACAAACACATGAGCAAACAAGCATATGACTTTCCGGTGGCCATATGTGAATGGATTTACGCCCTCCATTCAGGGTTAGGATGGTCCATAAGACATGCAACCATAATTCCAATATTGAGTGGGTGGTCTATAAGTCATGCAACCACAATCCCGATCTCTTTCTCTTGTTGTAGTTGATCCAAGTGCCTACACCACTACTGTAGTTCATTACACCACTATCATTAACTTAAGCGATTTCGCATCTTAATGTTAACATTGGCCCACTTGCCATCCACTAATATACATTTGTCCCACCAAAGGTATATCAACAATGCAATGTGACTCAACATGTGATATGCATGCACAGTTTATTCATATAATTGCGGCATATTAATTATGTAGGTTAAAAGCGATCATAGAGAATTTTAACAATTCACGTCTATGCTAACTCATACAATGATTTTACAACAAGTCTCACCTCTATACTTATCATTCATTCAACCAAGATTATACCACAACTCATCACAATTTTATCTTTTCTAATTCTAATGCATCTAGCTACAAGTACAAGCAAGTAATGAAATAAGAGGAAACCTCACTCGGCCATTGGATCACCGATCTTTTAGTAAAAATAATTCGGTGGTAAGGAATTCGATATCGGAGTCACCTAAAAAGGAAGAAATACTCTAATAAGTATTTCAACTCAACTAATCCAAACAATCTTATACAAACTATCAAATTCGTAATTCTCGTCCTAAGCGGAATTCCAACTTAAAACGGCCATAACTTGATCATTTTAACTTAGAATTTCGCAAATTATATATCAATTTCTATCTACTTCAAAAGATCTATCTAATTCTAATTTTATTTTCAAGTTTTGAAAAATTTAGGTCACGAAACAGAGGGATCAGATCTGGGCACTAACGATCTCCATTTTCGAAAAATAGTTTTGTAAATGTTTGTAATGTTTCTATTTGATAATTCAAGTATATATGAAATATGAATGATTTCTAACATGAATGACATGAGATGAGTTTGATGTATGCATGATCTTGGTGATTCTTGCTAAAAGAAAATTTTATAACTTTTTATTTTGCAAGACATAATAACAACTACTTATGAAAGATCTAGTTTTCTAACTTTGATCATTTCCATTTGTTTTGGATTTATTCTTAAGAAAATATAATTATCTTTGTTAAAATTGAGTCTTCATTATATCTATTACTTATGACCTTCATTTCTACATAAAAATTTCCATTTTGCACTTTGTAAACATGTTTTCAAGTAGGGTTGATTCCAAAATCCGAATTTTGTAAAATTAGTTTTTGAGTGATTCCTTTAAATAAAAATCATTTGATACTTAGAAAATTAAGGCTCAACCATACATAACCACTAAGGACTTCACTTTTTCATAAAAATTTGCATTTTACACTTTACAAATAGGATTTACTCAAAAATCCGAATTTTTAGAAATCCACTTTTTGAATGATTCCTTTGGGAAAACTTGTGTAATGCATCAAAATTTAAGGCTTTACTATATCCACTACCTAAGGACTTCATTTAATACATAAAACTTTTATTTTGAACTTGGATAATGGGTGTTTTCATGGCATCATCCAAAGTTACGAATTTTACAAGTTGAACTAACTCCAAATTTTATATCTTGATTCTATTTCTTGTTTTACACATTAATCCCATAAAAATCATTTCAACTTGTAAAAATCACTACTTAATGATACCTATTACCTATACCCTTCATTCTTCACATAAAACATGAGTTTTTGAGTTGATAAATGGGTTTTCAAAAGTCTTGGTTGAGATCCGAATTTACAAAATTTATTTTTGGACATATCTTTTGATAAAATCTATCTAAACTTATGAAAATCCATTCCTTACATATCATATCTTAAGAGCCTTCCATATCTTGAATAAAAACTTCATTTTGAGTTGGAAAACATGCTTTTAAAATATATCTTGGCCTAAATCCAAAATGAGATTTTTATTTTGAAAATAACTTTTGAAAATCACCTTTGATTCTTGTAAAAAGAAGTCTTGATGATATACATACATTAAGCCTTCATTATCTCAAGTAAAAATTTTATTTTGACACTTGGAAAGTGGTTTTTAAATAGGGGTCTTGCCAAAATACGAATTTCACTATTTTTATTTGAGTTCAAAACCAAGATCTACTCTTATATGAACATAAATATAAAAGAAACCCATGGTAGTAAACTATAAAATCATAGATCTAAACTTTACTCATCAAAATCTTTCATTCATGTTATCTATTCCCTAAGCCCTTTATTTTAAATGAAAAATACACATTTTGAAGTTAAAAAATAACTTTTCTAAATATGGTTCCTTTTTCATCCAAATTTCAAAAATGATTTTTGTTGAAAATAAAATAGATCTTGAGCTTTCTAAAACATTCCTACTATCATCATGCCACTACAAGTTGTTTATGAATATAAAACAAAAGTCTAATGTATTTATGAATCAAAACACTAGATCTAGTTTACTATACTAGTTGTAGATGCATGAACTAAGATAGTTATGTGAATGATGAATATATGTATAAATCATAAGTAATAACAAAGATAATAACTCAAATAACAAGATCTAAGGCATAAACGAAAATAAAAGCTACAAAAAATTAGATCTATAAAATATATCTACTTTTCACAATAAAATAAGAATGATACAAGATAATAATATAGAGAAGAGGAGTGTTTCATTTTGGCATCATCATCTTCGCTTTTAAGCTTATGGAATGTCATTTGATGCATGAAGCTCTCACTATACTTTACCTATATCACCTATGGAAGCTTTGGACAAGAGTTTTATTCAAGAATCTTGAAGAAATATGTGTGGGAGCTTAAAGATGGAATAGGGGCAGCTAGCTTCCTTATAAGAACAAGAGAGAAAGAAGAAAGAAAGAGAGGAAAAAGAGAGAGAAAAAGATAAGGAATAGTAAAGGGAAAAATGTGTAAATGAAAGAGAGAGAGAGAAGGAGTGTATTAAATGAAAAAAAAAATAAAACAAGGGTAGCCAAAGTGGGAAGAAGCTGCACGTGAAAGTGGAGAGAGGAGAGAGAGGGAATATGTTGAATTTTGACTTGAAATTGAATTGTGTAATTAATGTGTAAATGTAGCTTCTTGAAGAAGGGTTGAAAGAGGGTTATTTTATTTAATTTTTTGAGTAATTCAAGAGTCAAGGCAGCCATAAAGGAGTCAAAATCTGCTATGAAGTGATATAATGAAGTGTAAAAAGATTGAAGTGAAAAAGAAGTGATATGTGAAAGGTGTTTGAAGTATGTTTGGAAAAAGTACTTTTTATTAAGAAAAATACAAAATAAAATTAGAAAAAATATTTTTAATAAGTGGCAGAATATTTATAAATAAAATTAAATAATTATTTGAATTATTTTAGTATTTCAACAAATATGTTACCGGTATGATCAAAATATGCGAATATGGCTATAAATGATATTTTTATAACCCGAAAAATTCTAAAAAATTATTTTATAAAATAAAATATTTTTCAAATATTTTACAATTATTAAATTAATTCATTTTATTTTTAGTTCGGGTCTTAAATAGAATCTAATCCCGTATAAGCCCGAAACGAACTAAATTTTAGAAAAACATAATTTTCTATAATATATAAAATATTTATCTAAAAATATAAGGGTTTATAAGAATAATAAAATTGTGTAATGAAATAGAAGTGAATAGTGCAAAAGATAATTAATTACCGGTAGTAATGAAAATACGATAAAAGGTTATAACTGTAATTTTTATAACCCAAAAATTATATAACTGATATATTTGGAAATCTTATGAAATTACGAGTCTAACGATACTAATGGTATATTTTTGGTATCTCGAGCCCCGAGACACGCTTTTCGAAGTCTTTATCCGAACTGGGTCGAGATACCAAAAAATATACCATTAGCTACATTGGTCTTCCAAGTGACCGTTAACTACATTGGTCTTCCAAACTCCTCATGATTTGATCGAAATATTTCCTCCTTTTTCGTTCTCTCTCTCTCTTGCTCTCTCGTGGTAGTCAATCAGTTCTTCTTCCGTCATTACTGGTGCTATCTCATCAATGGTCTTCCAAGTGACCGTTCCTTCAGTTTCCATACTGTCATTTCCATTGGTCGAAGCATTTTCCGTCTCCATCGTGGAGTCTGTCCCTTGTCCTCCTCGAGTCTGTCGTCCTTCCAGATAGTTGATGATTCTTAGCTCATCACTAGTCCAAGGTTCCTTGATGTGAAGAATTTCAACCCCCTCATATTCGTATCACTATGGATGTCAATTCTCATTATTGAGACCAGCATGTAAGAAAGCTTCGCAATACACAGTATGACTCATTTCATGCAAAGAAAGTTTGAAAGGAATAAAATAAATTTCCTTTTCCTTTGTTCATAAAGTTAGCAGCAAAGTAATAAAGCAATTTCTCAGGTTTTTATGTGTATATATGGATACATATTTATATAGTACTTAGTGACTAGTTGGTCTTTCTAATTAAAACATATGATCGGGTTTTGTTTGCAAATATTGGCACAGATTTACATAATTAGTCATTTGATCAAATTTAAATTTGAATGAATGAGTTGCTTTAATGTTAATTTAGTAAGGTTTCCATTCGAATTTAGAATACCTATATATGTACATTATTTTATATATTTATATTTGAAGTATGTCATTTAAGGTTATTGCTATTATGTTAAAATTAATGAAGTTATGTATAATTAGAATTTATATGCTATTGGCTATTTAGAATTCTCTCTCTCTCTCTATATATATATATTTCAAAATTCTTCCCATGATTCAAATCTTATGAGGCTTACAATTTGCATGAGGTGGGTTTAAGGCAAAATTGATAGGAAGAAATAAAAAGGCATAAGTTGCCAAAAATCTAACAGTCATAGGTTTTTCATGATAAAAAAGGATTCTTGTGTTGGAAGTGAAAAGGTCAATGTTTGACTTCCTTCTGATCTATTAGGCATGCATTTGTTATATCTCTAAATCCTTATGACAACACACTATAGGGTACCGTGGTATCGCTTTCCATGGAATCATGTGTTATTTTTCTTAGCCAATAGTTGTCTGGTACCTTGCCAATCTACTTACTATCTAGCAGACAAAGAATGGAATAAGAAAGATGCATGAAAACACTAGTTTATTTTGGTTTGATTGTCTTGGTTATAATAGTGGTTTGGTTATGACATTTTTTGGTTTGGCGTATATTGTGATGCCTTGGTTATAAATTTATTGTGCTCTATTTATGATTTGTTGTCATACTAAAAACTTTGAGAACTATTTATTTATCTATTTGTTTATTATTATTTTATTTATTATTGTATAGTTTTAAATCACCATTATGGTTTAATATTAAATTTAGGGTTGGGATTACTATTTTATAGTTTTTGAAGCATATATTAATGTTTTAAAAGTAACTTTTAAGATAAGTGCTTAAGGTCTTATCAATTAATGAGATAATCCATTGATATCTAATTCTATAAATCTTTATGATAATGGAAATATATTACAACGTTATTATTGACACGTGATGTTACTTTTAATTATGTATATAGATGTTGTAATAGTTTTCAAAAAGTAGTTAACTGCTTAAGAAAAATATATCATAATTCATATTGAAGATATTTTCTATATGAGTTCATTACGTTTATAATTTATGTTTACATCATGTGATTCGCTTCTATAGGCTATCCAATAGTATTAAGGCAATTCGAAGTTATCAATGCAGTTAGAGACCATTATTGTTGTGGATGGGATGGTCTATTATTGATATCAACTTATCCGTAAACACACATTTATACTTATTAATTCTAAATGTATAGTAATGTTTTAAATTTTGATAGCCAAATATGTCATGATGTAAGATATAATCCCATCACACAATAATTACATTATAAAATTTAACTAGGTATATTTATTGAAATTTTTGGGATTTCACATATGCTGCTTTTGATCAACCTCCAGCGTGGCTGCAAACTCTAGTAGATATTGTAAAACAATAATTAATGATAATTTGCTAAATGTTTGTTTTGCTGATCTTTTGTATTTTTGAGATGTAAATACCCGTGGTTATCTAAATGAACTGAATTAAATACCTTCATTTTCAATGATATAAATGTTTCAAAAAAAAAAAAAAAAAAGAGAGAATAAAGCATATATATATAAATGTCTAAAGTTGAGAATGTACTAACAATCGAAGTCTAAGGAATGATTCCAAAATATATGTGGATAGCTGAGTTCTCACAATCCTCAATGCAATGCAAGAGTATCTAAATTATCGTGGACTTCAAATCAAATGCCAAATATATATCTTCAAAATTCTATTGGTTTTTAATTACTTCTACTTTATAATATTGCATTGTCTATCCACCAATGAGGAAGTTTTCTCTAATTGAATGTCTTGGATGAAATACCTGTATACTGTTTTTTTTTTCTTTTAAATTACCAATAAACAAGTGAAACAAAATTAACTACCAAAATCCCATAGCTATATCGCATCTATAAAAATAGGATATCAAAATTTACATACAAATCGCATTTTTTTAGTGCCATAGCTATAGCACATTTGACAATCGAGATATATTTGACAATCGCGATTTATCTTTCACATAAATCGCACTTTAGAGTCGCAATATATGAACGGCAAAATTCACAAGTTCTATCGCTCTCTCTAATACATTACGTCACTTCTCCCTTTCTCTTTTCTCTCTCCTCCTATTCTCTTCTTGTTTTTTGCTTATTTTATTCGTCTTGCTTTTTTTTTTTTTCCCGCCTTTCCATTTTGTTCGTATTTCATCTTTCATGTTTAAATATTTGTCACAATTATTAAACATAGTATCCGTACATATCGGTATAGGTATCGTGTTTTTTAATTGCAATATACATATGTTATATAATTTTTATGTATAAGTTAGAATTGTGAAACTATAACGCCCTAAATTGAGAGCATTATTAGCCCGCTACGTGTCTTTACTAGAGATGGATACGCTAAGGCTATTATTCTACTAATACACAAATATATATATATATATATAAACGTTAATCACTCACATAATAGGGTACCTTTTAAAATATTTTATAAAACTTCTGAACAACTTTGTTGGCATAAACAATAGCCAACTCAAATCAAACTAAGACATCTTAAGAAAAAAAATCTAAAAAAAATTAGATTTATAAAAACTTTATAAGATCTTCAACTTTGTCTATCTCCAAACCAGAATATCTAAACATCAGCAGGAAAGTCAGGTCCACTATCATCCTCCCCATAATCCACATAGAAATCATAGCGCCAGATTAAAACTACTGGATCATCACTTGTTCCTGAAAAATAGAAAGGAGTGAGCATAGAGGCTTAGTATGCCATACCACTAATACATGCACATAAATAGGCATTATACAATTGCACATATAACTTAACAACTAATGCAGCAAACATAAGTTATTATCTTTGATTAGCTGACAAACAATACAATAGAACCATTTGCAAATAGTCCTAAACCTGAAGTAACTCATGACTCTATAAAAACAACCAATATGGAAATATAGTAATATATGCATATATTGGTGTTGAGAACTCCCACACACCCTAGGTACTATTTTCTTACCACTCTTCAACTACTAGAATCATCTCTATGCAGAAGTCCACTCGGGACAACCCACACATAGATTATCAAGGTACTATCTTATTAGCAATGGTCCTCCCAATCTACTAAACCTAGCCATAGAAAGCAACACATCGAATTTAAAAACCATATAGCATTAGCTTCATTTGTATATTCTAAACCTATAATCACAAGTAACAAACAAGGTAAGGTCGTACCTGAAATCACTTTAGGAACATAAACCCTAATTTTCATTAAAACACATAATCACATAAATAGAACTATTTCAAAAATGTTTTCATAAGGTAAACCTAATCCCATAATCATCTAAAACCCTAAATTCCAAAAAGAACAACAAACCCTAAACCATAAGAATTAAAATTCCAAGATTCATACACACCTTTCTTCTTTTGATTGTGAAACCACAAAATCTCTAATCACCACTTAGGGTTTTCCCCAAGATTTTTCGAAACTTGACTCCTTTCAATATAAATAAGAAATTCAAAAAAGATTTGATTTTCAAATCAAAAGGATTGAAAAGAATCAATCTTACATGTTTTCTTGATTTTTCTTCCTCTTTGACTTTAGATTGCTAAATCTCCAATAAGGACTTAGGTTTATCTCCACAATTCCCTTCAAAACCAAAAGAGGACTTTAGGGAAAGATTATTTCCTTTAATTCTCTAAAGAATTGAAGAGATTCAACTTACTTAATCTTTATTCTTGATCTCCCTTGGTGCTAAGATCATAGATATAGAGGTTTTGAGAGAATTCTATGGATTATGAATGATTTTAGAGTAGGAGGAAACCTAGATTATATAGAAGACTTGGAAAAACTCTTAATTTTCCAAATAGGAAAGGCTGGGGCTTTGGGAAGAAAGCTGGATAGCCTAGAACTTTCGAACACAATTATGATGCCAGAAGGCCGATCCAACGACAGCGGTGCACAGGTGAACACTGGTGGCATAAAAATTGAAGGCTCGCAGCCTTTGTGGCCGACACAACTGCATCCATTTGCCTTCCATCACATCTCTATCATTTGAAAAACATATAATATATATTATGGTGGACTATAAAACCCTCTTATTTTATATCAAAACACCATTGTTGTTCATTAAAAATCATTTATCTTTATATTACAGAAATTGTATATTAGTAATTATTTTCAATTTGACTTTATTTAGGTAATTATTATTAGTATCAACCTTAAATAGAAAAATATTTTGAATGTGCCTTGGTAACTCAATAGAGTAATTTACAACAATTCCATTGGCAACCCACAAAGATTTCGATAATAACATACATTTCACTAAGAATTTGATTCTTAACATTTACTTACAAGTAATTAACTTAAAATCTTTAGAAATAGGAAAGGCACTAGGCTAAATACATCTATGCCACTATATTTTACGTATAGTTGGATCGATAGAACATGAACTAAGGAAAAGATGGGAAAATTGATAAGGAATATATATATATATATATATAATGGTTGAAACATATTAAAGTAATACATACTCATATTTCGATGCAAGATTTTTTTTTAACTATGGAACATAATGCTATTGATAAAGCTCGAACTCTTATATTGATATGAAAAAGAGGTGAAAAAAGCAATAAGAACATAATTTTATTATTTTGCCTTGTTAGATTAATTTGAAGGAATAAAAAAGCTTACCGATGAATAGCATATGTTTTAGATGTTCATCTCAATCAACAATCTTAATTTTGAAGAAACATGTTTCTAATGGATTTTAGCTCTCCAACGACATTCCTCATGCTTTTCCTTTCCCTTGGCAAATTAGCTGAGCAACAAACTCCAATGTGAAAAATGGCAATTAAATACTCGAAAATTGGTTTTTTTGCATTCATCAAATCTTCCATTTCAACAAGTAATGTTGGGTCCACTATTTCTGCAACTTTATCAGGCAAAGCAACCTTGACAAAACAATTTATATTTATGTTTCCATGGAAATTTTCATCATTTGGTCTCTTCCCAGTGAACAATTCTAGCAGCAAGACACCATAACTGTAAACATCTCCCTGTGTTGATGCAGAAGTTCCTACTTCATACTCTACAATTGGAAAAAAAAAATGTGACAAATTTTAGAATGAAAAACATTTGGAAATTTAAGCTATTGGAGCAAAATGAGTGAAATAGTGACATTTATTATGCTTCATTTGTTTAATGTTTTTACCTGGTGCAATATAGCCAAGGGTTCCCTTGAAACTAATTGAACTTGCCTGGCCCATTGCATTGTGATTTGAGGCATTCAAAAGTAACTTTGAGAGACCAAAATCTCCAACATGGGCAATCATGTCATTGTCGAGAAGAACATTACTCGGCTTGATATCTCGATGCACAATAGGGATTTCATATTGATGGTGGAGATAGTCTAGTGCACAAGCAACATCAATGGCAATATTCAATCTTTGAAGGAATTTTAAATGCTTCTGTGCTTGATTTGTGCCTTCTTTTGTAGGTACCAAATGTAACCAATCTTCTAAGCTTCCATTGGTCATAAATTCATAAACTAGGGCCTTAAATTCATTTCCAGAAAAATCGATGCCTAAACATGCTGTAAGTATTTTAACAAGATTGCGATGTCTAATTCTCTTCAACACCTCATTCTGTCAAGAAACTTCTTGAAGCACCATGTCTATGCAAGTCAAACACCTTGATGGCTACGGCTATTTCACTTGAGTCTAGAATGGCTTTGTAAACCGAACCAAAGCTACCACTTCCAAGCTTGTTAGTTAATGAGAAACCATTTGTAGCTTTTAGAAGATTCTGGTATGATAATCTTGACAAAGGATCACTTGAAGAGATTTGTGAAGCTCTACTTCTTTTTGTTCTTATCCAATATGAAAGGAAGAAGCATATAAAAGATAATATTCCAAAAAGGCTACCAAACACACCAAATAAAACATTGGCAGTAGTATGAGATGCTTTCTTATGTGTGATTCCCATATTACATTTTTGCAATGTTAACTCAGGTATACCACCACATAGTTTTTTATTTGCAATGATTGAGAATCTACTAACATTCTTGAAAATTCCATCTTCTGGCATCGGGCCTTCAAGATTGTTGTGTGATAGATTTAAGTTCTCTAAGAACATCAAGTAAGCAAATGATCTTGGAATTTGGCCAGATATATTATTTCGAGAAAGATCTATCACATCAATACCTCGTACAAAACCTAAAGATGGTGGAATCATCCCTTCAAAGAAATTTCCTTGCATATATAACCGTTGCAAACTAAAACATTTCCCAAGGCTACTAGGAATTGTTTGAGACAACATGTTTTCAGCGACATTTAACATGTTGAGTTGTTGCAAATTTCCAAATAGTTCAGGGAGTGGTCCTAGAAGATGATTTTGTGACACATCCATTGCAATCAATGATGAGATTTGGAAAATTTCAAGGGTATGCTTCCGAGTAGATCATTCCCATGCAGATACAAAAAGTTCAAACTATTGCAATTGCCCAGAGTATGAGGTATTGTGCCTTGAAGCTTGTTATTTGCTAATGATAGGTTGTATAATTGCTTCAAATTTCCAAGAGAAGATGCAATGTTTCCTAACAAGTTGTTATCACCTAAATCTAAGATTACTAACTTTTCAAGATTTCCAATGCTTGAGGGAATTTTACTAGACAATTGATTTTTTCCTATTGATAATAACTCTAAATTGATTAGGTTTCCTATCTCAATAGGAATTGGTCCGATGATGTCATTGCCTCTCATGCCTAGTGTATCAATGGATGACAAATTGCCGATACACTTAGGTAGTATTCCCCCAAGATTGTTATATGATATATCCACCGACTTCAAGTTAGTGTTATTAGTTAAGGAGCATAAAAAATCTAAGTCATCAGCACTTCTATTCCCAAAATGGTTTCTTGAGACCCAAAAGCGTCTAATTTTGTGAAGTTTTTCCAAAGAAAAAAGTTCACCAGTAAGTTTGTTGTAAGCCATGGCAAACCAAATCATATTCGAGGCATTATACAGTGAAACAGGAATATTCCCTGTTATATGATTTAATGAAATGGTGAAAATCTCCAAATTCGAGAGGGTGTTAAATAGGTATGGAGGAAGACTTCCATTAATCAGGTTATTGGTGGCATTGAACACTAACAAAGAGGAAATATTATACATTGAGGTTGGAACGGGGCCTGATATTCTATTTGACATTACATTAAAAAATGTAAGTTTATTGAGTTGTCCAAGGCTGTTAGGAAGGACACCGGTTAATTTGTTATCGCTAAGGTCAAGGGCATCTAAACTTGACAAATTACCAATTGAAGGAGGGATATGTCCTTGAAAGTTGTTTCTATTCAACATAAGGTAAATGAGTTTCGACAAGGAGCCTAGCTCTACAGGAATATCACCCCCGAGATGATTGTAATGAGCAAACATTTCGGTAAGGCTGTAACAATTTGATATATTGAGGGGATCAAACCAGTTAGTGAGTTATTGAACAACCATAGAAGCCTCAATTTCTTAAGACAGCCTATTTCATGAGGAATATCACCAAAGAACCTATTGTTTTGCAAAAACAATCCCCTTAGGAAACTCAAATTGCCTACGTATGGAGAGATAGTACCTGTAATTTCAGAAGAATTTAGAAATATTTCCTTAACTCTCTTGTGTCGGTTACTGCATCTAACTCCATACCATAGGCAAAGAGGTGTTGACTCATTCCACTCCATGACTTGAAGAGGGTCACTTGTTATTTTGGACTTAAATTCTAGAAGAGCCTCGATATCTATTGTCTCATTTTTTGTGTAAGCAAAGGCAACATAAATAAGAATAGAATGGCTAATTAGGAAAGCTAATTCTCGGCGTAAAGCCAAAACGGCCATGATATAAACTTTCAGACTGGTCTGGGATGCAACTTATTTTCAATTTGCTACACTAGAAACTGTTGTGGGGTAGGAAAAGAAGACTTGGGTAGATTACTATTTTATAGCGTTGCGGGTTCTCCTATTTTATAAACCTCCAAAAAATTTGGTTAAGTGGTTATGAAATCAATGCCATGAAAACCACGTTACAACTTTGTCAAGTCAAAATCTTTGGCGCTATATTTATTTCATGCCATTGCATTGATATAGATCCCTCCAACTCGGTCAACTACAATATGTATACAGAATATACATATTTAGCTTTTGAAATACGATGGTAAAAAAATGTTGACGTAGAAACCTTATGCGAATTTGGTGGAATTATTCATGTTACTTTTTTGGAATGAGTGATAAACTGGAATGAAACATAATTTGGTTGCATTATTCACACGATTCCATTAAGTTTAATCTTGGAGTAAAATGATGCAACAACATCAGGCAATACAAAGCAAGAGATATTCATGAATGTTCAAATAAAGCAAGCAGAGCAAATTATTTGCTTTAATCATGGACGCTACATCACAATACGAGTTCAACATCTAATAAAAAACTTCGTAACAGGTTAATTAGTGGCTGGACAAAAACAAAACAAAAAAGGCCAATTACTCAGAATTCTCTTTAAATTTACGTAAATGCATCATCTAAAAGATCTTGTAGCAAGGTTAATTAGTTTGAATTCGCTTTTCGATATCGCATTTGATCTGAAATTCATAGCATTATACATCTACACAGGGATGTAGTTATGTAGTGGAACAGTTCCAAGGCTGCATACTCATTGTATCACCCCTATTTAATGAGCTTTGACTAGCCAGTAGCCTGAGATTTCGCAATTAGTGCTAGAAAAGTTATAGGGAGAAACGTTACCACCGAGGATGCCTCCTAAAAGCATATCGAATAGAGGCCCTTAACTCAGTTTTATATGCTAAGAATCTATCTTTTTGAGCTTTTTTACCATTGTGCTAAGATCTTTAAAGAAGCCACTAATCAAAGACTAAAAAGTTATTGTATTTTAAATTTTATACAAATGTCAACACCCCCAAAAAAAAGACAAAAACATGGCTATAAATTTATTTTGCTTATTTTTTTGAAGTAATGAATAGAGAATAAGTTGACATGGCACTTAGGGATAATAAAATGAAGAATCTTGAATAAAGTTAAAAGGTTTTTCAAGAAGAAAGATTCTTAAGGAGCTAAAATAGCATCTAAAGACCTTAAAAGCTCTTCGCATTGAACATGCATTAAGAATCCTAAAAAATGTTGCAGCCTTGAAAATACAACACACATGAACTTGATAATTTCTTATCACCATCTTCATTGTGTGGTCTCTCAAAGATTTCATGTATTTACTTTCTATTATGGTCTTTACATAAGCTTAAAAAGAGTTAAATCATATATAAATGCTCCGAGCAGTGTATATAGACTGCAATGCTGAATAAAATGGCTTCAATCATATGATGAATTTATTTGGGTCCATTTCCTTTTGTATCACTTTCTTTAGTAGGCCTCCACAGCTTGGAAAATAAGATTTACTTTTTGTCGTTTTTACTTTATAAATTTCTCTCTTATTAAAATTTTATTTCTATACTTAATAGAAATCATGAGATTAAGTTTCATTTACAATACCTGAACTTTTTTGTTTATAATGGAACTGTACTTAAAGAAAATTTTGGATCGAGAAAGTATTTGAGCTTTTCAAAAGATCCACGTAAAGTACATTACATATAAACTATCCATTTTTTCGTATGCTCGCTAACTTGGCAGGTAAAACTAACTGAATTTTTTTTGTCCATGTGGCATTTTTATTTTCTATACTTTTTTTTCTCTCTCTTTTCCAGCACACCAACCAACCACCCCCCACGCCCCCCCCCCCCCCCCCCCAAATCAACACACACACACAACAGAAATTTTTCATTTTTTCGTCTGCTTGCTAACATGGCAAGTAAAACTAATTAAAATATTTTTTGTTGTCCATGTGGCATTTTAATTTTTTATACTTTTTTCCTTACTCGCTCCCCCCTCCTCCTCTTCTAAGCCTAATTTCAAAACTGAAGCTCATACAACAACAACCACCAGCTTACACGCATCACTTGACCTTCACCACCACCAACTTCTCATCTTCTTGTAACAACCATTGACCGAAACCTACCATCACTTATCCTCCTCTTTCGACATTACCCCCTTTGTTTCTCTCTCTCACAAACCCACCTCACTCTCTCTCTCTCTCTACCCAAACAACAACCCACATAGCTACACTCATGCATCTCCACCATGCTCGAGACTCGTAACCACCACCCACTGATATACCCTAGATTTGAAACATAAGTCAAATTAAGAAAGTAATATTGATTAACATGAAGATATAGTAAATTTGAACCATAAGTTATATTTGAGTAATTAATTACAAGTTAGATAATTTAGCTAATTAAATAAATGTTAAATTGTAAATTATAATTTGTTTAGATAAATTAAAAGAATAACTTAAATTGAATTAGTAAGAATCAATGACATTGTTGTAATTAATGATATATTTGACTTCATAAGTGAATTATATAATTTTAAGTAATTGAATTTGGTAGTGTAGTAAATTGGCATAATAGAGTAATAATTGAATTTAATTGGACAATAGATTAAACCAATTATTAATCATTATCCAAAATAATATACATTATTATTAAGTCACAAAACAAATCAATTCTTAATTTTAAATTTCTTAAATTGCAAATTTCCAAACATTACTATCTCTAATTAACTCACATGCCAACTCATCATATCATGTCACTTGATATTAACTTTCCCTAATTAACACACATACCTAATGGATCTAAAGTCATCATAAAATTATCACGAAATCACATAAAATCTCTCATAATCTTACACATTGGATATTGTAGAATCAATAGAAATCTACAACAAATCTTTCTTCTCATATTTACACACCAAGCCTTCTCATATCATACCACAAGATATACCAAATCTTTTCTTTCGCCTATATACACAAAATCCTAGCACCTATACACACTACACCATATAGGATAATCCCATACTACATCAAAGATTTTCTCTCTTCCTTTTTCTTTCTCTTCCACCAAAAATCTCCTCCCATTCTCTTCATCTCCTACAAAAAAAAAAAAAAAAAAAAAAGAGAAATCCTTAACTCAAACACACCAAAAACCCTCTTCTCTTAGTCTCTTAAAAAAAAAAAAACCATCAATAGTCCTACACAATTGTGCATTAACAAGGTAAAGTAATTCCTAATGCTCATACCATTCTTTTACCTATTCAATATCAAGTCTAATCTATATTTTCAATCTGATTCTTAAGTGATTCTCAAGATAAAATCAAGGTTGAAGTTAGAAGCTTCATCAAATTGCTAGTAATAGTAGGAAGGTTTAGGAGTTTATCAAGATTATATTGCAATTCTAGTAAGTTATTTTCAACAAATTAAATTTTTTTGATACTATATAAGTTTCAAATTTGGAAATTATGTTTGAGCGTGTTCATGATATGATTTTGATAAATTATTGCTCGTATCGTATGATTTACTCATAATACATGCCTAAACTTGAATTAGTTTAATAAACAATGAGAGAAACATGCTATCTTAAATCTAAAATTTGAATATGTTTTTATGATGTTTTCATAGAATGTATTAAGCACTAGATAATATATGTATGAACATGCATATTATGTTAATCTAAATCGTTGATTTGCATTAATTTTGAGTAAAAATTTGTAAAATAAATAAAGATTTCTATTGTATATGATCTTAGGTGAATTTATACATGTTATAGTGCATGAAATCATTTGAAAATAATATATTATTATTTATGCAATTTAATAACAATTTTTAATTAATATTGTGATAACTTGCTTAATTTATGAATATTGTTGAACTTGTACATGATGATTTGATTCGTCAATTTGATCTTATAATTATGTTAAAATTTATGAAATAATTTGTGGATTGAATTAAAATAATAATGCGATAATGTATTGAATAACTAAAACTGAACCAAATTTGGATTTAGTAAAATAATTTTGAATTGAACATATTTGATATATTGTCCTATTAAAATATAAATTTTAAGTTAAGTAATTAAATAATATAATATAAGAAGTTAAAGTATAATTAATTGGTATACCTATTAGATTATAATATAAATATGGGCTTAATAAATATTATTAAACTTACTATGGACTTTAATGCATATTAATAGGTTTAATACTTAAATTTGTCACTTCTAGATTTTGCTCCTAATTGTTGAGTTAATACATTATAAGAAGTGAGATCCTAATTAAAAATATATGTCATATATGACTTTAATTGAACTAATTAATTAAAGGAATATTTTCTTATAAGTGAACAGTTGTTCTAAATCTTATATGAGGCAACTTTTATTGAATAGATACCTGTTTATGATCGAGCTTATCATCTAATCCATCTCAGAATATCTCTATTTTATCAAGTACACAGTGACATGTGTGTTTTCTTAGGATAGGCATTCTCAAATGGACAAATTTCAAAGACACCTAATAATTGAGTGTATTGTTTGTGCTTGTGTCCTTGAATCTGGGTTTAGGAGCGACAACCTTGCTAGACAATACCAGCATAGTAGTTAGGCGCTTAGGCCACTCTTATTCTTTTTATTGATATATTGTTAGTGGCTTGACAGGTAGCTGATGGGGTAAACGGTATCAGGATTATAACATTCATTTATGTTTGGTGAGAAGTCGTATATGTAGTTCACGACTATAGGTGTTGATTCAACTGACATATAAATATAGACTGAAATAAATGGAGATGTGTAACGACTGTAAACCCTAGACGAGGCTATTACATAGAGTGTTCTTATAAGAGGTTAAGGTATTCGACCTACCTTAATAAACTCTCTAAGTAGCTGCTATTCAGGACCTCCAGATTCCCATAACTTGTTGTTTGGAGTGTGAGTACTCCCATGTTGATATGGCTTTCTTTAAATAATAACCTTAAACTATTTGTTGTGCATTGCATATAGTCTTGGTGCGTATGTCATATCGTGTGTGTTTGCGTTGTTGTGTACTAGGCTTTGGCTCACTTCTTTACTTTTCAGGTGTTGAAGATGATTTAAAATGGATTACTATGATTACGTAGACCATGGTTTAAATATTGGTGAGAGATTCGATAAGTTGGACACTTAGACACACAGGATATGATAATTTTTATTCACGAAGAGTCGGATATTTATATTGTAAGGTTTTAAGGAAATACTTTTGATGTCTTTCGTTGTATAATTTCATTAGACACTATTATTTGTATAATTTAAATAATGATTTCTTAAATCTAAATTAACTATCATCAACATTGAAAGAATAACCACTTCTTTATAGTAGTATGATCAAGACTTAGGTATTATGCGTGGGACTGTTGATGCTGTAGACCCTATTTAAGGCATGACAATACCCACATCCATAATCGCTTATCCACACCAAAACAATAACTATCATCCGACACCAACCAACACCATTCTTAGGTCACCAACTTTAAATGCCCAACATCTCACCACCATTCTCTCTCTCTTTCTGTGCAAGTATTCGTAATGTCTCGAGATTCCCTTTATCTTTTGTTTTAATGGGTATTGATTAAATCTTAACCATTTGGTTTCAATGTTCTAAATACTACTCGATGCATAAAGACCAGCATAAACTTAACTCTAATTTTGATTTTGACTCATAAATTTAAAAAAAAAATGGAAAAAGAAAAAGAAAGAATTGGGGGGACATACACCCATCCGCTTGCCCTTGCCTCTAGCAAGGAGAATAACGGAGACGCTTTTCCCCTCAACTTCAAGGGACTAATACATTCGAACTCAGACATAATAATAATAATAATAATAATAATAATAAACGAAAGACATATAGTAGTACTAGTTTGATTTAGGGAATTGGGAATAGAAGAGGAATGAATTTAGGGGATGATTGAGGTGGAAGTAAAAGCACTGTCTTTGTCAATGAATCATGCATCCACGTTCACCCTTAGTCCATCAAGAGAGAGAGAGAGAGACAGAATGAGAAGAAAGTAAAAAATATTAAAAAAAATGAAGAAATTTTTTTTTTTTTTATTTGGGGTTGGGAATTTGAAGAAGAAGATGATGAAGCTCCTTGGTGGTGTTGTTTTCTTAGTAGAGAGAGAGAAGAAAAAGGTCAAAAGATGAAAAAAAAATTGCCACGAAGATAAAAAAATATATATATATTTTAGTTAATTTTATTTGTCACGTCTACAAGCAAACGAACAATGATAGTTTCCATCCAAATATATTTTAAATGAAAATTTTAAAATGTTCAAGTATTTCTCCTTATAAAATTTCTTTAGATGCAATTCTGTTATAGACCAAATAATTTAGGAATCATGAATCAAACTTTCTCGAAATTAGGGAAGTAAAAATCTTCTATTCTTAAGTTAAAAAATCGTAAAACTATTAACAGGAACTTCACCCAATTATCTCAATGGACATTCTAACGAACTGCCGAAAGCACTTCTTGAATCAGACGGTACTTGTTTAGAAGTCTAGATTGGGCATTCGAACGTAGGGTTACAGAATGTCATCTCTGTCCTGTAGATGGACTTCTTTCAAACTTTGGCTGGTGGTGTTCAAATGGTCCATTAGCAGCTGAAACAGGACATTTTTTCATATGTTTCCTACATCCAATCTCGATCCACTTCACTTGACTCATGACAGCAATGCACATCTTGCCAGCAATTTAGCATGCTTATTAGTTACCTCCTTTATCACTGTATTCTACTCCTACTTCTGATTAAATAATTTAATAAGGTTTCTAGTGCAGATACCATTAAATTATATTGTTAGCTTCAGAACCTGCCATCCCAAGGTGGTTTATCTAATAGGAATTGATAGTGTTTTTACGAGAGTTCCTATTTAGAAAAGGATCAGGCCGGACATATGATAGCTTAAATGTGGAACAGTATGAGGAAATTAAAAGAACAGAGATAAAAAGTTATCAAAAATTAAAAATATGGTTGCTATTGGCAAAATAGAAATCTTTACAGAGTTTGGTGAAATGACATAGCTTGGCTACCACCAATTAAGCCAAAAAAACAAGTTCGATGAGAATATAGTAACTTCTATATAAAATACGATGTTAAGCACACTGATGGCTCTCAATGTAACGGTTGTTGAACCTTACAAAGGCCAGCAGGATCACATAGCTGCTAGGTGAACATTTAATTTTCCTCAGGCTCAATGATTTGATTTCCACCAAAATGTAAGAAAAATGGAAATTTAGTTCAATGTCTACTTGCAAGACACTTCTTTCCTCTTCAGAAAAGGGCATTCTCTTTGCTCTTAATTACAGAGTTCTTCATGATTTTTAAATTTATTGTAGGAATCGACCAATGACTATTGGTGGCAAATTATATGAGCCAAACTTTTTGTCTTTGTATTAATTTCATCAATGTCAACTCATCTAAGTCAGTCAACTCTAACATGTCTACAAAACAGTTGTACGTCAGTCTCTTGTATACTTCTTGGTCAAAAAAAAAATCTCTTGTATAATTCATGTGACAGACGATCATGATTAATAACATATCTACATCAGATATAAATGCTGCTGGATAGCGTAGAAAGACCGGAGTCCCGAATAGATTGGCTCGAGTACGTGACTAAAGAGAGGTTAGTCTTCCTCTATTATTTTCCCTTGAAATTTTGTCACAATACTTATTAGAAATCATGAAAGCGCAAAAGCTTTTGAAAAATTTCGAAACTTTTTAAGAATAATGGAAAAATTAAGGTTTGTGTTACGCTATGCTAAAACCTTTTAAAGAAATGCATTAATTTGCATATGGTGAGGACTCATCTGTAGCATTTTGAAAACTATGGTTAAAAACATCAAATTTCAACCTTAAGGTAATTTCATATATGTAGACTCTCTTCTTTCTAACTGCTAGAATTTAATATTTGATAAAAATATGCAAACAATTCCTGGGAAACTTCATTAAAATGAAGCATATGAAGTTTCATAATGGATGTACATCTAGTTAAATTAATTTGTCTTTTCACTGTTTATTTGCGAATATTTTTGGAGTTTACTAGGACTCGAGATGCATGGATCATTGTTTTGCCTTTTCATTGTTAATTTGTGAATATTGAACTATACTATGACTTTTTATTCTCAAGGATCTGTAAGTCTATGGTTCGTCCTCTGTATCCCTGAGAAGTTTACCATTAAATTTGTGTGATTGTTTATACTAAATCAATCAAAATGCTCGTGTCAAGCATATGAAATTTATTCAACATGTTGTGTGCATATATACAAGTCGTTACAGATACAAAAATATTGTTGTTAAATGAAATTTATTCCTCTAATGTTGAACTTTTAGTGTTGACAGTTGTGTACACTATAAGGTTTGTAGCAAATGTTTTATCTCTAATAACTAGGCCTGATAAACATGCTGAGGTGTGGCGGATTTAAGCATCTCCATGGATTATTATCCCACCGTTATGTCCTTCTACAATGATGGTAACAATCTCCCAGTCAAAGTAGTTCCATTTAAACTATGACTGTTTTTCAGAACGAGGTATGCTGCCTAGGTTTTGAAAGCAAATGATGACAAGATGTCGAAGCATTTTTGAGGCAGTAGGTAGCGTGCATATAAGGTCCGAAACAAATATTTTCGATGCTTGGATACCTAAATTTTGATACTGTTAGGGAAAATAATAGTAATGAAAAGCTGTGTCGTGGAAACCACTGCCCTGAACGCGAAATTCGGGCACGACCGTGGTGCAATCGACAACGCCATTCGCTTCCCTAAGGTTAACACAGCCACTCCAGTCGCACGTGCACTCGTGAGATGGAGTTGGAATAACAACTACAAATGCCCAGAACCGAAAACAAAAACGAGAAGAAGAAGAACAAGAAAAAATGACGATGAATCGGAACAACGCATCCTTCTGTAAACAAAAGCAGTATATATAAAACCGTTTTTGAAACGTTACCAACAAAATTATCCATTGAGAAAAATCCGGGCACAACATGGAGATCGTGCCTTTCAAATTGGGAAAAATAACCGCTCATTTGAATGATTCAAAACACGTTGTTTTTTTTTTTTCTTTTCTGACGAATTCAAACATAATTTGTTAAAAATCAAATTCAAAGATATAGCCCAGCCCAGACCGGCGGCGCACGCTTGTGGTCATTGTTTCAAAACCCACTCATGCACTTTTTGAAACCACATAGAAGGAAAGTTTATTAAACATGATAAAATTTAGTTTTTCAAGCAATGTGGGACAATGCTTGAAAAGCATATAGTCATTCCCAACAGATACTTCTATTAATTTGGTTGCCAAAAAAGTTAAAAAGGAAGAATGTTCAAAATTCTAAAACAGATATGGCGAAGAGTTTCCAAAGATTTCATGTAAAAAGGCAAGGAGACATAGAAACTCTATAAATGACACCTTTCCAAATGAATGGATCATAAGTAAACATGTAGTAGTTGGACATAAAAGAAGAATCCTCACACTCGATGGGCTACATTTCACAAGTTACCCCAATATTGCTCCATTTATGGATATCAGGACCATGACATTTACCGTGTATTAAAATGGGCATTTTATAAATGCAAGTGGTCTTGATGAACATACTAATTGGTTGAAGGATTCTAGATTTTCTGCAAATGATGAACCTGCTTTGAATTAAAATATTTCCATCCCATCTTTTTTCCATTAACCTTTTATATTTCATTTTCATAGCTAAGGTATTTAATAACTCAAAAAACTAATCTTCTTTAAATTGTTAATTGCTCGTTCATGTCTGGTCTAAATAGTTTCACTTTTATTTTACCAATTTGTTGAGAAATATCACAGAGAAATCACAAGAATAAAATAATCGAAAAGAATCAACACAAAGCACAAGAGAATTTACGAGGTTCAGCAATGTGCCTATGACCTCAAGAGCAGTGGTTATATTTTTATATATGGAATCAAATTGGGTTACATCATCATAAATAATTAACCCTAGCTGATACAATTTTACAAAATTATCCCTATACCGTACTGCTCCATTCTGCTCCAGTCTAGCATCTGCCTTGTTTACCTTTATGCATATATTTATCATATGAGTAATATCAAAAGGGGGAAGAAAATTAGATGCTAGGGGTTACGAGTTTGTCCTTTTAGATAAATTTGAAGGAAAATTATTTACTTTGGTAAATGGAGTATGTTTAAGATGTTCCTATGAATTGACAAGATTAATTTTCAAGAAACTTCTTCCTGATGCACTTCGACTGTCTAACAACATCCCTCATACCTCTCCTTTCCCCAGGCAAAGCAGCTGAGCAGAAAACGCCAATCTTAAATATAGCAACTAACCACTTCAAAAATGATTTTCTTGCATTGGACAAGAAAATGTTGCGATCTTCTCCTTTTGATACAATTTCAATGCTAAAACTTCTTTTTGCTTCTATTTGGAAAAGGAAGAATTAGAAGAAAAAAGAAATCCGCAATTGATTATAATGGTGGTGCATTTTTCATTCAACAATAGCATCCGATTTATATGAATATTTTGACTCTTCGTATTCAAAAACATAACAGAAAACAACTTTTCAATGTCTATATTAAAAACGCATTATAAATATTAATAATTATTAATTAATTCAAGGTTATTTCCTCACATCCCCTCATAAACTTGAATTCTCACTAATCAAAGCCTTGCTTGTAATCTTGAAAAATCTTTAAACTTCAGCAGTTTGGTGAATATATCAGCAGCTTGATGTTGAGACTTGACATATTCCAGTTGAACCTCATTTTTGTTAATGCTTTCTCTTATAAAATGAAATCTTATATCTATATGCTTGCTCCTTTCATGAAAGATAGGATTCTTTCCTAATATTATGGTTAATTTGCTATCAAAAAAGATCTTAGTAACTTCATCTAGAGACATTTATAGCATCTTCAGCAAGTTTGTTAGCCAAATAGCATGACAAAAACAAGTAGTAGCAGTAACATACTCTACTTTCACAAGTTGACAGAGTTACAATTGGTTGCTTCTTTGAACACCATGTGAATGTTGTACCTCCAAGACTAAATAAAAAACTTGCAGTACTCTTTTTATCATTAATATCTTATCTTAAATCACTATCACTATGACCAACTAAGTTAAAGTTTTTGGAGGATGAATATAGTAACCCATAATCCAGTGTGCCTTTAACATATCTCAAGATACTTTTAGCAACTTTAAAATGTGTGGAAGTTGGTAATTCCATGAATCAGCTTATAATACCAACTCCAAGAACAATATCTGGCCTTGTGCATGTCAAATACCTCAAGTTTCCAATTACCTTTCTATAGTGTAGTATCTCCTTCTCAGCAACATCAACCCTTGATAACTGACTCCACAATCAACCAATGTAGAGACCAGTTGGCAGTTCTTCATGTTAAATTTCTTTAAAACTTTGGCTACATAATTCTTTAGAGAGACAAAAATGCCTTCATTTGATTGCTTCACTTCAATTCAAAGATAATAAGACATAAGTCCTATATCTGTCATCTCAAATTCAGCAGCTATCTCCTTTTTGAAGTTATCAAATATTAATGAATTATGACCTGTAAAGATCATATCATCAACAAACAAGCAATCAATTAACATATCACCATTCTCCTTTTTCTTTACATAAAGATCATATTCATTTGGACACTTGATGAACTCTTTTTGCTTGAAGTAGTCATCAATGCGACTATACCAAGCTCTTGGTGCTTGTTTTAAACCATACAAGGTCTTCCTTAACTTTAACACTTTATCTTCTTTTCCTTGAAAAATAGATTTTTTAGGAAAAAGTGTAGAAGCTGATGCAGAAGGGGTTTATTAGGGACAGTTTGAGTCCATGTGCTATACCTGCATTACTGAAACCTAAGAAGGATAGCAGTTAGCGAACATGTATTGATAGTAGAGCTATCAACAAAACCACTATTAGGTATAAATTCCTAATCCCTCGCCTAGAGGATATGCTGGACAGACTGAGTGGAGCAATTGTTTTTTCCAAGGTGGATCTGAAGAGTGGCTACCACCAGATTCGGATTAAACCAGGGGATGAATGGAAGATAGCCTTTAAGACAAAGGAAGGGCTCTGTGAGTGGTTAGTGATGTTGTTGGCCTCAGCAATATACCCAAAACATTTGTACTGGTTATGAATCCGTATTGAAACCTTTTATTGGGCGATTTGTCATGGTTTATTTCGATGATATCTTGATTTATAGTAAGTCGAGGATGAACACTTAAAGCATCTTTAAAGTTTTTTAACTGTTTTGCTAGAAAATAAATTATATGCAAATCTGAAGAAGTGTACTTTTATGGGAAAAAGGCTGTTATTTATGCATTTTATTATTAGCAGTGATGGAATAATGGTTTATGATGAAAAGGTGAGGGATATTAGAGAATGGTCATTCCAAAAACAATAATGAGTTGAAAGTTTTCTTGAGTTGGCTAGTTTCTATAGGAGGTTCATCAGACACTTCTGCACTATTGTTGCTCCTTTAACTCAATGTCTACAGAAAGGGAAATTTCAGTGGGGAGATGAAGCTGAGACTAGCTTTCCTTTGTTAAAAAAGAAGTATGTAGTGCTCCTATATTGTCACTTCCTGATTTTGACAAACTCTTTAAAGTTGATTGTGATGTTAGTAGAGTAGGTATAGGGGTTGTGCTATCTCAAGAGAAAAGACCAATAGTTTTTGTAGTGAAAAGCTATGTGAGACTAAGAGGAGTTGGTCGATGTATGATAAAGAGTTCTATTCTATAGTGAGGGCCTTAAGAGTGTGGGACATAATCTGATAGGGAAAGAGTTTGTGTTGTACTTAGACTATGGAGCTTTGAAGCATCTAAGTAACCAGACTTGGATCAGCAAAGATATACATGCCAGATGGATCCAATTTCTACAAAGGTTTCCATTTAAGCTAATACACAAATCTAGAGTACATAATAAAGTAGCTAATCCCTTGAGTAGGAAGACAGATGTACTAGTAGTGATGAGTGCTGAGATAATGGGGTTTGAGCAAATGAAAGAACTCTATGCAGAAGATGTTGACTTTAAGAGGATCTGGGAGAAGTGCAACACTAAAGAGCCTTGTAGTGAATATCACATACATGAGGGGTATTTAATGAAGGGTAATTAGTTGTGTATCCCTGAGTCATCATTGAAGGAGAAATTGATTAGGGATTTGCATGGAGGAGGATTGGTAAAACATCTAGGGAAAGATAAATCCCTTACAGCAGTAGCTAATAGGTATTATTGGCCCTAGTTGAGGAAAAATATGAGAAAGATTGTGCATGATGATATATTTGTCAAACATCTAAGGGACAATATCATAACACTGGGCTATATACACCATTGCTAGTGCCTGAGAACATATAGAAGGACCTCTCCATGGATTTTGTGCTTAATTTGCCTTATACCCACTCAGGTGTTGACTCTGTTTTTGTTGTTGTTGACAGGTTTTCTAATATGGCCCACTTTATTCCTTGTAGGAAAATTGTTGATGCTCAATTTAATACCAAATTGTTTTTCAGAGAGGTAGTATGACTACATGGGGTTCTAAAGTCTATCACATAAAATAGGGACACCAAATTCTTGAGTTATTTCTCAAAGACACTTTAGTACATGTTCGACTCATCATTGAACTATAGCAGTACAACTTACCCACAAGCAGATGGACAAAAAGAGGTGAAAAACAGAACTCTTGGTAATTTGATGAGGAGCATATGTGGAGAGAAGCAAAGACAGTGGGATGTAGCATTGGCTCAGGCTAAGTTTGCTTATAACAGCTCAGTTCATAAGACTACAGGAAAGTCCCATTTTTCTGTGGTTTACACTAGCACGCCCAGACATGCATTGGATTTGATTAAATTACCTAAAGGGGTTGATTTTAGTCAAGCTACTGAAAATATGGATGAACATTGTCAAGCTATCACAACTGAAGTTAGGGATAAGATTGAGAAAGCAATGCAAAATATAAGAAAGATGTAGACAAGCGCAGAACGGAACGGTTGTTTGAATTAAGGGATCAAGTGATGGTTATTCTGAGGAAGGAGTGGTTTCCTATGGGTAAATATAGCAAGTTGCAGCCTAAAAAGTATGGTCTATTCTAGGTTATTGGAAAATTAATGACAACACATATGTAATTGGACTTCCCAACAGCATGGGCATATTGAAGATTTTCAATGTTGCTAACTTGTTTCCCTTCCACATGGACAACTTACCATTGTATCCAGATGAGAACTTAGGGTTGACTTCTTTGCAGGTAGGAGAGATTGATTTAAAGGAATTAGCCAATACATTCTTGAAGAAATTAGAGTCATCACAAAAGCAAAGGAAGGAAGGATTGAAGAAGGGTGCTAGCCTTTAAGGCTAGCCTTATTGAATGTACGTACGCTGGCCAGTACACTACTGATGTTGGAATAAAGGCCACCGGCCTTGCTGATGTACACCATCAGCCTTCAGCCAGCTTACAAAGTCTCTCGAGAGTAAATGTTTAAAACTAGCTCCTAAGCCGCCATCTTATATTTTTAGGCCACCAGCATACATTATTTAAGTTGCCAACATTGGATCAACATACATTTAATTGACTTAGTTTTTATTAATTCATTTTAGGGTTTCTCGTAATGGTATTTATAGGCAAGTTTCGACCTTTTTCATCGGGCCATCATATTTTGACATTGAAATACACTTTGAGATCTCATCTTAGTAAAGTTGCAATCGTTTGCAATCTTGGTTTCTAGATTCAAATGGTGTGTTAAGTCTATGTTTGTTTTTGCTTTCCCCTCTGCGTCATTGGACTTAGCCAAAGTTGATCAATTTTAACACTCCTTATTTATATATTTTGGCATAATTTCAAGCATGTCTGTAATATCCCACACTTTTCTCATGGGAGTGCTTTGGTGAAAATATTCGCTACTTGATCTTTTGTATGTTGATTTACTTATTGGATGTGACATTTTTGTCATTATTATTATTTTTTCGATCAATCACTATGAAGTTGTAGCTCTCATATATATATTATATATATATATATATAAGAAGTTTTGTTATTCTAAGTAGTTATTTTGGAAATGAGTTTTCTTTGTCAATTAAATTTAACATTGATGCTAATGATGTTGGTGTATTAAGAGACCTCTCTTGATTAGTCCATTTTGGTGACCTTTTGATTCTTGGCATCATTATTGTCTACTCTACCTTTTTTCTTCATTGCTATTCCATATGGTATTTTCACTGAAGTCAACATCTACTAGTATGTTTATTGGTCTTCAAATAGTAGATTCTATATCGTTTGAGCTAGGTACTATAGTCAAGGAAGATAAAAATTTCAATCTTCTCTTCCAAATTCTGCATTTTCATTGCTGGAATGTGTAAAAGAGGAAAAAAATTCCTCCATAAATGTGAAGAAGTTAAACAGATGGATTTTATTAGCATCAAGCTTCAATAGGAGTGATAGGAGGAGCCAAAAGAGAGAGAACCTTCATTAGCCAATGCCAAGAAATTTAAGTTAAGAGCTCTCATTTTTATTGAGAATAACAAACTTGCTCTTTTTAATAATTTAAAAATTGTATTTACTTTATTTTAAAGGTTTATGTTTGTTTTAAATAGTAACCATTGATATTTTTAGTAATAGTTTTTATATAAAAATGTATCCTCTGCTATTGTAATTGTAAGGAAAAAGAAAATAAAATTAGCTTAAGAAAAGTTTATTTGGGTTGTAACCTGTCTATATATTTTCTTGTCTAGTCATTATATCAAAAGAGTTTTGGAATTTGTAAATTCCGATTCTAACATCTAGTATCAAAGCTTGAAGATCCTAACATTTTTTTTTTTTTTAGTGTGTCAATATGACCTCCAATTTTGTAAAAACACAAATTCCCAAATTAACAAAAGAAAATTATGAAAATTGGTGTATCTAAATCAAAGCATTATTTGGATCCCAAGATTTGTGGGATATAGTAAGTGATGGGTTTGAAGAACCAGTTGCAGAACAATTAGCTGAATACACAACTGCACAAAATAACGCATTGAAAGACTTGCAGAAGAAAGACAAGAAAGCATTATTTCTTCCATATCATGGTTTAAATGAGCCAACATTTGTGAAAATTGCAGAAGCAACTATAAGTAAGCAGGCTTGGGACACTCTTACTTCCATATTTAAAGGAGTGGATCGTGTTAAAAGAATACGCTTGCAATCTTTACGAACTCAGTTTAAAGGATTGCATATGACAAAAGATGAAACGGTTTCTGATTATTTTATGCGATTACTTACAAATGTGAGTCAACAAAAGAGAAATGGAGAAAAATTTGATGACATTTGAGTAATTGAAAAATTACTTCGATCACTACACCTAAGTTTGAACATGTGGTCATGGCTATTGAAGCATCACGATATTTTGCAAATATAACAGTGGATGAGCTATTGGATCATTACAGGTGCATGAGCAACATATTCAAAAGAATGCTAAATCACTTGTGATAGAACAAGCTTGAGTCCAAATTATCACCTCACGAACAAAAAGGTGGTCTAGTAGCCATAGACGTGGTAGAGGTCATGGAAACTATCACAATTGCAGTCAAAATTATGAAAAAAATCTTTTTTCAAGGAAGAGGAATTGCAAGAGGAGGTAGGACTTTGAGAGATTGAGGAAAGACTAAAAACATTCAATCTACAATTGCCATAATTTTGGACATTATGCATCGGAATGTTAGAAGAAATCTCCAAAAGAAAAGAAAGCAAACAAAATATGCTGAAACATCAAAAGTTCAAGAAGATGAAGCCACATTACTTTTGGTGCACGAAGATGACACAAATCAAAGAAATGTGTGGTTTCTTTATTCTGGAGCAAGTAATTACATATGCAGGAGAAAAGATCTTTTTGTAGAGCTTGATGAAAATATTCAAGGAAGTGTTAGTTTGGGTTATTCTTCTAGACTAAAAGTAGTAGGCAAATGAAATTAAAAATTGTTTTAAAAATGGTGAAGAAGAATATATATCAAGTGTTTATTATGTGCCTAATATGAAAAGTAATATTCTTAGTATTAGGCTATTTTTGGAGAAAGGCTATATAGTGCACATGGAGGATAGTAATCTTTACCTTAGAGACAAAAATGGAGGAATGATTGCACGAGCTCAAATGTCAAAGAATTGTATGTTCCCATTACATCTCAATACAGATGTTTAGAAGCATTTTCTATATAGGTCTATGGAAAATGAATCATGGAAATGGCATTTACGTTTTGGGCATCTTAACATCAATGGCCTAAAATACCTATCCCAACAAAATATGGTTGAGGGACTACCTGCTATTAATGAACCAAAAGATGTCTATGAGGTATGTGCACTTGGTAAATAACATAGTTTACCATTTTCCAAAGGACTTTCATGGAGAGCTAAAGCACCATTAGTGTTAGTCCATATTGATATTTATGGACCTTTAGAACCAATATATCTTGGAGGTAATCTTTATTTTTTACCCTTATTGTTGATTGTAACAAGAAATTATAGGTATATCTCTTGAAAGAGAAGTCAACTGCATTTTTCACTTTTACACATTTTAAAGCTCAAATAGAAATAGAGAGTGGATATCAATTAAAAGTACTTAGATCTTATCGAGGTGGTGAGTACACCTCAAACATGCTTAAGAATTTTTGTAATAAAGAAGGTATTCAACAACAATTCACAGCTGCCTACACTCTACAACAAAATGGCATTGCAAAAGGAAGAATCGTACTATTTTAGACATGATAAGAAGCATGTCAAAGGAGAGAGGATTGCCAAAGCAATTTTAGGAAAAAGCTATTGCATACATATATTCTTAATTGATCCCCAACAAAAAGGTGTAAAGAATATGACACCATAGGAAGCTTGAAGCAGGCATAAGCCGAGTATTAATCATTTGCAAGTATTTGGGTGCATTACATATGCCCAAGTACCTGAGGCAAAAAAAAAAAAAGAAATTGGATGATCGTGGAGAAAAATGTATTTTTATTGGTTATGGGATCAATCCAAAGTTTACAAGCTCTGTAATCCAATAACTAAGAAATTATTGGAGAGTAGAGATGTAATTTTTAGTGAGGGAGAGTCCTGGAATTGGGACAAACAAAATGATGATGGAAGAAGAATAATGTTTGAAGAACCCAACTGTCAACATGATGTTCCACAAACAAGAACCATAGATAATCCACTAGTAACACACCAAGGTCACATAGAAGTCAAACTTCCAATTTCACAACAAATAAAAAGTAGCTCATCTTTAGAAATATCTATATTAACACCACAAACACCTATCAAGATGAGAAGTCTTCAAGAAATTTATGAAGCAAAAGAAGAGGATGGTGGTGCAAAGTTGTTTTGTTTATATGCAGATCATGAGCCTTTAAATTTTCAAGAAGCTATTGAAAAAGAAGCTTGGAAAATTACAATGAAAGAGAAATTTTGTGCAATTGAGAGAAATAATACATGGGAATTGACTACGTTGCCAAAAGGTTAAAAGGCAATTGGAGTCAAGTGGGTATACAAGATAAAAAGAGGAGCTAGTGGTGAGATAAAAAGGTACAAGGGTAAACTAATTGTAAAAGGATACAAACAGAAATACGGAGTTGACTATGAAGAAGTCTGCACCAAAAGCTCGTCTTGATACAGTGAGAATGTTAATATCACTAGCAACACATCATAAGTGGGAGATTTATCAACTTGATGTAAAGTCTACATTTTTAATGGGATTATTGAAGAAGAGTGTATGTGGCACTACCAGAGAGCTTTGTGTTAAAAGGGAATGAATAAAAGGTGTATCATCTAAAATGGCATTTTATGGATTAAAAGCACCATGAGCATGGAATGCAAGAATTGATGGATATCTAAGTGATAATGGTTTTATAAAATGTCCATATGAGCATGTAGTATACATAAAAATGAATGATCAAGGGGATGTTATCATAGTAAGTTTATATGTAGATGATCAATTATTCATAGGAAATAGTCAAAAAATGTTTAATGAATTTAAAGCAACTAAGTTTGAAGAGTTTGAGATGATAGATTGTGGACTTATGACATACTTTCGGCTTAGAAGTTAAGCGACTTCATGATAGAATTCACATATCTTAAAAGAAGTACATAAAGGAGATTCTTCAAAAATTTAAAATAGATTCATGCAATCCGGTGAGTACCCCAGTGGACACAAGAATAAAATTAACAAGAGAAGGTGAAGGAAAACAAGTTAATTCAACATTGTATAAAAGTCTTGTAGGAAGTTTACGGTATCTAATTATCATAAGGCCAGACATTGTTTTTAGAGTAGGGCTTATGAGCAGGCATATGGAAGCACCAAGAAAATCTCATTGGAATGCTGCTAAGAGGATTCTAAGGTATATTAAAGGCACTTCGAATCATAGGATGTTTTATGCTTATGGAAATAGTGTAAAATTAGTTGGTTATTGCGATAGTGATTGGGGAGGTGACCAAGATGAAAGAAAAAGCACAACAGGATATGTTTTCCATCTCGATTCAACAGCATTCACATGCACCTCCAAGAAACAAACAGTGGTTGCATTGTCAACATGCGAAACAGAATATATAGCATCGTCAGCTTTGTGAAGCAATTTGGCTAAGAAATCTCATGAAAGAATTAGGTCACTCACAAAATGGACCTACCAAAATATTTGTTGATAACAAATCAACAATAAAACTAGCCAAAAACCTAGTGCAACATGGGAGAAGTAAGCATGTTGATACAAGATATCATTTTTAGGAATCATATAAAGCAAGGTATAATTTACTTAGAGTATTGCAATACGACAAAGCAAGTTGTTGATATATTCACTAAACATCTAATGGTTGATCGATTCAAAGAGTTGAAAGAGATGCTTGGAATGAAAATAGTTCAAGTTTGAGGGCGTGTTGAGAATAACAAACTTGCTATTTTTAATAATTTAAAAATAGTATTTACTTTGTTTTTAAAGCTTTATGTTTGTTTCAAATAATAACCATTGATATTTTTAGTAATAGTTTTTAGATATAAAGTATCCTCTTCAATTGTAATTGTAAGAAAAAAGAAAAATAAAATTAGTTTAAGAAAAGTTTATTTGGCTTGTAACCCGTTTATATATTTTCTTGTCTAGTCATTATATCAAGAGAGTTTTGGAATTTGTAAATTCCAACTCTAACAATTTTCTCTATATTTGTTGAAAAGGAATCCTAACACTTTCATCTATGTTGATTTAAAGGGAATGGTGGAGATTAAGCATCCACTGAAATTTTTCGATGTTTATGTAATCCTCAAAATGGATTTTTTATGGAATCCATCATATTGTTGAAACGATTAGCATCCTTATTTGGCTTTAGATTTGCATTTCAACCAATGAAATTTTTCGATGTTTATATAATCCTCATTTGCGTTGTCATCTCCCATTCCCTGTCTATAAATAGGGACCGGTAGTACAACGTTCCTGTGCAATTTAATGTCATGTTAAAAAACATAAGCTTAAGTCCTGGTACGATTGTGCATAGGCATGTGCACATGTCGATATCAAAGTATAGGATTTGAGTACGATTATCATTCCTACTGGGATCAGCGAGTAATAATCACTAATCTCCTATATTATATTATTATTAAGGCAAAAACATTCACAAATCAAGTTATTAAGGATTAACCAAATCATGGGAGCATTTAGATTTTGAATTTCCACTAAGTATTTTATGTGATTCCTCTTAAGGATTACTCAAAATTATTATTGATATTCTTGAATGGTAGAAATTTTCATGGCAATTCAATTTTTTTATTCAAGAATATTGAATTATAATCCTTGGTTGATTAATTAAAAATTTTTTCTTGCTAGAACCCTAAGATAGCATTAATAATCTCAATTCCCTTATTAGGTTTCACCCTAATTGATGGTTTTTAAATTAAATGGAGAAATCAGGTGGTGTCTATATACAAGTGGCAAATCATACAAGTCTAGCTGTTTGCTTCATATTAAATGCATCAATATCGACTCATCTCGGTAAGTCAACTCTAATATACCCACAAAATTGAGGTAATTTTTTATTTACCAATGCAATAGAAAAAAAATTATGAAAATATTAATATAATAAGAAAATTAAATAAATAATAATGTAATATCACAATATCATATTTAATATATACAATACCACATTTTTAATGTGTGCTACATGTATTAAGTTCATTGTAGCAAGGTGTTAATTTCTGTATTACATTAAATGCATGTGGTACACTCACGTTTTCAGGAGTATCACATTTACTATGTGTTATACACATTAAAAAAAAAAAAGGTATTTGGCATGTAACAAAAGCGATATGCAACAGTATATTGTAATTTTATTTTATATAATTAACATTTTAGTAATTTTGATTAAACTAACCATAAACATGAGTTTCACCATTTTGATTAGCGTATATGGACTTGCAGCAGTCCTGAATAAATAAATTGAGTAATTTGGGGCGGTGGGTGGGGGGGGGTTGGTATTAGTCTTGCAATGTAAATTTCTACCCTTAATTCTTATTGTTTTATGAGCCTAAGGAAGATCGCTTGTTATTTTGGACTCAAATTCAACAAGAGTTTGGATATCGGTTTTCTGATTTTTCCTATAAGGTAAAGACAATACAAAGAAAAATACCATGGACAAAATGGCTATGGGCATACGGTTTCAAGAGGTATAAAAGTGAACTATTTCTATTTGTTACACCAGAATGTGGCATGGGGAAGCGAAGCATGACTACTATTTTATTGTTCTGTGTTTGTTCTAGCTTTCGCAATTCTATAGGCCTTCATAAATATAGTGTAGGGACTTTGGAATCAATGCCACAAAGAAAAAGGCGCAACTTTGTCTTGTTAATCTTCATTTAACATCATTTATAGGTGGTCTCTTTTCAAAAGGAAGTTAAATTCTTGTTTATTTATGGGTGTTAGATATTCCAATGTTGCGTCAATAAACCGATTTTATAATTTTCTTTCTGCAATTAGTTCCTGGTAATGCTGAAATTTGTCAAAAATTGATTTCACAAATTTTGGTTTCAGTTTTGAAGCCCAGGATAGGTTTTACCATTGACATTTTTATTGATTTCAATTTTTGATGTTCTGAAGTAGAGGTGACTTTTCAATTTCAACAACTAGCCCTCCCATCATGAGTCACCACTCCGATCAAACGCCAAGGCCTTCCCAACAAGAAGTGACAAGTAACATTATCACCACATCACACATACAAAATCCTTGTATCTAAATTTGATGGAAAAAAGAAACAATATGTTGTTTAGAGACAGTTACCTTACCACCTTTTCTTAACAAAGCTAGTTTGTAAGGCTTCGGGTGTTGTTTTAGTTGAAGGCCTAACTTTTGCACAGCTTTTTATGGACACAATGTTAGCACAACTACCAAGTCGATCATGAACAGATACACCTTGCCTAAAATAGTATAGGTAGATTGGAAAATGTTGTTTCTAAGCCACTCATCCTCAACTACTTTAGGAATCATATAGGCTCTCTTAACCACCAGGTTCTCCCTACCATTACCTATCATGAATTCTTCCTTAGCATACTCGGTATCAAAAATAGGTCCTCCATCACCTATAACTTCAAATACACCTTTGGCATCTTCCTCCTCTTCATTCTCAACAAAGAGTGTTTTCTTGTCTTCCTTCCTACACTCTACCCGCTGATGGCTAGTTTCACCACATTTGAAACACTTCACTCGCTAATGCTAGATTCATTATAACGCCCAATAGTGTTGCTACCAGCAGTTCCCCCTACATGATTTAGTCCACAACTGCTACTACCACCTCCACTACTTGTCACACCACTACTAGCCGCAGCATTCCTAAACAGCCTTTGCTGTTTCTCAACAATCAATGGACTTTGGTGCGCTACTAATACACTAATAGGGTTAAATAAATTGATTGTATCCTTAATCTGCATTATCAATCCCCCTATGTGATATGCCAGGATGCTCTGATACCAAAATAATGATGTGCCTAAAAAATAGACAACGACTTACATGCAAAGATAAAATATTTTTCTTGGTGTTTTGAAATTTAATTTAACGAAAAGAAAGGATATAAATGGCACCAATTAACGGATATGACTCACCATCGATGATTCTAACTATGCTACTCCTAAATTGATATGACTCACAATTTAGTAATAATGGTGTGTTCGCCACAATCGTTAATCAGATTGATAAGAACAAAGAAGAACTCGCCACAACTCAGTGAGTCGATAAGAGAAAACAAGAGTAACTACTCTCAAAGGGGTTTTTCATATCAAAGACAACTTACTGTCAAATACATAGAATGAGACTATTTATATCTATCCATGACAATCCCAGGGACCATAAGTGCAATATGTGAAACATAGGAATTATTTTAGCAACAAAATAAAAATAAGCCTCTGAAATCTGAAACCTATAAATAAATAAATCTATACATATATAAAATATTTAATTAACAAGCTAAAAAAATCCATGCAAATCCTCCATGCCAAAATAGAATATTGAAAATTAAAAATTAAATGATTTGTTGCCAAGAATGAAGATTTGCTGATGATTTGCTACCAAGAATGAATATTTGACTAGGGAATTTGATCCCTATCATCTCCTTGAACTCGTTGAAGATTTGTCCTCAAATCTTGATAGATAATATATCTACTCAGATTAAAGATTAACCTGCAAAATCCAGATACGGTGAAATAAAGATTTTCGATGAGTATCGGCTCATGATTTTCTTCCAGGAATTGATCAGCATATCCTCTCTTGATCAATAATTCCCATAGTATTTTTGCATCAAGGATCCTTATCCACAGAATACCACAAATTGTTGCCTTTAATCAAAAGCCTCCCACACAATTCAAACCACTCATCATGAATTCGGTCAATTAAAGCATTATTACAATCACCTAACAAATATGATTCATATGGTATTAAGTAATGTTGCTTCTCACAATTGCCATCTTAGAGGTAAACAACATCAAACACCCAACCTTCATCTGTAGAACCTCCATCAGACAATCTAGGAATCATAGAACCCAGCAGCATGGGTTTTGAACCATCACAACAACAAAGAACACTACCATCCAGTAAGTCAACATCATGACTATCTATAACAACTAACTCACAAATAGGCAACACATAGAACATGTTATACATTGATATGCTACCACACCACATTCTAATACTCCGCCTATAGATAAAACCATCCAATAAGCTCTAGTGAATGTTAGCAAATATCTTATAAGATCTTACAGGAACAATGACATTACAATAATCCACAATCCTTGACAAACCCATCAACACATCAAAATACATTGGTTGAATTGTAGGAAAATCAATATGAAGATAGCTGAAAGTCTCATTAGTTTCTACAGCAATTGGAAGTGGAATAACCTCGGGTACACACTGTAGACACCCAATTTTTGCTCAAATTTAGGGCACTAATTTATAATAAAAATTAGTGTTACATCAAGCTCATAAAAAAAATAATAATAAAATAAATAAATAGAAAAAATCAAAAAATAAGCAAAAATAGTACAAAAAAATCAAAAAACAGCAAAAATAAGATAAGATATAGAAGTAGTAAGAAAAATAAAAAATAAAAAAAAAAATGAGAGTAGTAAAGAAAAGTAAATTAAAAAAAATTATTATTATTATTCTTTTAAAAAAAAATTATTTGAGCTTGATATAATACATATTTTTGTTGTAAATTGTTTTTAAAGTTAATTAAACAATTTTTCAAAATTATTTTGTTTAATTAAATGTAATTTTTAAGAGCCTTAAATATTTTTTATGTCGAACCTAACCCAAGCACAGGCCAACAACCTGTATGGATAAGTCATTGGTATGCATAAATGAAACCTGGGTTCGATTCCATGAGGAGGCAAATTATCCTTTTTTTCCTCCTTATTTTTTCCACGTGCTCTCATTGGCTGGATGAGGTAAGCGCACGTGTTAGCAAACTGCTAGTTGAGGTAAGCGCATGTGTCAGCAAGTGGGTAGGTAAGTGGTAGATGAGTAGTAGGCTAAACTGTCTAGATACATTGTATCATGGTAGGTGAGCGGTAGGCCAGAGCGTCCAGATACATTGTATCATGGTAGGTGAGCGGTAGGCTAGAGCGTCCAGATACATTGTATCATGGTAGGTGAGCTGTCACGCCCTGAATGGATCCAAGGCGTGTCCAGTACGCCACGCATAACGCTTAGGCGTTATACGCTAAGGCTAACCTAGTCTACAGTTTATCGTGATCATTGCTAAACAAATTTTAGATTCTAAAATCATTGAATTAGTTTATGAAAACAATTGAAAATTTTTGCAGCGAAAATAAATTTTTCAAACACTTTTCGATTAATTACTTCAAGGATAGATCAATGTATACATAAGATCCATATCATCATATATTTCAAATAAGATGTCAAGTAACTCAAGTACAAACCATGGCTCGTAGATAGGCCCTCATCAAAACATAAGTTTGATAGTGAAATTTATAAAATAAAATAAGATAATAATCCAGCGGGTCCTAATCACTCAATTCATCGAGAAACTCCTCGAAATCCGTACTGTACCCCATATAATCATAGGTATCATCATCATCATCGTAATCATCAGCACCTGAAAAGAAAGGAATGAGCCGAAGCCCAGTACAACAGCAACACAAGCACACACAGATGGGCATACATGCTTATTCTAAATGCAATGCAACAGTCAATAGTTTATATCTTTAAATTAAAGTGCACAAACAACAGTGGCACTCACACTCCGGCAACATCTGGAACCTGGAGTCCTGAGTAGCAGCAACTGCTCAGGGGGTTTGATATAGGCAGCCCGAATACCTATATCTCCTACCTCTACAAGTAATAGCCTCGTCTGGGGCCACAGCCGTTACGCATCTCTACCCATCACAATCCATAATAAAGTGTAGCTCAACTGGTCCATAAACGTGAACCACACACATTACTTCTCTTCGATCCAGTAGACGTTATCCCGCTACCGTTTCCCCCATCAGCTACCCACCGTACCACCATGCCCATGGTGGCCTAAGCGCCTAACTACCGTGCTGGCACCGCCTAGCAAGGTTGCCACCCCTCGGGCCAGGTCTCAAAAACACCACCACAAGCAACAAGCAATTATTAAGGTCATCTTTAAGTATTAGTTCATTAGCATGCCTACCCTAGCACGCAACACACAAGTCACTGCGTACCTGGTACAAAGTCTGTGCTCCGAACAATCAGAAGATAGACAAGAAGATAAAGCAGAAGGCAGACTCCTAACAAATATCTGCTTCAAGGATAACTCATATAAGCATTGATTCAATTATCAACTTATATCAAACATGTATTGACCACTTAGTTTTCTAGTGAATTTACATTTGAAACAACATACTCCTCTTATTATTCGTGGTCTATCATATTTTAGAAATTACGTACTCCTTATCATTTAAGGTTAACCTAACATATTAATCGAAGCCAATTTCAAGTTAGTATGATCATATAGGTATTCATCAACTAATAGCTAAGTATAAATTGTTGGTTTATGAAGAATTTACTAAGCTAATATTAGTTAATAAATCTATATTAATTTTATCTAATAAAGTTGAATATAATTAACTAGTCAAGTTTACTAAATGGTAATTAGGTCATTTTAAATGGTAAATTCTATAGTATGTCCTATAATCAATCTATTAAATTTTTATTAAGTAAAACAACTTATTAAATATAATTATTCTATTTATGTCATTTATAATTTATTTTTATCTAAATGGACTAAGGAATCTAAACTAGTTTCCTATTATGTTTGTACTATCTTGTGATGTTATATTTATACTTAATTTATTAAATAAATTCATAAATAAAAATAATTAATTATTTATCTTAAAATTCATAATTTAACATGAAAACACATTATTTACATTTATTTCATATTCATTTGATTAGAATTGATTTACCTTAAATTCCTTCATTTCATTTCCTATAGAAAACTAGTGTGCACCCTAATTTTAATAAATCGGTTTATTATCTTAAACATGGGTTCTTAAGCTCAAATTTTTATGTAAACTTCCTAACACATATATTTATATGTTTATAAGGTCATTTGGCCTAAATTAATTAGTTAATTATGGTTTTAATTTTAATTGATTCAAAACTGTCCAGAACAGGGCATAGGCAGCGACGACCGATCGGTTCGATCGAATTTGACCATCAACCCGACCGGTTCTTGTCCGGTTCTTTTTACCATGTTAAAGTAGACTTCTTTATCTTTCAAACCGTTGTATTTTCATGGAAAAAGGAGGAGAAAAAGTCACCGGTTCGGCCGTATGAATTCACGCCACCACTGCTGGCCGAAACACTGTTTTGCCCTGTTTTGCTATTTTGTAATTTAATTTTTTAAAATAGTAAATGTATTTCAAAAATCACAAAAATTTACAGTTTTTATATAGACATGTTAAACTATCACTTTTATAAATTTCATTCAAAAATAAATTCATTTAGTATTTTATTGAAATTTGATAACCCAAGCTGTCCATATTTAATATATGCATATAAATTAATCTTTAAGCATGTTGAATTCATCTAAAACATGTTTATTCTATGTTATTTCATCTATTTCACACATATATTATATTTTACAATCAAAATTACAAATCACATCTCAAATCATCACAATCAACACAACATACCCAATTCCAATATATCAAAATACCCATACATGCTCATCTCGGTTTTTAAGCATACATATAGTAATCTATACTTGAATCTAAGTTATCATTTAGTAATTTACATGAATATATGTGTCATCAACATAATGAAATATACTAATTACAATTACTTACTTGGATTAGAAAATAAATCAAGTAGTTGCCTCCACTACCACTTCTATCACTCAATGATTGATGCAACTTCTTCAAGCTTATTTTTCCTAACTTCAACCTTGTTTTAGTCTCTAATTTCACCTAAGAAATTGATGGGAATATAGCTTAGATTGATGGAGCAAAAGAGGATGTTAAGAGGCATAAATTTGAGTAATACTTTACCTTATGGGTGTTGATGTTGAAGAGGACTTTGTTGTGTATTCTTGAAGTGTTTTTGAGAGAGAATTTGGGAGAATGGGGCTGCTGAAAATGGGTTGGGAATTAGGGTTTTCTAAGCATCCTATTTATATTAATTTATGTTATGTAATTTCCATTAGGTTTAGGGGCTTTTTGGTCATTTTGTTTAATTGAGGGCATTTTGGTCTTTTTATGTTCATTGGAATTCTCTAGGATGGGAAGATATTTTCTTGTGTAGATATTTTAGGGGTATTTTAGTCTTTTCCAAGGGTTAGGAATCTTCAAGAGTTGGCTAAGGTCAATTTGGTCTTTTCACACTTGATATTTTTTTTTGTTCACATTGTAGATATTTTAAGGGGCAATTTGGTCATTTCACATGGTTGGAATTCTCTAGGCATTAGGTTTTATTGGATGTGTGTGTGTGCATGATAATTTCATGTTCTCATGGCTTAATGAACTTCAACTCTTAAGCTTATGGACTTTGTTTTGTTGCTAATAGGTTTAGGGTTTTAAATGAGAATTAGGGTTTTAGATCATGGGCTTTTAGATATGTAGAATGGAAATTGGGAAAGAAGAAAGATAGTTAGCTAATTGGATTTAGAAATTAGGTTTAGGAATTTTAATGGAAGAAAAATTGATATCATATTTGAATTTAGAATTTTAGGGCTTTAGAAATTTGATATTTAAAAGGAATTATTTAGTTTTAAATTTCTAAGATTTATGGTATTAAAAATTTTGGCTCAAATAGCTAAACTGACGATTTAGGGTTTACGCGATCGGACTTGACAAATGGAATTTAGTTTAATAATTAGAAGATATTAAATAAGTTCGAATTTGTTGAAATAGGTGATTGAAGTAGTTTAATGGATTAAATCGAGTATTTAAGGTATTGAAATCTCTATTTTCAATTAGATTCATTTTCTAATTTAATTAGATTAAGCTATCTAATAATATCCTGCAATTTACAAAACTCCACTAACTAAATAATTTAAAATCAATTTATAAACTAAATTTAAGTTAAGGTTCAAAATCACTTGTATTTTTATACTAATCGTCTAATAATATCTAATTAACTCAAATAAAATTTTAGGGTATTTCATGAGCGGTAGGCCAGAGCGTCTAGATATATTGTATTGTAGTAGGTGAGCGGTAGGCCAGAGTGTCCGGATACATTGTATCGTGGTAGGTGAGCGGTAGGTGCACTGGTAGGTGGGCATGCTAATGCCTATAAATACCGGCATACCACAACACCAAAAGGATATAGAAGAAAACACAAAAACAGAAGAAAAAGACAAAAAAAGCCAAAAAAAAAAATAGGAGAAGAAAAACACAAAAACAGAAAGAGAAAAAAAAAAGAAGAAGTGGAGAATCATAAAAAAAAAAAAAAAGATAACAAGGAAAAAATTCCATACAAATATCGCAGCAAAAATCACTCAAAAAAGCTGGAATCAAACAGGTTCCTGGGGGAAGAAAGCAAATTGATTGTTGGTCTCAGTCTACCTGCGCAGTTAACGGTCAACGGTCAATAGTCAACGGTCAACGGTCCACATCCAGATCAACGCTCTAGATCAAAGTCAACAACATCAGACGGTCCAGATCGAGTCTTCCGATCGTGCGCTCCAGATCAAATCCGCTTTAATCCGACAGCTCAGGTGAGTCTGTATATTCTATTATATATTTAAATGACGGAAAAATAGTAAAAAAAATAGAAAAATGCATGAAAAATAAAAAAAAACCAGAAAAATCCAGAAAAATCAGAATAAATACTTTTAGTGTAAATTTTCAAGATTTATTAGTTTTTGATATTTTTGAATATTTTATGAATACGTATATGTAAGTAGATTAATTAAAAAATGTACATATGATGCATGTAATATAGTTTTAGTGTATTGTATTTACAATATAATAAATTTGGATGTGTTTTATTTATGTATTTATGATAATAATTAAATTTAGGAAAAATAAAAAAGTAAAAATGATAAATAAAAAAAAATCAGTTTTCCTTTAAAGAAAAAGGGATTTTTTTTGAAAAAATAAAAAAAATGACAAAAATATTTTCAAGAAAATGAAAAAAATACTTTAGTTATATAATAATGAAAGGATTTTTTTATCAAGATTATTTTCATATAACATTCAATTAGCTATGAAAATGTTCATCTAAAGTTTTTAATCAAAAATATTTTCATATAGCATTCAATTAGCTATGAAAATTCTTATTAAAATTATTCTCATGTAGCATTAAATTAGCCATAAATTCTCATAAAATGATTTAAAAAAAAAGTCTTAGAAAAATTACATTTTTATAAAATAAAAATTAAGTGACTAGATCATAGGATCATCAAAGATGGTTTTCGTAAAAAATAAAAAAAAAATTAATGAACTTAAAGTGAAAATAGTTCAAAAATAAAAATAGATCAACAAAGTAAAGTTCTTTTCAAAAGAACTACGTTTTGTCTGATCTCGATTAGCGAGTACGTAGGCACCTATGGGGCGACAATAAAAATGAAAAAAATGTTTTTGTTTTTAATATTGTGAATAATTATTTTGTAAATATAAGTTTTTTTTAAAAAAAGGAAATATATTTGTTGATATTCATGTTCTAAAAAAATGAATAAAAAATAAAAATGAAGAAAAATACATAAAAAATAAAAATGAATGATTTAACTTGTAAATATTTGTATTATAATGTTTCACTTGAATTTTTGAGCATGAAAATGATAAATTATAAATTTGAAATTCCAAAAGTGGTAACCAATTTGGTTTTAATAGGTTAGCCCCCGAATACATGATATCTGGGTTTAAAAGTTTGATTTTTCAAATCAAATTTTCGTAGACTAGTAACTAAGTTAGGATCAACGGACCCATTGATCATAGCTTTCATTTTTTCCTGATTCATATCGGGTGGCGACTCTAAATCATTTTCAAAAATTAAAATTTCTCTTAACCCGTAGTCGAGGATTCATGTTAAATGGGTTCGGGTTTAATGTGACTCGGGTTAGGAGAAATGAACTAGATCATGGAAAAATCCAGGCTCGACAGCTTGGCGACTCCACTGGGGATATCAATAATTTTTTTTTTTTTTAAAAAAGAGAGAGGGCTAGCCACTTAGGAATTTTAAATTTTAAATTTATCCTTGCTCAATTTTTTGTGAATATATGATTCTTTGTATATTATCTTGAATATTTGTTTTGTAAATATATACTAACCTTGCAGGTATGAAAAAGGAAAGCAATAGCTTGTTTGTTTATGAATTTGCATTAGCATTTGCATTTGCATGATTGTGTGAAAGATACGGTCGAACCCAGGCCTTCTTAAGAGCCTAAGCGAGGAGGACGAAGTAAGGTCCGGGGGATGTGGCTTTCCACCCTCTAGATCAAGAAATGTCCTCCCACTCCGGTTTAGTACCACTAAACCGGGGGACCTCTAGAACCTTACCAAATCATGCATTCATTAGCATGGGATATGACCAACTTTTTCTAAAAATGAAGTTGAAATATAAATGTACATATGTAAATACTTTAAAAGAGAAAATTTCAAAAATAATAAAAGCTATAAAAAGTCATTTTTAGTCCGGTCCAAAAATCATTTATCAAGGATAGGTTAGGCCCAATCCTTAGCCTACCTAAAGTCCATGTTCCATTCACCATGATCCGGGCCCTCACTCACTTATGGGTACCCGAAGAAGTTGCCTTCCGTTTGGGTCAGCATGTGCTTAGCCCAACCATTGAGGAGTACACTAGACTGCTCCAAGCACCCCCCACTTCTGAAGGTATCTATGTACCAAACTTCAACCATAGCCCGATCCGTATTATTTCAGAATTCTTTGGGATCAAGAGGGGGCCAATAATTGAAGCCACCAATGAATGAATATTGCATCCGGTAACAACACTGATGGACTGGTTTGGAACCCCTGAATACTTTAGAAGCAACCGAGGCATTTTCAGTGTACCACTTGAAGTTTGGGAAGAAAACCGGGTCAATGCCTTCATAGTAGCTGCTTTCGCAACCATCCTCTTCCCTAATGGCAACTTGTTCATCCACTTCCGGGTCATAGAGCTGGTTTCTCAATATTTAGCCGGCAAATCCTATATCTCTGCTCTTCTAGCCGAGCAAGTTCCGTAGTCTGAACCATATCAGGACTAAAGGACGAGGCAAGTTCAAAGCAAGCATGCACTTACTGATGGTCTGGTTTGCTAGTCACATAAACATTATGGAAAGGAATTGGCTAATGGATCCCTCATCAGTCTGAATTATGATCTCATCCAGTCTTTTGCTGAAAGGGTCCACATGGAAAATGATCATCCTCTATGGGACATAATTGCAATTCTTGAAGACATACCACCTGAAGACATGATATGGCAAGCTCGCTGGTTCAAGAGCCCTTTGCCATCTTAAGTTGCAAGGAGTACATGGCGGTGCCCCTAATTGGACTCACCGGTTGCACTGGTTACTACCCCTCAAGTGTCATTAGACAGTATGGTATGCTGCAAGATATTACTGTCAAGCCCAATTTAGTGGGTCACCCTTGATTATCTGGATCCAACCAAGACCCTAGCAGCAAAGGAATTCAAGGTAAATCAAATCCGAGCCATATGGGAAAATAGAGAGGTGAAGCCAGTTTTTGAAATTGAGCCAGAAAGCAAGGAAACCAAGAATATAGAGCAACCAGGTGGTATGTGGCTAGCCAAATGAAAAAATAAGGATATCCAATATGAAGCTCCTGATATCCTTCAACCAGCACCATCTGAACCTGACCCTGAAACAACTGTTTACATGGAAGCAGTTTCGGCTCGCTTGAAGTATGTCACCGGGATTTCCAAGAAAGAGAGAGAAATGATGGATCGCCTGCAAGATGCTGGAAGCAGGATCGCATTCTTAGAAGCCGAGTTGAAGGCAGCTCGAAAGAAAATTCAAGCTCTAAGACAAGATTGTCTGCCCCACCAAGACAAGAAGACTGGTTGGTTTTGGTTTAGTCCTTAGGAATCAAGGTTCTTTGAAACCATTAGAAAGTAGTTTAGATCCAGTTTCTAGGAATCAAGGTTTTTAAACCATTAGAAGTTTCTGTTTTGTCTTTAGTTTGTAGCAAGGAATATTTTCAAGAACATTATCTTTCAATACAACTCCTTTGAATGTTTTTTTTAAAATTATTGGTCAATATCCCCATTTGCATCTGTGACAGCATATCTTCTTTCTTGCATATGTATATTAATTCATTCGTTTATTCTTTGTAGTATATTAATAAAAATAAATGTCCAGGTTTTAGCAAATCCGAGTTTAAGTCAAATATTTGAAAGATAGCGCCCAAGCCAGTTAGGAGCCCTGTTATTACCAGATCCCGAGCTAAGATGTCCAACACCGGAACAACCCCACAGACCAGACCACTGAGCAAAGACTCAACACCATGGAACAAACCCTCCTTGGAATTGCTGAACAAATGCAGACTTTAACACAAAGTCTTGCACAGCTTAAGAACCCCACAACTTCTGAAGAATCCTCAGGGGCACGGAAAGGGAAAGAAATTGAGGGACAGCTTATCGAACAAGAGGACCCACCAAATGAATTTAATGCGGCTGAGCTGAAGAAGGAATTGGAAGCTCAGGCTAAAGAGATGGAGAGAAAGTTGCTTGAGAAAATGAAAACGTTCGACGGTTTTGATCAAACCGCGATCCTGAATTTGCCTCAATATGAGGAAGGTGCCTTTCCTGAGAAATTTAAGGCACCCGAGTTTGAAAAATATGACGGGACGGGTTGTCCTAATATGCATACCAGGTTGTATGTACGGCGTATGGGCCAATATGCTAAGTTTGACAAGCTGATGGTACAAACTTTCCAGGACAGTCTTACTGGTCCTGCTTTGGCTTGGTATGCCCAATTAGACCATCAGGAAATCGATACTTGGGACAAGTTGCTAGGGCATTTTTCAATCAATATAAGTTTAATATTGAAATGGCGCCTCGGTATGGGATCTAAGCAATCTGAAGAAAAAGAAAGAAGAGACTTTTAAGGAGTATGCTCAGCGTGGAGAGCATTGGCTGCAAGGATCACCACCCCAATGCCTGAAAAGGACCTCACTTTCACCTTTATCAACACTTTAGAGGAGCCTTTCTTTTCCCACCTGGTAGGACATGCATCAGCAAGCTTCTCAGAAGTGGTGGTAGCTGGATGCAGGATTGAGAATGCAATTTCAGCAGGAAAATTGCAACAAGAGAAAAAATACACTGCCCCAAGAAATGTCCCATACAAAGGAAAAGATTCAACCGTTAGCCTGGTCAACACTTCGGGTGCAACTGGCCCCACTCAGTCATTTGTGTTGTCGACAAATCAGAATCAAAATCAGAATAAGAATCAGAATCAACAAAGTGCGGTCCCAAACCAGCAATCAAGGTTCAACAAGCGGAACTTCACTCGGATTCCGGTTCCCCTTAGTCAAGTATTGGCTAAACTAAGGGCCGATAATCTGATTAACTTTGAAGTGCCTAGAGAAGACTACAAGCCTAGGAATTACAATCCTGAGTTGAAGTGTGAATATCACATGGGGCAAATCGGGCACTCAACAGACAATTGCTGGAGGCTTAGGCATAAAATCCAAGATCTCATTGATGCAAAAGTCATTCAATTGGATTTCATTGAAGCTCCAAACATCTCTACCAACCCACTGCCAAACCATGGACCGGTCATCAATATGATCACCGCTAAAGTGTCGGATCCAGAAATCAATCTAGATGAGTTGCCAATCACCATAGAACAAGTAGCATGGAACCTTCGCCAGAAGGGTCATTTGCTCAATATGAACTTGAGAGACCGCACCAAAACCAGGCCTGCTATTTACAAGCTACTGCAAAAAGGAACTATTAAAAAAGAAGAGATTCTGGAAATGTTGATCCCGAAACCAAGGAGATCGAGCACACAGGCTGAGTTATGGGAAAGGTATCAGGCTGGAGATCCAACCGTTGGAACCCTGGGAGATGATGGAAAATACCAGTATTTAGTGGATTACTGGTTTGAGCCCCGTGTCTATGCTGACGCTCCTCCAACTGGATGGGGTCCGGAATTTGAAGAGGAAGATAAGAAAGCAAAAGAAGACGAGTTTGTGGGTATGATCGAGGTGGACCAAGATCCATCAAAATCGAGATAGGTAAAGGCAGTGAAGAAGGAGCAACTTCATCAAAGCCCAAGAGCTATACCTTTCAAATTCCCCTTGCTGTGAATGATTATAAAGCCGCTCCATTTGACTATAAAGCGGTTAACCATGCTTCAATGGCCATGGTTGGTGGCCTCACTCGCTCAGGAAGAGTTTATGAGTCGACCGGGAAGAATGCAACTGCAAATGCACCACAGCAACAAAATGAAGAAGGGAAGAGAGATGATGAGAAGTCAGCATTGGCAAAACTGATGAAAGCAAGCGAATTCAAAGTTGTTGAGCAGTTGGCTAAAACACCTGCCCAAATATCGCTTATGAGTTTGCTAATTAGCTCTGATATACATCGTGAGGCTCTTTTCAAAGCCCTAAAAGAAGTGAAAGTTCCAGAAGGTGTATCAGAGGAAGCATTGGGGCATATAATCAATTCTATTTTTGCAAATGAGCAAATCAGCTTCTCATCTGAAGAACTGGGAGAGGAAGGTGGTCGACACAACAAAGCCCTCTTCATTGTAGTCAAAAGCAGTGGTAAAATCATCTCTCGAGTGTTAGTCGACAACGGATCCTCTTTGAATGTATGTCCTTTGGCCACTTTGAGCCTATTGGGGATTGAACCGTCAAACATCAAACCAAGCTCCACTGTGGTTCGTGCTTTTGATGGGTCAAAAAGGGACATAGTAGGTGAAGTGGAGTTAGAAGTCACCATCGGCCTCAAACTTTCACCATTCCCTTCCAAGTAATTGATATCCCCAGAACATTCAATCTGCTGTTGGGGAGACCATGGATTCATGCTGCAGGGGCAATACCGTCAAGCCTGCACCAGAGGGTTAAGTTCATAGCTAATGGCCAACTCATCACTGTTATGGGAGAACAAGATTATGCCATTTACAAAGAGACAGCTGTCCCTTACATTGGAAAAGAAGGAGAAGAAGACTTCGGGCTCCAAATGTTTGACGAAGTCTGTATGATGAATGATGAAAAAGAAGCTCAGGTGGGAACCTTTGGGCTGGGTTATTCCCCCACTCGTGCTGAAGTGGAAATGAAAAACCAGATGAGAAGAAGGAAGCTCGACAAAGTATGATCCAGTTATCAAAATCCCTCACATCAGCCATTCCTTTCCAAAGCCACATCATATCCAGCAGCCAGATGATATCAGAGAAGATGCTTCATCCAAAGAAATGGTCTTGAGAAATTGGTTCTCTGTGCCTTGCGCTAGTATTAAGTCTTTTAAGTAAGAACTTATCTAAGACTAGACTTGTGTTTTTGTTTTTCAGTGTTATGTGATGCTCAAATAAGTGTACTTAAACACCGTCCCAGTTTAATGAAATCTATTTCTGTTTGTGTTTCACATATTCTCATACATTCCTCATTCATATTCAACCAGATCCGACAATTGTGATGAAGTTCAGGGATATCTCGCGCGTGTAATTAATGAAAATATCAATATCACCTCCAACTCTACTGGGTTAGACGTTGAAGATGATATCGATTATCAATTTAGAACACAAGAAATTTGGCAAAACTTTGAACAAGGGAGGATTGAAATTCCCGAAACCATTAAAGTGATTAATTTGGGAACAAGTGAAAACCCTAGGAATCTGAGGATAGGGGGAAAATTGCCTGAAAGCACGGCACAAGACTTGACCAAGTTACTAGCCGAATACTTGGATGTTTTGCATGTCGTATAGTGATATGCCCGGTTTAGACCCATCCATTGTGGTTCACAAATTGCCAACTAAGGAGGATTTTAAGCCTAAAAAGCAGAATTAAGGCGATTTAGGCCGGATTTACTCCTCCAAATCAAGGATGAAGTAAAAAAGTTGCTTGAAGTAGGATTCATTGAGGTGTCAGATTATTCGGACTGGGTATCAAACATAGTGCCAGTACTCAAGAAAAATGGGAAAGTGAGGATCTGTGTAGATTTCAGATCTAAATCATGCAAGCAACACCGAAAGATAATTTCCCGTTACCCCACATCGATGTTTTAGTGGACAATACTGCTGGAAATCATCTATTTTCGTTCATGGATGGATTTTCAGGGTATAATCAGATACTAATGGCCGAAGAGGATAAGGTCAAAACCACATTCGTCACAGCCTGGGGGACTTTTTGTTACAAAGTCATGCCTTTCGGTCTCAAGAATGCGGGGCAACTTATCAACGAGCAATGCTTGTTATATTCATGATATGATGCACAAAGAGGTGAAGTATATGTAGATGACATGATCGCCAAGACAAAGAGGAGAAGATCATGTAGAAGTGTTGAGGAAACTTTTTGAAAGATTAAGGAAGTTTCAATTGAAATTGAATCCAGAAAAATGCACTTTCGGAGTGACATCCGAAAATTATTAGGATTCATGGTTAGCCAAAAAGGGATAGAAATCGATCCTGATAAGGTCAAGGCAATTCAGGATTTACCTCCACCGAAAACATTAAAAGAAATCAAGGCCTCTTGGGAAGGTTGAATTACATTGCTCGATTCATATCGTACAGACTGATAAGTGCCAACGCTGTTTAAACTGCTGAAGAAGAATGCCCAAATTGAATGGAATGACGAATGTGAAAAAGCCTTTAATCGGATAAAGCAATATCTGACAAATCCACCAGTACTGGTCACTCCAAAACCTGGGAAACCGTTGTTCTTGTATTTGACGATTCTTCCTGAATCCATGGGTTGTGTACTGGGCAAAAGGATGAAAAAGGAAAAGAAAGAGCTGTTTACTACTTAAGCAAGAAATTCTCAAATGGAGAACAAAAGTATTCAGAGATAGAAAGGACCTGCTGTGCATTAGTATGGATTATGCACAGGCTTAGACAGTATACGCTCTTCTACTCGATTGAGTTAATTACGAAGCATGATCCATTGCGATACTTGGCAAGCAAACCGGCTTTAGTTGGTCGAATCTCGAAATGGCAGATGCTGCTTTCTGAATTTGATATCACTTATGTAGTTCAAAATTCAGTCAAAGGACAAGTTTTAGCTGATCAACTCGCAGAAAGCCCAGTTGATGATGAAGAATTGAAGGAACAAGACCATTTTCCGATGAAGTATCCGATAGCGGAAACAGAAACCGAAAGCAACAGCTGGAAGTTGTACTTCGATGGAGCAGCCAACGTATATGGTGTGGAATAGGGGCAGTCCTCATTTCGCCAAAAGAACCAGTTCCCGGCATCAGCCAGATTAACGTTTCCCTAACAAACAATGTAGCGGAATACGAAGCTTGCATCATGGGATTAGAAATGGCAATTCAAATGAACATAGAGGAGCTCGAAGTGTTTGGAGATTCATCACTTATCATTTTCCAAACTCAAGAGTTCAAAACTAAGATCCCAAGTTGATTCCTTACATAACCACTTGGCTGAGTTAGCAGGAAGATTCAAAGAAATTTCTTTCACTTATGTGCCAAGAACTCAAAATCAATTTGCTGATGCATTGGCTACTCTGGCCTCATTAATCCAATTTGACTGGAGTAAGAATACGACCTTTGCAAGTCCGGATAAGAAGTGAACCCGCATTCTGTGCCGTGATCGAGCCAAGTGAACCATGGTTTCAAGATATCAAAATTTTTTGAAAAGGTAGTTACCCTGAGTGTGCTACAAAAAAGGATCAGAAATCATTAAGGCGTCTGGCAAGTCATTTCTTGCTGAGTGGAGATACCCTATACAGAAGATCGTTTGACACAACTTTGTTGAGATGTGTGGAGAACGAAAAAAGCCAAAAGACTCATGAGGAAGTTCATGAGTATGTGGACCTCATATGAACGATATGCTAGCTAAAAAGATCATGAGGCTAGGATATTTCTGGTTAACCATGGAATCAGACTGTATCAAACATGTGAGATCTTGTCATTTGTGTCAAATTTACACAAACAAGATAAATGCTCCTCCAAAGGAATTACAGTCAATATCGACACCATGGCCCTTCTCAATGTGGGGAATAGATGTCATTGGGCCAATTTCACCAAAAGCTTCAAATGGTCATCGATTCATACTAGTCGCAATCGATTACTTCACCAAGTGGGTTGAAGCCACTTCATATGCCAGTGTGACAAAAGCCGTAGTGGTGCGATTCATCAAAAGAGATATCATCGCTCGATATGGAACTCCAGAAAGTATCGTTACCGATAATGGTACAAATCTAAACAATAATGCAGTGACTGACTTATGTCAGCAATTCAAGATTAAGCACCGGAATTCCACTCCATATCGCCCACAGATGAATGGAGCCGTAGAAGCCGCCAACAAAAACATCAAGAGAATCATTAAAAAGATGACGATTGCATACAAGGATTGGCATGAAATGCTCCCATTAGCATTGATGGCGTATCGAACCTCTATAAGAGTGTCAACTGGGGCAACGCCCTATTCCCTGGTATACGGGACTGAAGCCGTTTACCAATAGAAGTTGAGATTCCTTCACTCCGAGTATTGGCTGAAACAGAGCTCGAAGAAACTGAATGGGTCAACAAAGGATCGAACAGTTAAATCTTTTGGATGAAAAAAGGCTAACTGCTATGTGTCACGGGCAATTGTATCAACAAAGAATGGCTAGAGCGTTCAATAAGAAAGTCAAGCCAAGAAACTTCCAAGAAGGGGATTTGGTTTTGAGAAAAGTACTGCCAAATGTGCAAGATTCCAGGGAAAATTTGCACCAAATTATGAGGGACCTTACATAGTGAAGAAAGTCTTGTCGAGGGAGCATTAGTCCTTTCCCAAATGGATGGACCTGATTTAAAGGATCCTGTAAACTCAGATGTTGTAAAGTTGTATTATCCTTGATCAATAAAATTTGTCATTTCAAGTGATCAATTGATTTTATTTTGATTAATTATAAGCAAAGTTGATATCCCTGAAATTCTCTGAAGTCGGATCAAAGCCTGACCCACAAAATTCTTCCAAATAAAATTCCAACCAAACACCATTTGAATTATCAGAAAATTGATTTAGGCATCTCATAATGCTGAATAAAAGCATATATATAGTTTTTTCTGTTGACTGTTCTTATTTTAGAAGAATAAATACTGCAAGGGTAACAAATCTTGATAGACAAGAAAATTGAAGCATGCTTTTGATCATCAAAGTTGGATATGGGACCAAAATTGTCATATCCTCACCCAGAGAATCCCCAGTGGAATAAAAAAAAAAACACAGTTAGAAAATTGTGTACCCCTCAGTGTAGACTCAACAGATGTTTAGACCAAGAAATCAAAAATCCATCCTTTCCAAGATGGTGACCAAGATCAAAAATCCCAAAATCCATCCTTTCAAGATGGTGACCAAGATCAAAAATTCCAAAAATCCATCCTTTCAAGATGGTGAACAAATAAAAATCCATCATTTCAAATCCAAACATGATGACCTGGTTCTGTTAAGTGAGCAAAAAATTGGCTATCTTTTGTCTTTGTAGCCAAGTTTTATTCAAACTTAGCCACAAAGAGGGGTAGCTGTAGACACCCAATATTTGCTCAAATTTAGGGCTCTAATTTATAATAAAAATTAGTGTTACATCAAGCTCATAAAAAAAAGAATAATAATAAAATGAAAAAATAAAAAATAAATAAATAAATAAATAGAAAAATAAAAAAATAAGCAAAAATAGCACAAAAAATCAAAATACAGCAAAAATAAGATAAGATATAGAAGTAGTAAGAAAAATAAAAAAAAAATGAGAGTAGTAAAGAAAAGTAAATTAAAAAAAATTATTATTATTATTCTTTTAAAAAAAAATTATTCGAGCTTGATATAATACATATTTTTGTTGTAAATTGTTTTTAAAGTTAATTAAACAATTTTTCAAAATTATTTTGTTTAATTAAATGTAATTTTTAAGAGCCTTAAATATTTTTTATGTCGAACCTAACCCAGGCACAGGCCAACAACCTGTATGGATAAGTTAGTGGCATGCATAAATGAAACCTGGGTTCGATTCCATAAGGAGGCAAATTATCCTTTTTTTTTCTCCTTATTTTTTCCACGTGCTCTCATTGGCTGGATGAGGTAAGCGCACGTGTCAGCAAGTGGGTAGGTAAGCTGTAGATGAGCGGTAGGCTAAAGTGTCTAGATACATTGTATCATGATAGGTGAGCAGTAGGCCAAAGCGTCCAGATACATTGTATCATGGTAGGTGAGCGGTAGGCCAGAGCGTCTGGATATATTGTATTGTGGTAGGTGAGCGGTAGGCCAGAGCTTCCGGATACATTGTATCGTGGTAGGTGAGCGGTAGGTGCACTAGCAGGTGGGCATGCTAATGCCTATAAATACCGGCATACCACAACACCAAAAGGATATAGAAGAAAAACAAAAAACAGAAGAAAAAGACAAGAAAAAAGCCAAAAAAAAACAAAAAAAAGAAGAAAAAAAAAGAAGAAAATCACAAAAACAGAGAGAGAAAAAAAAAAAAAAAAAAAAAAAGATAACATAGAGAGAAAAAATTTCATACAAATATCGCAGCAAAAATCACTCAAAAAAGCTGGAATCAAACAGGTTCCTGGGGAAAGAAAGCAAATTGATTGTTGGTCTCAGTCTACCTGCGCAGTTAACGGTCAACGGTCAATAGTCAACGGTCAACGGTCCACATCCAGATCAACGCTCCAGATCAAAGTCAACAAGATCAGACGGTCCAGATCGAGTCTTCCGATCGTGCGCTCCAGATCAAATCCGCTTTAATCCAACAGCTCAGTTGAGTCTGTATATTTTATTATATATTTAATATATTTAAATTACGGAAAAATAGTAAAAAATAGAAAAGTGCATGAAAAATAAAAAAAAAATCAGAAAAAATTCAGAAAAATCCAGAAAAATCAGAATAAATACTTTTAGTGTAAATTTTCATGATTTATTAGTTTTTTATATTTTTGAATATTCTATGAATATGTATATATAAGTATATTAATTAAAAAATGTACATATGATGCATGTAATATAGTTTTAGTGTATTGTATTTACAATATAATAAATTTGGATGTGTTTTATTTATGTATTTATGATAATAATTAAATTTGGGAAAAATAAAAAAGTAACAATGATAAATAAAAAAAATGAGTTTTCCTTTAAAGAAAAAGGAATTTTTTTTGAAAAAATAAAAAAATGACAAAAATATTTTCAAGAAAATGAAAAAAATACTTTAGTTTACATAAATAATGAAAGGATTTTTTTATCAAGATTATTTTCATATAGCATTCAATTAGCTATGAAAATGTTCATCTAAAGTTTTTAATCAAAAATATTTTCATATAGCATTCAATTAGTTATGAAAATTCTTATTAAAATTATTCTCATGTAGCATTAAATTGGCCATGAATTCTCATAAAATGATTTTAAAAAAAAGACTTAGAAAAATTACATTTTTATAAAATAAAAATTAAGTGATTAGATCATAGGATCATCAAAGATGGTTTTCATAAAAAATAAATAAAATTAATGAACTTAAAGTGAAAATAGTTCAAAAATAAAAATAGATCAACAAAATAAAGTTCTTTTCAAAAGAACTACGTTTTGTCTGATCTCGATTAGCGAGTACGTAGGCACCTACGGGGCGACAATAAAAATGAAAAAAATGTTTTTGTTTTTAATATTGTGAATAATTATTTTGTAAATATAAGTTTTTTTTTAAAAAAAGGAAATATATTTGTTGATATTCATGTTCTAAAAAAAATGAATAAAAAATAAAAATGAAGAAAAATACATAAAAAATAAAAATGAATGATTTGATTTGTAAATATTTGTATTATAATGTTTCACTTGAATTTTTGAGCATGAAAATGATAAATTATAAATTTGAAATTCCAAAAGTGGTAACCAATTTGGTTTTAATAGGTTAGCCCCCAAATACATGATATCTAGTTTTAAAAGTTTGATTTTTCAAATCAAATATTCGCAGACTAGTAACTAAGTTAGGATCAACCGACCCATTGATCCTAGCTTTCATTTTTTCCCGATTCATATCGGGTGGCGACTCTAAATCATTTTCAAAAATTAAAATTTCTCTTAACCCCTAGTCGAGGATTCATGTTAAATGGGTTCGGGTTTAATGTAAATCGGGTTAGGAGAAATGAACCAGATAATGGAATAATCCAGGCTCGACACACACATAAATATCTCATCCTCTAGGCAACAGTGTACATCTTCTGTAACATTAATCTCCTCCTCCACATTAGTATTCGTTATATCCTTGCAATCATCATCACTATCTTCACTACTAGGAATTTCAACCAGTAATGCAAGATCATCTCCTCTTTTCACATCTTCTCATTTCTCTCCAACATCCTCTTCCACAACTTTAGTACCATCCTCATAGACAAGAGTAGGAACTCCATCAATAAGCTTCATAGCATACTCATTTGGACATTAATGTTCAAGATGTCCATAACCTAAACACCTTTTACATTCTAATTTCCAATCATCATCATTATATATTTCACTGGGTAGTGATTCCTTCTCCTCAACAACACCATGGATTACAACCCGAGGTGGTACCTATGAATTAACTACTAGTAGTTTTCTTGTTGTCATCCGTTCCAATTGAGTCGCAAGATTAGCCATCATAGTATGTAATTCCTATAATTGATCTTCTATGGATCTTCCATCACCTGCAATGCTACAGCCCTGACCTCCTCCAACTTGATTATTTCCATAATGCCAAACTCCTCCACGTACACTATTATTCAACATGATGTGTAATTTTCTTATGTACGACAAAGCCCTAGCCTCCAAGCATCACACAATACAATAGTCCAATTTCCTCCAAATCATAGACATTACAATCACAAGAATTCCCAATCTCAACAACAATCAGGAACAATACCACCAACGAAATAAATTTCACAATTTCCACAAATCCTATTTTTCAATTCTTCACACAAAAACAGCACAAACCCTAATAACATAAAAATCAGATCTTGTGCTTACCAATAATCCCGTCATTACCAACTACTTCCGTTTGTCCTCAAGGACTCCTTTGAACTCTAGGATCTCCTCAACTGAGGACAACTAATCTAAGAATTCCTCCAGTTGGAGGTTGCCATGAAACTATGGTATCTTCGTCAAGTTCCCAACGCCTCTAGTCTTCCTCTACATGAGGTCTAACATGCCTGCATGGTACTTCATCATATTATTCATCCTCCTCAACAGAAGAGGAATCATCCTCTGCCTCTTTAGCATCTAGCATCGGATAGGGTTTCTTGCATGCCTAGGGTTGATGTTTTGATTCTAATTATCCATTAAATGCACCCATCAAATTGACATTCTAACGATGCATCTAACTGCTCGTTGATCATCTAGTCAATTCTTCGACCTAGATCATCATGATCGTAGATCTCATCATTGCACATCGCTCATTAGTTTGTTTATGAGGTACCATCACAATCCAAGAGCAAACACAACTTTGATACCAACTAACACAACAGGTTAATTAGTATTTTATCACAAAATCATTGATTCACGCATAAATATCATAATATTATATTCAAATACCTATTGATTTTAAGAATTCCTAGGTAGATAGCATCCAATAAATTGAAATTAACAATGTAATTCGAAATTTGGACAAAAAAGGGCAAGACGGCTCAATTATGTATTTTTCAAATGATAATTGATGTATCATGTGCCTTAGGGCATATAATTATAAGCCAGCTTGAAAGCTACCAAAAATATAACTGAAACTACCAAAAATAAAAAAAAAAAAAGGTCATAAAACAAAGTACACATAAAGACAATTAAAATGCCATAGACAGCATGCAAAACCAACAAGTTTATAAAGAGTTATAAGCAAAACAAAATTTTCCAAAAATTCTTGTTTGCTTTAAAATAGGCTTTAAATCACCTAATAGCAATAGATCAATTTCTATCTCAATTCTCTAAGTACCTAATCGCCACTACCTCCACCTCATCAAAGTGGCTTTCATTTATTTATTTGGTCTACATGGTGTATTCTACATAATTTGTCTTCGAAGTTCAGCTGGTTTTCTTAGGACTTTTGAATTAGCCATGCAATATGGCTAAAAAATAAAAAGTCATCTAATTAGCAAGTTTTGTTCTTGATTTCATGCAAAATCAGATACTACATTTGACGCAATAATGGAAATGGCCAAACATTCAATTCAAGTTGTAAGCATTCCTTGACTCATTGGTTATGTAAATTGAAGAACTTGACCCACTAAATTATGCTAACAAAGAACCTGAGTATAATTGAATAAAATTATGGAGCACACTAACTATGCAATAGCCAAGAACCTCGATATAAGTAAAGTAAACGTCACAAAAATTAAAATTCTCCAAAAGTTCAAAAGAAAGGATGAATTAACACTCAACTCATTAATCCATAACTCATTGACTGAATTATTCAATACAACGCCAAGTTTATTTATAAGTATAAAATAAATCTTAGATAGTATAAACAAACAAATAAATAAATAAATAAATAAAATTAATATCAAATAATTAGGAAATAAAAATTAAAATCCCTTATATACTATCTTAACAATGGAAACCAAAATAACATCTTATTAACGTATCACTAAGTAAATTATTCCAAATTTAAGCTCATATGCAAATCAAACGTCAAATTTAACGATTTTGCTGCCAAATTTAACTGAAATTTCGTTTGAATCTTCATCTTTCCATTTGTGAACTCGCTATCATGCACGTGCCTTTCCTCCTTTTCTTTGAGAAGCTCCGTCCTCAAATCTTATATACGTTGTAATCCCCTAAATTAAAACCTTGGTAATTATTAAATCAAATAATAAGACCATACGAAAGCTTTAGAAAATGTATGAAAAATCACCCCTTTTTTTTCTTGCAAATTTAAATATCAATAACTACCAATATAAGTAATAGAAGATGTATTTAAAAGTAATGAAATATAAGTTAGATATTAAAGAAAGTTTTTTCAAATACGTAACAAGATAAAACTATAATTGTGTAGTTAATATATAAACTAAAGACCATGAGTGAGTGGTATAATTCAAAAAGTGCAAACAAAAGATTAATTTAAAATTTTTGAAATAAAATTCAAGTCCTAAATACATCAAGGACCCTAAATTATTACATGTCATTATCTATAGAGATATTATATATATATATATATTAATATAAATAGTCGTTGTAATTATAATGGCACATGTATATATGTTGGTATGCATTGTGAGACTCTTTAACTTCTAATTTATTGTAATTACCAACACGAATTTGCTATGGTCTTATGTATATTGAATAAATATTATCATTTTGTCATATAATCGGTTGGTATTAAAATTCAAAAACGAAGTTGAAGTTTTCAAAAAAATTATAAAAATGCTAAAAAGTTTTATTCAACTTGGGTTGTAATCATCAATATAGGCAAGTACACCTACTGAAGTAGCATAGAAGAAAAACATAGAAGAATATTATGAATAGCAAAATGCTAAGTTAGGTTAAAACTAAAAATATACACATTTTTAATGCAAATTATAAAATAGGTTTGTTAATACAAGAATGAGCTTAGGGTCTACTTCGCTAAATCCCTATCATGTTAATCATGTGATTTCTTAACAAACTAAAATAGTTATCTACTAGGCATACTTGCACCATTGAATTCACGAAGGTAAGTTAAAGCCTCTCTCAATATCAAAAACTCTAAATCTAGATCAGACCATCAGAATCTCTTCATAAGCTATTGGCAACCTAGTTCCGTATAAAGTTCAAGAATCATTTGATTTGAAACCCATTTTAACGAAGTTAAAATTAAGTGATAGAAAGTGTCACCATCACTATCTCTAGGTGAATATGAGAATCTTCATTAGTAGCCTAGATCTATTCAAAAGAATGATTTCTCAATTTGTTCAGTTGAAATCAGATTATGCTCACATAAACTCACAAGTTAAGGCTCAAGTTACTAATTACAAGTTACACATTCAATGTTCAATTATAATGCATTGAAATCACGCGAATAAGTTCTAGGATTTACAAAACCCTAAGTTAAAATGATTATTTCTCCATGGATAAAGTTTGTAGACAGGTTGCATGATTAGAACTAGTGTAAGATAGAGAAAAGTGAGTTTGGTGGAATGATTTTGCTTGACTACCACAGATAAAACCTAAAACAAGTTCAATGAAAATATAATAACTTTTCCTACGTAATTAATAGCGATTTAAGCACCAATTGATGTCTCTTTAACTTATTTCTTCTTCATTGATGGCGTTAAACTTGTTTTTAATTACAAAGGGCGTCATCATGAGTTTAAAAATTATTAGAGAAATCATGCGGTGTCTTTGTACTGCTATCACAATGTTAACCGGTTGTTTTCCATTCTTCTAGAAATCAACATCTAGAGCAAAGACTACCGGTAGCAAATCATTTTATAAGTCTTTGGCGTTATATTAGTTTCATCATTGGCAACTCATCTAAGTCAGTTCTATTGTGTCTACAAAATAGGTCTACATCAGCCTCTTATATATTTCATGGGATAGATGGTTAGATTTAAACGACATATCTACATTAAATATAAATGCTTTTAAATAGCGTAGATGGACCGCAATAGTCTTGAATAAATGGCTTGAGCAATAATCTCGAATAATTATATTTACACCAGGAAGTAAAAAAGACTTACTATTCACAATGTCCAGCTCTTCATAAGCATACGCCAAGGTTATGAAATACTAATCCACAAATATATAAAAAAACAATCACCAAAACTCACATATGGTTACTTTGTAATATCACATAAAATAATCTCTTTGAAAAACATGAACTACTGGAATCCAAAAGTACATATCATCAAACCAAATAAAACCTAATAAACTAGTCTCATAAAGTCATCAATAACTGATAATAAAACTTCATCAAGTCTTCAATATCTCTCTTCTATTTCCAGTGTCCAAGGTCTACTGGTCCTTAGCTGGATAGTCAAGTCTACTATACCCATCCCTATGATCAACATATAGATTATACTCAGATAAGTCATAAACAATATCATCTTCACTTGTACTTGTGAAAAAATAAAGGAATGAGTGAAAACACCCAGTACGCCATACCACAAACAAATACGCATAAACATGCAACATACAAATTTCACATATAACCCTAAACTAATGCAACAAATACTAGTTATTATCTTTAATTAGCTAAGAACCAACATAGTTTAGAACTATTTGCAACTAGCCCTAAACCTAGAGTAAGTCATGACCTTGATAAACAAGCCTTTACATAAAATAGTTTTATATACATATATTGGTGTTGGATGTGATCTACCCACCGTTGCATACCACAATTAAGCTAGCACAACTCTTAATCTACCAAAATCATCTCTATGCACGAGTCCACTTGGAACACCCTCACACATAGATCATCAAGGCATCTTGTTAGTATCATACTCTATGTGGTCTTTACTAACCAAAGCCAAACACAAGCAACTCACTATTAATTATATGCCAGAAGAGATTTAATCAATTTATTTTCTAACCCTACAAGCACAAACAGCAAGCAAGGTAAGGTTGTACCTGTTTCGCTTCCAAAACTCCAAAATCAACAAATCCTTCTAAAAGATTATAAACTCTAATTTCACAGAAAACCTGATCATCAACATATATCAAATCAAAATTCAATTTCACATTCATAATTAAACCCTAACCCTAAAATCCACAATCTAAAACATAAGATTTACCACATTAAATCTACACACTTATCTTCTATGATCACCAAACAGTGAAACCCCGAAACACAAATTTCTCCAACACTCCTCAGAACCTTAAAATCCTCAATCAACAATAAATCAGCCACCAGGAAAGATCTCATCTTTAAAATAACAAGAATTGACCAAATTCATACTTACCTAAAGCTTTAAATGACGTCTTCTTGATTATAAAACCAAATCACAGCTTATGGTTTTGATCACCAACGAAATTGTCTTTACCAACTTGATTCCTCAAATCAAAGAAAAAACTTTTACTAGAGAGATAATAACAAAAGATTGACAAAAGGACTAGAAAAGAACCAACTTACCTAGGGTTTTCGCTTAGGAAGAGATGTAGAGAAGGAACTTAAGACCTAAGGGCTATATATATAAGAATTAAGAAACCTTAGAACAAAGAAAAGAGTTATCTTTTGTAAAAATATAGGCTGGTATAAGGATGGTGGCTCAGGAGCGGCCTAAAGTCAAAGAAGCAAAATTTGAATAGGTAAGCCGGCCCTTGGCTGGCGGCTTTTCCAACTAAAGCCGACAGCTTTGCCTCTTTAGGCTGGCGGCTTACAGTTGGCCTAAACCTACTATAGATCTCCTTCGCAAACAACTCTCATTTGATCAAGTTCATCTATTAAATGACAAAATTACCCTCTAAAATGTCATTATATTACCATATTACCCTTCACTATGATTTATTTGTTTGTATATGACATCTCTCCCTTCCTAAAAAGAACTTTCATCCTCAAAAGTTACCCGAATCATTATCTCCTTTTTATCCATGCGTCCATCAGTTCTTTGTCACTCATTAAATTTTCTTTTTATTTCTAATTCTTTACACCATACTAACCCATCTTCATGATTGTATTTTCTAACTAGAATATAATTCCATTAACGTCTTCTTAATTTTTAACTTTCACTACTCAAATTAGATTCACTTCCTCCGCTACTTCACAACACACCTCTTGAATATAACTTAAACTTATTAACAATATCCATCAAGAAATCTTGCCTCGACTTCATTGTACTAAATCTCCAATTCAATTCCTTGACTTCATTGTATAAAATCTTCATAAATTTGAATGGAATCACAATTTCTCTTAATAAATCTAGAAATTGAAATCTTACTCAATTTCATTTCAAAGATGCTTCTATACATGAGAGTGGTATTAGAATTCAGAATTGCGATTCAAGTTTAAGTCTATTATAACATAATACATACACATGCTATATTAGAGTGAAATGTCACATATGACCCTAATATCTAATGTTTAAGAGTTATAAATAAACAAGATGGCTCTTTTTTTATTTCTTTTAATGTAAAACGGTTCGGTTCAAGTTCAAATGGTTTGGTTCGATTCAACCCCAAACCGAAATGTAGCCATTTAGACTCCTCCTAAACTGAATCGTAAATCGAACCAAAATATAAAAGAACCAAATTTTGTGATTCAATTTGGTTTTTGGCTCCGTTTGGTTCGGTTCAATAAATAGCCCTAATTCATTCTTGTTACTTTTTTTTTTTGTCTTGTTAATATTTCTTTGCGTCTTGCTGAGTTAAAAGAGCACAAACCATGTTACCAGTATATTTTTATTTGATTATTTTCGTGCCAAATTAATCAGTATAAGCACTTGCTACATTTTAGTCAGTGTAATAATATATTTGGCTTACATTTGCTTACATTTATATACTAATGAGTGACTCATTACTCTTCTCATCAAGATGTGATTGCATATTAACTTATCACAACTTTTAATTATTTTATAATTATATTATCTAATAAATATTTAATTAAATTGGGGTACCTTATTATTAATTTATTCATATATTTCAATTGTCGTGGAACTAACAGAGATTGTTAAAAATGGCCTCCTATATTTATATTTAAAGTCTTTATCTGTTTTCGGGATCATCTCTCTAACATTGCTTAGAAATTTTATATCTATTCTATATAAATAGTTAAATATGTAATAATCTTGATGTTATTGAGAACGTAGAGAATTAATGTGTGTGTATATATTTTCTGTATGTCAATTCTCATTACCGAGACCAGCATGCAAGAAATTTGAACGGGTGTCGAAGCCCTCAAAATTAATTATTGATTCACCTAATGATTTTTGTAGTAGTCATAGAATCAGGTTGAATCCCAAGGGAACTAAATATAGCTTATTGATTTCAATAAAAGAAAAAGTTAAAAGGGCATTGTAATGATTAATTCACAGAAAAAAAAAATAAATTGACAATAAATTAGAAATGTAGCAAGCAGCGTACAAAAAATGGGAAATACAATATTGACTAACTCCAATTCAGGCGAAGGAATCCATCCGTTGTAATTTTGATCATAGGTTTAAAAAGAATAATTTTCACCCTTTAAGCATTTAACCAATCATCAATAGGCATAATAAGTTTTAATTTTCCTGAAGTAATTGATATGAACCAAGTGTTCAAGCCAAACCTCATCATTAATTAGGTATGATATATCCATATCAGTTAACCTACAACATTAAGTTCATTGAAAAGATTAAGCATAAATCAAAATTGAAATAGCATACAATCGTTTAATTTAGTTTTCCTCTTTCTCATGAGTAAATATGCAAACACATAGATAACATATTTGCTACTTGTATCAAGCATTCATGACAATTATGGATCATTGAAATCATGAATAACAATCGAACAATCAATACTAAATTAATTTGTTAGATCAATTAATATTAATCATTCATGAAAAGTAGAACAAGAAACAAGAAATACTTGAATTACAATGAAAATTTAGATTTAGAACAAAACGTCCCAAATATCTCAAATGGAGTTCAAGTTTCCCTTGCAAAAATATTTAGATTTAGCCACTCATGACCATTCTTCACACAAAATCAATAGAGGAAAAAGAAAAATCTTTGTTCAAGAAAAGATAAAACCTTATCCACCAAGAGATGATGTCACGACTCCAAATGGGGGTCTAACAGGATTTATCTAAAGCCATCATATCACGTATGCACCCTATAATATGAGAGCCTTCTTGTATCATGAGTATACAAGACTCTATTTATTATAAATGTTTATCCTACAAATGATATAATATATTACAGTATTTCAACTATGGAATCCGATTTTTCCAATTTCCACCAAGATCACAGAGAATCGGTATCCCCCACCAAATAGTGAAATTGGGTTTCATACTACAACTTAAAAATTTCAACAATATAAAATTTTACATTCTAAGTTTACAGTATCCTATATCTCTATCTTCAATAGAGTTTGTTGGAGAAGCTCTCTTCACACATTCCTAGCCCAATCCCATCTAGTAATAATCCTGCACAAAAACTGTTGGGGGGTGAGCGAACCACGGGCTCAGTGAGTTCATTCCTCACTACTACCGGTCACGCAAGTTATCAAACATTATTTATACATTCATGCAAATCTATCTACACACAATATGAATGCATACGGGATGAATGCAAGCAACACATTTATGGGACTCCGGAACCATAGACGATGTAGATTTACCTGTCTACATTTCAGTTGTCTCCCATACTTACCCGCATGGGACACCTCGCCTTACCTGTACGAGGCTGCCTAATGGTAGTGTCCATCCAGACTCACCCAATGCCTAACCGCCATTGGTAACAACAAATATTCCCCAACGTGTTCACGTGATTTACGCTGGTTAATATTTAAATATATATAATGCCAATTTAATGGCGATTCTCACAATCCATCACCAATCTATGGTGAATCACGCAAGTAGACCCTGACTCGGGTAACATCTACTGCCAATATGAACCATCACCTATTAAAGGTGAATCCGGCGGATAGACCCCAACTTAGGTAACATCTATCGCCACGTGACCAGTGGACCCCGACTCAGGCAACATCCACTGTCACAACAATACTCAGAAATGTCCCATGTTTATCTCATAAACTCTTTTAGCATAAATACTTCCTTTTCAAAGGATATAAAAACAGCCTGGAATATTCCAAGTCGGATTTCTTTAAAAATACATTTCAAAATACTTTTGATTTCAAATTCGGGACATTTCCTACAAGGGGATCAAGCACATGTGACGAGCATATCCAATTAGATTAGTCAAATTATTATCTTTATCCATTTATTCAGGTGATCATGCAGATGATAACACTCACATCAATCAGTCATTCCATACAAGCAATACAATCAACATAACAGCAAACAGTAGCAATCACAAGCAAATAGTAGATCATCAGAATTCCCTCACCTGTGGTCCTCACTAATTTGTTGTATAAGCTACTAGAAGTCCGGGAATGGATCTATTTTCCTATGAAAGGAAATAATAGAGATTTATTATTGGATTATTTCTACGAGAGAAGTCTTCCTATAATTTAAAGGTGTTGATCTCTATCGTCGGATATTAAATTAAGTCCGTTATATTAATTATTCTATCGTTCAGTACTTTAATTGAATCCTTATAGGTGCCGAACTATTCTGTATCGGTAATTGATGCAGTTTTTTATTAAGGTTTTAATCCCTATAGTAGAAAATATTTATCTACATTTTGTTTCTCTTGATATCTATATTTTTAATTAAGGAGTTTGTTTTTTCCTTAAGTCCTACTGCATTTAGTAGAAAATTTTTATTTAATAATTCTTTGCCTGTAAACCTTATCTGTCTCTTAAGTTAGTATTTTTATTTATTTAAGGGTACGTTCTAGTATCTGTATCTTTCAAAAGTTATAAAAATCGTATGTATATATATCAGATTTCTATTATACTTCAGTTTTATTTTTATTGTAAAACAAGCTAAGTGTAACACTGTAATATTATTAGTAATATTAGTATTGAAAAATCAATATCAGTATTAGTATTAAATACAAGTATAATAATAACAACAAATTTTAGATAGCTAGTAAATAATACCAATAGTGACAAAAATAGAATTGATGATAGTATAAATATAGTGACTTTAACGAAAAATAACAATATTGATGACTCTAATGAAAATATTAATAATATAGAATACTATAAACAGTAATAATAATAATGGTAATAATCAAACTGTATCAATAGAAACAGTAATAACCTTAGTATTGGTTTATTAAGGTTGAAAATTGAGTGAATTTCTATTTACGATTTCTTATTCGTTTTAAATCCGATTTCGTTGTATAAATAGTCGATTTGGTAGTACTCGAAGAGTATTTTGTAATAGTGGAATTATTTTTAAGAAAAGACATTTGTACAATTTTTAAATTTATGCAATACATGCATAGATTTCAAGTGAATCTTAACAATTGTAGTCAAAACTTGTTTTGATCATATCTAACTCATTTCTAGTCCGTTTTCGACGAATAAATAGTTGTTTTCATAGTATTTTCCGAGTACAATCCATTAATGGTCTTAGTTTTATCAAATAAAGTCATTAAGGGTGAGAAAAAGACAAGAACAACTTGCTCTGCTCGCACAAGTCTGGTAGCGGTAGTTTGATCTTTGTTTTTGCAATATCTAATTTGTTTCTTATCCGTTTTTAACAAATAAATAGTCGATTTTATAGGATTTTTCGTGTTCTTTCCATTGGTGGGGTTGTTTTTGGCTTATAACAAATACACCAATATAGTTTATTCATTCTTTCCAACGGTCTACATGAGTCATTCAAAGTTTAATTTAGCTTGTTGTAGTTTAGGCATGGTTTTGGTTTTTCCTTTCTAAGAATTGAATTTCTACACTTATAAATCTTCAAGTTGATGTATTTATCTCCTAAATAGTCTAAATAACATAAATATACTATTAGATTACTATTGATATGTTTATAAGATAAATTCCTATAAAGCAACATAACAAATAGTTAAACTTTATGTAATTCTTACCTTGTTTGGACAATAGAATGAATTTAGCTCCTCATTCTTGATGAGATTAATGATCTAAAGAGAAAGGTTAGAAAGTGAGTAACTAAAGAAAAGCTAATCTAGCTAAACTAACATATATATCTATTTTATTTCCTTACCTTGTTGTGTCTAGATTCCAACTTGAATCTATGATGAACCAAGGCTATCTAACTTGGTTTTTTGATGTTGTTTGAAAGAGGGGATTGATGTTCTTGATGTTCTTAGTGTGTAGATAGGATATGAGAAGTAAGCTAGGAGTTTATAGTTGATCTTACAAGAGTTTCTAAGCTTTCTAAGTGGAAGGTTGCAATGGAGAAGAAAAATAAAAAAGCTGGACGCACTTCCTCTTGTGATTATATTTTTGGGAGGATTTTGTGAGAGTTATGAGCTCAAATTGTGTCTAATTTAAGCTTATATACATATACTAAGTCTAGGCTAAGTTTTAGAGGCTAAGGAAATGGTTTTAAGCTTGAAAAATGCATATTTTTGTTGTTGTTTCTGGATGGAATTTCATGCGAATTTGACGATGATTTTTAGACGAATTTGCATGAAATTTGTGGCTGATTTCAGGGGGAATTAAATGTGTTTGTTTGGTAGTTAATTAAGGTTGTTTATGTGTGTGAAATAGGGTTCCATTTGCAAGAAAATCGGGTCAAAATCGTGTAAAAACAAGGTCAATTTCCAACTTTTCTGCTGTAGTTTATTTGTTGATTTCCCTTCTTGGTTTGCATGGATTTTTGTTCAGATTCTATTATTGTTTTCTAGTAATAAATGGTGTTTGAAGTGTCCATATAGAGGCCTACTATTGGTGGTTGTTTGGTCAAAAATCTCAACTCAAGCTAAGCCTATATGTTTATCAAAAATCGAGCTGGAAGGTGTGAATGTTGCTGTTCTGTTTGGATTCTCTTGTTTCCAGCTGCTGTTTGGTGAATTTTTCAAAGCTAATTGGTGTTGATTTGGTTGTTTATTTGAGTTAAAATTCTTAGTATTTAATGTTGATCTGATGTGGATTATTTATATTGATTATATGTCATTTTCATGTTGAAATATTAAGTGTTAAAATCGGAACAAGAGCTAGTCGTGATGCTCTGTTTTCCAGCCGAGCATTGATGAGTATGCGTGAAGGATGTGCGGGCGTGGGATAATGTTGCTCGGTCTTCTATTGCATCCACTTCCAGCGAGAGTTCACACTTGCTGCAGCTTGTTCGGGCGCTTGACTGTGGAAATAAAACTCTGCTCGGTCCGTGATTTCCATATGCTACTCGTGGATGCTACTGCTGCGTGTGACGTGCAGATTTATCTTGCTCGGGGATTTCCTACAACCCGCGCCTGAAGCGCCTCTGTTCAGCATCCGTGGTCAGCATCTTCTATTCGTGGCATCCAACTGCAGCGCGTGGAAATCTCGTGTTCAGTCTTCTGCTGCTGCTGGTGCGTGGGAGTTCTCCTGTTCGGTAGAGCAAGCCTCTGTCGGTCATCTATCCAAGCGTGATGCGTGTACTTCGGCCAACATTTCCAGTTTGCTATCCTCTGCTCATGTGAAGACTTGCAGCGTGATGACTTCCAGCAGATTCTATTTTATTTTTATATTTATATATATTTTTACTAAAATGTTTAATCAAATATTATTCATAAAATTTTAAAAAATATTAGTTGATATAATGTTTATAAGTTTAATTAAGAGTTTTATCAAAATAGAATTTGCCTAAGTTACTACAAATTCTAAGTTGTTTATACATACAAATTTTTAGTTCCGGCTTACACCATTAATTATTTTTAGTATTTTATCTTATGTGGCTAAAATTTTCAAGTTCAATAAATTAAATGAAGAACCAAGTCTTAATGAATTCAAAATTTCCTAACAAGTATAACAGCGGGTTTGGGATTTTCGTTTTATATCTAGATCAATAATTATTGTTCGGTATTGGTTATATTATGTATATATAATCTTAGTATTTCCTCTTTAAATTATTGTTTTATACTGATAAGTTCTATTAATAAACCGTATCTTATCGGTTTTCAAATTTAGAGCTACTTTGAATTATATCTTGAATCATCAGTTCAAGATACGAAATCTCGTTTTTGGTGTCTATTAAGGTCAAGGAAATTTTTGTTTAAGTTTTTCAAGCTACGAATAAGTTTATTACAACCCATAGGTTTATTCTAAGATTTTTGGTTGAATCCTATATTTTGGTATTAGTCTCACATTTGCCAATTTGTTTATTTTCTAATATTGAAATTATTGAATGTTATATTGCCAACTCAGGATTTTAATTTCTAAGATCTATAAATCTTTTCATTAGAATATTAGTGTAATTTAATTATTTATTTAAGATCTAGATTCTTAGATATTGATCTATTTTACCAAATATTATGTTTTATTGTATAGGAGCCATATATACTAATTTGTTATTAGCAACCTATTTTTATCTAAAGCTACTCAATATAGTTAATAGATAGCTTGAACACTATTATTTCATTATTTAACAAGCGTAGGATTTATTTTCTAAGTATTGAACTTAAGGAAAAATGATTCAGGAATTTACATTAACAATTAACTTGTTGTTGTTTTATAAATTATTTGACATCATAGAAGTTCAGTTTGTATTTTCAAAATTTTTATTAGTAACAATTTTAATCTTTCTAATTATAATCAAATTCATTTATACTTTAACAATTTCAAATCGTGAAAAATTTGGAGTGATTTTTACTACTTGTTCCAAATATTTGATATACTTCTATATTACATTTTTAGTATTTGTTGAAATCAAGTTACGTAAAATTTGGGAGATTACAGATGATCTACCTTAAGAGAAGTTTCGTCCTCGAAACTTGTAGGGGTTTATGGCGTGATCACGTCTTATCGATTTTAGCAATCTACCATAATTTTCTCCTCTTCATTAAATTTTCACCTTTGACAAATAATGATTCAATCAAACTTCCCCAACCAAATTTGGTCCAATATCCGTTTGTCAGCTCTTAAAACAAAAAATAATAATAATATAATTTCATCAATTAGTCATCAAAATGACTATAGAAACACAGGAAATAAGTCTAATTGACATGATATAAGCTCAACTCATCAAAAGCTTTGCAATAAACAGTATGACTCATTTCATGCAAGGGAAGTTTGAAAGGAATAAGATAAATTTCCTTTTCCTGTGCTTATTAAGTTGGCGGCAAAGTAATTAAAGCAATTACTCAGGTTTTTGTGTGCATATATAGATACATATATATACATATAGTACTTAGTGACTAGTTGGTCTTTCTAATTAAAACATATGATCAGAGCTTTATTTCCTAATATGGGACAGATTTAATTATTCCATAATTGATCATTTGATCAAATTCCAATTTGAATTAATTGAGTTTCTTTAATGTTAAATTATTTTTAAGGTTTCCATTTGAATTTAGAATACCTATATGTACATTATTTTTATTATTATATATTTGAAGTACGTAATTTAAGGATTTTGCTGTTATGTTAAAATTAATGAAGTTATGTATGATTAGAAATTTATATACTATTGGCTATTGCGTATATATATATATATATATATATATATAATTTCCTCATGATTCAAATCTATCATAAAAAAATTATGAGGCTTACAATTTGCATGGAGTGGGTTTAAGGCAAAATTGATAGGAAGAAAGAAAAGGCATAACTTACTAGTATAGGCTGTTTGATGATGAAAGAAGGATTCTTGTGCTGGAAGTGAAAAAATCATTGTTTCATTTCCTTTTTTATCTATTAGGCATGCATATGGTTATATCTGTAAATCTATCTGATGGCACAGTAAAGGGTACTGAAGTGTTGCCAATCTACTTACTGTGTAGCAGATAGAGAATGGAATAGGAATAGGTGCGTGAAACCTAGTTTAATTTGGTTTGATGCCCTTGGATATAATAGTGGTTTGGTTATGGCATTTTTCAGTTTTATGTATATTTAGTGATGTCTTAGTTGTAAATATATCTTGCTCTATTTAAAATTTGTTGTCATACCAACAACTTTGGGAACTATTTATTTATTAATTGTTTATTTGATTATTTTATTTATTTATATATATTTTTTAATCATCCTTATGTTTAATATTAAATTTAGGGTGTAGGATTATTATTTTACAGTTTTTGAAGCATATGTTAATGTTGTTAAAAGTAACTTAAGATTAGTGCTTAAGGTCTTATCAATTAATGAGATAATCCATTGTTATATAGAAGTTGTAATAGTTTTCAAAAAGTAGTTAAATACTTGAGACAAAATATATTCATAATTATTATATGAGTACATTACATTTATAATGTATGTTTACATCATGTGATTCACCTTGTATAGGCTATCCAATATTATCAAGGCAATTCCAAGCTTGCAATACAGTTAGTGACCATTATTGCCATGGATGGTATGGTCTATTATTGACAACAACTTATCCGTGTTATATCTAAACACACATACATATATACTTATTAATTCTAAATGTATAGTAATATTTTAGAGTTTGATAGTGAAATAAATAGAAATTGAAAATCTCCCTTTTTCTTGAGGCTAACCATATTTCTAAATTTGTTCATCACTTTTTTTTCCCTAAAAACAAAAATCATCACAATACTTGTAAGAGTATCGTTACTTTTTTATCAGGAGATATTTTCCATATTAGCATTTTATCAATTATGTAGTGTTATAAGAAATAATCTCATCATGCGATAATTATATTATAAAATTTGACTAGGTATATTATTGAAATTTTTGGGATTTCACAGATGATACTTTTGATCACCCTCCAGCGTGGCTGCAAACTCTAGTGGACCAGGATAAAATACCCTATGGCAGGTGCATGAATATTGTAAAACAATAATTAATGATAATTTGCTAAATGATTGTTTTGTTGATCTTTTGTATTTTTGAGATGTAAATACCTTGTGGTTATCTAAATGAACTGAATTAAAAGCCATTATTTTCAATGATATAAATGTTTCCACAAAAAAAAAAAAAAAGAAGAAAAAGAAGAAAGCACATGTATAAATATATAAAAAGATGAGAATGTACTAACAAGCAAAGTGTGGATAGTTGAGTTCTCACAATCCTCAATGTAATGCAACGAATATCTAAATTATCGTGGACTTCAAATCAAATCCAAATATATATCTTAAAAATTATATTGGTTTTGAATTACTTCTACTTCATGATATTGCATTGTCCATTCACCAATGAGAAAGTTTTCTCTAATTGAATATCCTGGATAAAATACTCGTGTACCATTTCTAAAAAGTAATTACCAATATATAAGTAAAACAAAATTAACTACCAAAATCCCATAGCTATATCGCATCCTTAAAATAGGATATCAAAATTTATATATAAATCACGTTTGAAAATCACGATTTAACATTTTAGTACCATAACTATATCGCATTTGACAAATGGGATATAATATCTTTCACATAAATCACACTTTAGAAAAATTCACAAATTCTATCGCTCTCTCTGACACATTATATCACCTCTCTCTTTCTCTTTTCTCTCTCCTCTCTCATCTCTCATCTCTCCTGTCTCTTCTCATCTTGCTTTTTTTATTATTCTATTTGTATTTTTTTTTTACCTTTCCATTTTGTTCCTATTTCATTTGTCATGTTTAAACATTGGCCATGATTATTAAACATCGTATCCATACATATCCATATGGGTATTGTTTTTTTTAACCATGATAATACGTATGATATATAATTTTTATATATCATGTGTATAAGTCATGACTTTGAAATTGTATATTGGTAATTATTTTTAATTTGACAGTATTTTGGTAATTATTATTAATAGCAACCCTAAATAGAAAAATTTTTTGAATGTCCTTTGGTGACTCAACAAAGTGATTTGCGACAATTTCATTGGCAACCATAAAGATTTCCATAATAACATACATTTCACTAAGATTTTCGTTCTTAACATTTACTTACAAGTAACTTAAAATCTTTATAGAAATAGGAAAGGCACTAGGATAAATACATCTAGGCCACTATATTGGACGTATAGTTGGATCGATAGAAAATGAACTAAGAAAAAGATGGTAAAATTGATAAGGAGAAAATATATATTTGTGTATATAATGGTTGAAACATATTAAAGCAATATATACTCATAATTTGATGTAGGCTTTTTTTTTTTTAATTGTCGAACATAATGCCATTGATAAACCTCAAGCTCTTATATTGTTGCAAAAGAGGTAAAGAAAGCAGTAAGAGCATAATTTTATTATTTTGCCTTGTTAGATTAATTTGAAGGAATAAAAATGCTTACCGATGAATAGCATATGTTTTAGAAGTTCATCTCAATCAACAATCTTAATTTTGAAGAAACATATTTCTAACGGATTTTAGCTCTCCAATGACATCCCTCATGCTTTTCCTTTCCCTTGGCAAATTAGCTAAGTTAGAAACTCCAATGTAAAAAATGGCAATCAAATACTCCAAAATCGTTTTTTTTTTTTTTTCATTCAACAAATCTTCCATTTCAACAAGTAATGTTGGGTCCACTATTTTTGCAACTTTATTAGGCAAAGCAACCTTAACAAAACAATTATATCTATGTTTCCATGGAAATTTTCATCATTTGGTCTCTTCCCAATGACCAATTCTAGCAACAAGATACCATGACTATAAGCATCTCCCTATGTTGATGCGGAAGTTCCTATTTCATGCTCTACAATTGAAAACAATTGTTACACATTCTAGAAAGAAAAACATTAGGAAATTTAAGCCATTAGAGAAAAGTGAGTGAAATGGTGCAATTTATTATGCTTCATTTATTTAATGTTTTTACTTAGTGCAATATAGCCAATGGTTCCCTTAAAACCAATTGAACTTGCTTGGCCTATTGCATTGTGATTTAAGGCAACCAAAAGCAACATTGGAAGACCAAAATCTCCAACATGGGCAATCATGTCATTGACGAGAAGAACATTACTCGGCTTGATATCATGATGCACAATAGGGATTTCATATTGATGGTGGCGATAGCCTAGTGCACAAGCAATATCAATGGCAATATTTAATCTTGGAAGGAATTTTAAATGCTTATGTGCCTGATTTGTGCCTTCTTTTGTAGGGACCAAATGTAAACAATGATCTAGGTTTCCATTGGTCATATATTCATAACCTAGGACCTTAAATTCATTTCTAGAAAACCAATGCCTAAACATGCTATAAGTATTTTAACAAGATTGCGATGTCTAATTCTCTTCAACACCTCACATTCTGTTGAGAAACTTCTTGACGCACCATGTCTATGCAAGTCTAACACCTTTATAGCTAATTTTGCTTTCATCTAGAATAGCTTTGTAAATCGAACCAAAGCTACCACTTCCAAGCTTGTTAGTTAATAAGAGACCATTCATAGATTTTAGAATATTCTAGTATGATAACCTTGACAAAGGATCACTTGAAGAGATTTATGAAGCTCTACTACTCTTTGTTCTTATCCAATATGAAAGAAAGAAGCATTTAAAAGATAATACTCCAAAAAGGCTACCCAACACACCAAATAAAACATTGACAATAGTATGAGATGCTTTCTTATGTAAATATTACATTTTGCCAATATTAACTCGGATATACCACCACATAGCTTTTTATTTGCCATGATTGAGAATCTACTAACATTCTTGAAAATCCCATCTTCTGGCACCAAGCCTTCAAGATTGCTATGTGATAGATTTAAGTTCTTTAAGAACATCAAGTAAGCAAATGATCTTGGAATTTGTCCACATATATTATGAGAAAGGTTTATCACATCAGTACCTTGTAGAGAACTCAAAGACGATGGAATCAACCTTTCAAAGAAGTTTCCTTGCATATACAATCGTTGAAAACTAAAACATTTCCCAAAGCTACTAGGAATTGTATGAGACAACATGTTTTCATAGACATTTAGCATGTTGAGCTGTTGTAAATTTCCAAATAGTTCAAGGAGTGGTCTTAGAAGATGATTTTGTGATACAAGATGATTTTGTGATACATCCATCGCAATCAATGATGAGATTTGGAAAATTTCAAAGGGTATGCTCCTAAGTAGTAGATCATTCCTATACAGATGCAAAAAGTTCAAACTATTGCACTTGCCTAGAGTATGAAGGTATTATGTCTTGATGTTTGTTATTTGTTAATGATAGCATGTAAAACTGCTTCAAGTCCAAATCACCAATATCTTCATTTCCATGATGATTGTCTTTGATAAAAAATGATATAAGTTTCTGTGGTTTTTCCAATGAAGGGATCTCACCATTAAATTTATACCAAAAGGCTTCAAAAGAGACTAAATTAGAGGCATTGGAAAATGAAAAGGGGATATTACCCTCTATTTGATTATTATAAATGAGAAAAAGTTGGAGGTTTATTAGGGTACTAAATAAGTTTTCAGAGGTATTGATATCAGTGCATAGCAAATAACAAGTTAAAAACTTATGCTTTAATCTTGCTATGACCGTACTAATTGTAGTATAGATTCATAGCACAAGTGTGGATCCCCATAGGGACTAATGAGTACTAATAATTACTATTCTTCTATTGTTCAACCTGCAAATGATAATGATAAGATATAAAAACAACATAAGTAAAATAGATATAATCTGAATTGCAAGAATTGTTTAGGCCTTGAATCCCCACTAGGTGATAAGTGATTTTCACACAAGATTAGTTTTACTATTATTGTTAATTTCCTTGAATGATGAGAATAATTTATAGTGATCCAATATCCCTCTTGAGAATTGGAACCTTATCCTTGGTTAATTTAATTGGAAGCTCTTCCTAATTAAAATCCCTTAGATAGCTTAATCATTCTAGAATCCCTTATTAGGTTTTTACCCTAATCCTAAGAAATCATGTTGATCTATCTCTAGTTTCTCATTCAACTCCTTCCAATTATGCAGATTTAATCATACAAACAATATATCTATTAATTTACAAGAAATCAGAACAAGAACTAATATTCCGGACTATTAATTCAGGTTAACAACGAAGAATAACATAATTGAATTCAAGAAATTAGGCAATAATATTAAAATAGTAAAGTACATATCACATACTTCACTAGGTTTTATCAAGATCTAAACAAGAAAGTATACTCCTCCATATGAGAAGTTTTCATCTTCAATTCAATATAACCCATCTTTACAAATAAGCTCAATATGACTTGCAAAATATAGTAATCTTCATATCTCTATTTCCCTCTCTTTCTCTTCTCTCTCTATTTCTAGCTTGTATATATCTCTTCATTGTTCCTCCATACTACTTTTAGTTATTAAACGGAGAAAATGTTTGTTCTTGGGGTTGGATACCGATGGGTCTCTTAGCTGTCAAGAATAAAGCCTCCTCAATGTCCAATATATGTTCCTTTAAGTGAATAAAAGGTTATTTTTCCATTACAAAGCTGTTTCTCAAAAATATCGCAGTGTCTTATTGACATGGTTGGTGACAGGTTGTGTTACATAAGAATGCCCATCCTTTTTCATGATGTATGGAACGATACGACTAGGATACGACTTCTCCCTAAGCTGTGTAACAAACTGTGGTCCTTTTCTCTTTATCGACATGATTGGGACACGACTAGTCCCAAGGTCATGTAACTTGTTATAGTCCAATCCTGGAAATGACATGACTAGCGATAGGTCGTGTCGAAGTCGTGTCCCTTGCAAAGTTATATTTTTCAGATTGACATGACTTGAGACAAGTCGTGTCGAGCCTTGTCGTTTCAAAACTTAAGATTTAGCCCCCGATTGTGCTTTTACTTGACTTGACTGGAAGACACAACATGTCTTTGTCGTGTTGACCACTTTTTGCTTCAAAACTTTGTATTTTTGACCCATTTTGCTTTCTTTTTGCAAAATATCTTCTTCAAGGACCAGAAAGCACAATTTATTGATTTTAAGTGCTAAATTCATTATTATCAATAAAATGACCAATAAAGTGTATTTTAGCACTTATAAAATAGGAATAAATTTGGTTTACCAAAGTATACATCTTCATTCAAGTTACCAACGACCATAAACGATGTCAATGATAAGGTTATATATTGCAAGTAGAATAGAGCCTGAAAATTTATTTTGCGCTACTTCAAACCATGTAATTCTATGAAGCTGTCCAAGTTCATCGTGAAGGATACAGTTAATACATTCTGGCTACGATCTAATGCCACTAAACTGATAAGTTACCAAGTGAAGTGTGGATCTCTCCATAATAAGTTGCTTTTGCTCAAGTAAAGGTAAGTGAGTTTCGTTAAGGAGCTGAGATCTACAAGGATCTTACCTTAAGATGATTGCCATAAAGATCCAAATGCTGGTTATAGTAATAGGACATGTTGGGAGGTATTGTACAGTGAGGGAGTTATTATGCAACTTAAAATCATCAATCTATGAAGGCAACCTATTTTCAGGAGGGATATTCCCATGGAACTATCTTTTTCCAAATTTAATCCCTTAAAATTCATCCTATGATTTTTGAAGAATTAAAAAAAAAGTTCCATGACTCTCTTGTGATGACTTTCGAACAAACTCCATACAATTGGCAAAGTGTTGTGGATTCATTTCACCAATCCATAATGTGGAGAGGGCGCTTTTATTTAGGACTTGAATTCAAGAAGAGCTTGCAGATCTGTTGCTTGATTTTTCTTAATAAGTAAAGACAACATTAAGAAAAGCAGCATAGATGATAAGGAAAGCTAACACTATCACTTGGTTTAAAGATAAAATGGGCACGAATTACAAAGTTTTACAATGGTCTAAAGTGGCTTAATCTCTAATTGTTTTGTTGGAATGTGTTGTGGGGAAGACAAGGAAGACTGATTTCTATTTTAGAGTGCTACATTCAGTATTTTGTAAGACTCCAAAAACTTAGTGGAGTTAACTAATGCCACAAAGTCAAGTTTTTGCATTTTTTTTTTTTTTTTTTTTTTTTTTTTTTTTTTTTTTTTTGTTGTTACAATATGGTAGTCACTAAGGACCAATACAACATGGGGAATCAAACTTGGTACCTCAAGAATGAGGACTAAGACTAGATATCACTGGACTATATGGCCATCTATTTACATCAATCATGATAGATGTTTACAAAATGACATATGCACATTAGATATAAATTCTATTAGTCAATAATAATAACCATTTATTTGTTTAAACTCGGCTATAATTAATGTTTATTTAAGGTGATCAATCAATATCATAGATAATCATAATACAATTACTCTATTGATGCCACGTATAGATTCAATGATTGTATAATTAAGAAATTTTGTCACAATCAATACAAAACACCAATTCACTTGCATAAACCCATTTCCCATGCATTCCATTTTAAAATGGTGTATCTATTTTTATCGTGCAACTAATTATAAGCACAATCAAATGTATTACTCATAGAAAAAAATACTCACTTATCTATGTCTATTGCTTGTTGTAGTACTTGACGAGGTAGTCAAAATTCGAATCAGGATCACCTAGTTAAGAGAACAATATTTAATAAGTATAGGATTTCATTTCACTGGATCCTATAGTAAGTTCTATTGGCTCTTGCTATTTTCAGTAATTTTAATATCGTTTCTTCTCTTTTTGACATATATCCTACTTTAAGTCCCTTGTGTTTTTTTTAAATGATGTTATTTGTAGTCTCTTTTTATGAGATTTTGGACGTTACTTTCGCTAGTGTGGTTAGATTTGACATTGGATCTGGTAAAAGAGTGAAAGATTATATTTCACTCCCAAGACGCCTTAAGTTGTACATTTAGTGTTACATAAATACCTATAAATGTATATGTATAGCCACATATACTATGTTCTTGTGTGCGGAAAACAAGATTTGCTTAATTACTTTGCCTTATATAATCAAATACGTTCAATAAGGTGGACACGAAAATAAATATACAAATTCATACGTGAAATGTTTATATGTGTTGTTTTGCACATTTATAATATGTCCCCCATATTCCTATATAGACCGAGCATGTAGGGATACTATAATAGAATTCTACTTTATATGCTTGTTATACATTGTTGATATGGCAATAACATAAACTTTCATTTGTGCCTAATTCTTTGGTTGGTCCACAAGCCCCGAAAATAACTGGGGTCTTTCTTACTTGTATATAATCTTAGTCAGGTTAGAAGGTTCTTAGATGCCATTTCTTGCCATTATTATTATTATTATTATCAGGCTTATGATATCTTTTGGCACAAAGGATATTTTGTTCTATTTATCTCCTTTAGGTTTCATTTATAAACAAGGGTTCATTTTATTGAAAAGCTTATAATAACATAACCGGGACAAGCTAAAGTGATATAAGGACATTTCATAAATGTTTAAGGGTATTATAAAGCAAAAGAAAGCGAAAGGTATTTATATCTACTAAAGATGGCTTCAAAGTGTCCTTATGTTCCTTTCCTCTCCCCCTTCCGAACTTCCAATGTGTCCTTATGTCTTAATCTGTGTAATTTATTTGGTTTTAAGTTACCATGTGCTTCATTTAGTTACTTTACATTTTTTACTAATGGTAGTGACTCTTTACTCTTCTCTTCAAGGTGTGCTTGCATATTAACTTAACACAAATTTAATTATTTTATATAATTTATTAAAAAAATTAATCAGATTGGGGGTTTCTTACTATTAATTTATTCATGGTTTTCAATTGTATTGGAATTAATAGGGATTGTTAAAAATGTTCTCCTATATTTATATTTAAAGTCTTATTTGTTTTCAAGATCATCTCTCTAACACTGCTTATAAATTTTATATCTATTCTAAATGAAAAGTTAACTATCTAAAAATCTTGTTGTTATTGAGAAAGCAGAAAAATGTGTGTGTGTGTGTATACTATGTGATGCGAAGCATCAAAGACCAAGCGAATGTTACTCCAAGCAAAGATCGAGCATCAAATGATGTGGGAAAACTAGATTGAATAATGGAGTAATGAAGCTTGTGGATTCATTAGGGAAGAAAGAAACCGATAAAAAGGCTGTAGGACTCCTACGCTAGCCTTAAGTCGATGGCCTTGAAGCCTACGTGTCGGCATATTAAGGTATATTGCCGGCCATCCATTGGCGTTGAAGCATCCCATATTGCGAAATTTTAAAGCTGAAGCTTACCGCCGTGTAGATATATAAGCGCCAGCGTTCGAGATATCAGCTACTAGCTTATATGTATTCATGGATTTTTAATTTTGTTTTTTTGTATTCCATTAGTAATTATTATTAAATAGGGTCTTATTGTATTTATTTTTAAGTCTTTTAAGTTTCCTTAGTTTTATTATACAGGACTTTTGTTTAGTTTTATAGACATAAATATATGATATTTTCTCTATGAGAGTTCCTCCTTGGTGACAGTATTTTGTGAGTTCTTGTGATAAGACTTGTGATTCCAAATCTTTGTAATTTTTTATGAATATTGGGGAGATATTGAAATTTCCTTTTTCCTTTTCTATTGATTGAATCTTTGATTCCTTTGACACAGTAAATTGTTTTGTAATTCGTGAGTGATATCGAATTGCAATTCTATTACAAACCAGTTGTCTTTGTGATTCATATTTTGATTCACGATTTCATCCATATCCTTTAGATTTTTCAGAGTTTACATATTTAGAAAACCCTAAAAAGACGAAGAACCATAGATTTGTGAAGCGACCCCTCATACTCGTATCATTTGGTATCAGAGCTCTTGGATTGGTGCACTTCAAATTCGATAAGTCGTCATATCAATGATTTGCAATTTTAAAATTGTGGGGTTGTGTTGAGCTGCGTGGATTTTTGTTGTGATTGTGGGTGTAGAGAATTAAAAAAAAAATAATTAGGGTTTTTTGTGGGATTGGGAATTTTTGTGGATTGATTGAATTGAGGGTGGATTTATTGATTCTGCTGGAAAATATGTTGTGCTTTTATTATCGATCAAAAAATCCACAAGAAGAGGAGATTTATCAATATCATGCTAGGAATTTTTATAATGGTAGATCACGATTGCATGAAAAATCTAGCCATGTTGAAAGCAAAAATAAGAAAATTGTTTGTGAAGAATCTTATAAACAATGTGATCTACAAGCTGTAAAACGAGAGTTGAAATAGCTAAAGAAATTTTTTTATGAATGGATGGAGAAGATTAGTGAAAGGACATTGAATAAATTAGAGGAATCAAAGGTAAAGGTGTTTAGGGTTGAGCCAAAGAAGCCAATTTCTGATTTTTATATTCCTAAAGAAAAGGTTGTTGAGATTCCACAGGTATAAACAAAGTTGGAAGGTGATGTCATTGTAGGGATGGTGGAAGAAGAGATTGAGACTGTTGAAGAAGTGAAGGTAAAAGATTCCATTGAGAGGGAGGAAGAAGAAAAAATTGTTAACACTCCTATGGTGCAAGTGAAGGAAGACAAGTCTGTTGTTACTGCTATTCCTTCTCATTTACAAGTCCAAGACAATTCATGCCACCGAAAGAATTCGTTTCAGGCTTATTGTATGGTGTAGGGGAAAGTATGTAAATTGGTTATTGATGGAGGAAGCTGTGCTAATGTGGTTTCTCAGGAGTTTGTTAAGAAAATGAGTTTGTAGGTGATCCCACATCCAAAGCCCTATAGCCTTCGACGGTTGAATTTCCCGAATGTTATACATATACATAAACAGACACAAGTATCCATTGCTATGGGAGATTATTCTGACATTATCATTTGTGATGTGGGTCCTATGGATTGTGCTCAAATATTACTAGGTAGGGTGTGGCAATTTGATAGGCGAGTTATTTATGATGGACATCAAAACACCTATCAAATACAGAAAGATGGACAGACATTCTTATTGCTTCCAATGACTTTAGCTAAAGCTCAGCAGGAGAGATTTAGACACGTTCAGGCTAAAGGTCAAATAGGTTTGTTTATGTTTCCTTGCAGGTCTTCCAAGCCCGGAAAGAAAGCGCCTCAAAACTTCCAGGAAGAACAAAAGATTCGAGGTCGAATCTTTCCTAAGAAGGGGAGAATGATGCGAACGCATCAAGACCAAGCTAATTTGGCTCCAAGGAAGGATCGAGCATCAAATGCATGTAGGAAAACTCAATTGAATAATGAAGTAATGAGGCTTGTAGATTCAACAAGGAAGAAAGAAGCTAATAAAAGGCTGCAAGAGTCCTCTGCTGGCCGCTGGCCTTGAAGCCCTACGCTGCCAACATATTGAGGTACACCGCTAGCCTTCCACTGGTGTTGAAGCATTCCAGATTGAGAAATTTTAAAGTCGAAGCTTACACTGTCATGCCTCGAAAGGTATCCTAAATGTGACAGTCTGCCGTACGCAATATTAAAGCCTAGGAATGACCGGCTCAGTCATGCGAAGGCTTCCATACTATGTACAAGGCGTCTAACACATAGAGGAGACAAATTGGAGAGATACATTTTATATTGATACAACTTGAGTATCAATGTAAAGGAAATACAATTCACTATACTTCAAAATACAAAACATTATACTTCAATTACATTCATCAAAAGATTCCACTAAATAAAACTATTACAAGGCAAATCATAAAACCTAGCTAATATCTTCAAGCATTCTTATTCCTTACTGGAATCCCGAAGTCATATCCGGCTCCAACCATCTCGGTCTCCACTTAGCATTCTTGAGATAACCTGTTCATTCAAACATCTATTGGGGTATAAACTACACTAGCTTGGTGAGAGTTCCCTTAATTTCGTACCATGACAAGCAAGTTATAATTCATCCATATGCTATGCATGAACAAACACATGAGCAAACAAGCATATGACTTTTCGGTGGCCATATGTGAATGGATTTACGCCCTCCATTCGGGGTTAGGATGGTCCATAAGACATGCAACCATAATTCCAATATTGAGTGGGGTGGTCCATAAGTCATGCAACCACAATCCCGATCTCTTTCTCTAGTTGTAGTTGATTCAAGTGCCTACACCACTATCATTAACTTAAGCGATTTCGCATCCTTAATGTTAACATTGGCCCACTTGCCATCCACTAATATACATTTGTCCCACCAAAGGTATATCAACAATGCAATGTGACTCAACATGTGATATGCATGCACAGTTTATTCATATAATTGCGGCATATTAATTATGTAGGTTAAAAGCGATCATAGAGAATTTCTAACAATTCACGTCTATGCTAACTCATACAATGATTTTACAACAAGTCTCACCTCAATATACTTATCATTCATTCAACCAAGATTATACCACAACTCATCACAATTTTTATCTTTTCCTAATTCTAATGCATCTAGCTACAAGTACAAGCAATGTAATGAAATAAGAGGAAACCTCACTCGGCCATTGGATCACCGATCTTTTAGTAAAAATAATTCGGTGGTAAGGAATCGTCGATATCGGAGTCACCTAAAAAGGAAGAAATACTCTAATAAGTATTTCAACTCAACTAATCCAAACAATCTTATACAAACTATCAAATTCGTAATTCTCGTCCTAAGCGAGAATTCCAACTTAAAACGGCTATAACTTGATCATTTTAACTTAGAATTTCGCAAATTATATATCAATTTCTATCTACTTCAAAAGATCTATCTAATTCTAATTTTATTTTCAAGTTTTGAAAATATTTAGGTCACGAAACAGAGGGATCAGATCTGGGCACTAACGATCTCCATTTTCGAAAAATAGTTTTATAAATGTTTGTAATGTTTCTATTTGATAATTCAAGTATATATGAAATATGAATGATTTCCTAACATGAATGACATGAGATGAGTTTGATGTATGCATGATCTTGGTGATTCTTGCTAAAAGAAAATTTTATAACTTTTTATTTTGCAAGACCATAATAACAACTACTTATGAAAGATCTAGTTTTCTAACTTTGATCATTTCCATTTGTTTTGGATTTACTTCTTAAGAAAATATAATTATCTTTGTTAAAATTGAGTCTTCATTATATCTATTACTTATGACCTTCATTTCTACATAAAAATTTCCATTTTGCACTTTGTAAACATGTTTTCAAGTAGGGTTGATTCCAAAATCCGAATTTTGTAAAATTAGTTTTTGAGTGCTTCCTTTAAATAAAAATCATTTGATACTTAGAAAATTAAGGCTCAACCATACATAACCACTAAGGACTTCACTTTTTCATAAAAATTTGCATTTTACACTTTACAAATAGGATTTACTCAAAAATCCGAATTTTTAGAAATCCACTTTTTGAATGATTCCTTTGGGAAAAACTTGTGTAATGCATCAAAATTTAAGGCTTTACTATATCCACTACCTAAGGACTTCATTTAATACATAAAACTTTTATTTTGAACTTGGATAATGGGTGTTTTCATGAGCATCATCCAAAGTTACGAATTTTACAAGTTGACTACTAACTCCAAATTTTATATCTTGATTCTATTTCTTGTTTTACACATTAATCCCATCAAAAATCATTTCAACTTGTAAAAATCACTACTTAATGATACCTATTACCTATACCCTTCATTCTTCACATAAAACATGAGTTTTTGAGTTGATAAATGGGTTTTCAAAATTAGTCTTGGTTGAGATCCGAATTTACAAAATTTATTTTTGGACATATCTTTTGATAAAATCTATCTAAACTTATGAAAATCCATTCCTTACATATCATATCTTAAGAGCCTTCCATATCTTGAATAAAAACTTCATTTTTGAGTTGGAAAACATGCTTTTAAAATATATCTTGGCCTAAATCCGAAAATGAGATTTTTATTTTGAAAATAACTTTTGAAAATCACCTTTGATTCTTGTAAAAAGAAGTCTTGATGATATACATACATTAAGCCTTCATTATCTCAAGTAAAAATTTCATTTTGACACTTGGAAAGTGGTTTTTAAATAGGGGTCTTGCCAAAATACGAATTTCACTATTTTTATTTGAGTTCAAAACCAAGATCTACTCTTGATATGAACATAAATATAAAAGAAACCCATGGTAGTAAACTATAAAATCATAGATCTAAACTTTACTCATCAAAATCTTTCATTCATGTTATCTATTCCCTAAGCCCTTTATTTTAAATGAAAAATACACATTTTGAAGTTAAAAAATAACTTTTCTAAATATGGTTCCTTTTTCATCCAAATTTTCAAAAATGATTTTTGTTGAAAATAAAATAGATCTTGAGCTTTCTAAAACATTCCTACTATCATCATGCCACTACAAGTTGTTTATGAATATAAAACAAAAGTCTAATGTATTTATGAATTCAAAACACTAGATCTAGTTTACTATACTAGTTGTAGATGCATGAACACTAAGATAGTTATGTGAATGATGAATATATGTATAAATCATAAGTAATAACAAAGATAATAACTCAAATAACAAGATCTAAGGCATAAACGAAAATAAAAGCTACAAAAAATTAGATCTATAAAATATATCTACTTTTCACAATAAAATAAGAATGATACAAGATAATAAATAGAGAAGAGGAGTGTTTCATTTTGGCATCATCATCTTTCGCTTTTAAGCTTATGGAATGTCATTTGATGCATGAAGCTCTCACTATACTTTACCTATATCACCTATGGAAGCTTTGGACAAGAGTTTTATTCAAGAATCTTGAAAAATATGTGTGGGAGCTTAAAGATGGAATAGGGGCAGCTAGCTTCCTTATAAGAACAAGAGAGAAAGAAGAAAGAAAGAGAGGAAAAAGAGAGAGAAAAAGATAAGGAATAGTAAAGGGAAAAATGTGTAAATGAAAGAGAGAGAGAAGGAGTGTATTAAATGAAAAAAAAATAAAACAAGGGTAGCCAAAGTGGGAAGAAGCTGCACGTGAAAGTGGAGAGAGGAGAGAGGGAATATGTTGAATTTTGACTTGAAATTGAATTATGTAATTAATGTGTAAATGTAGCTTCTTGAAGAAGGGTTGAAAGAGGGTTATTTTAATTAATTTTTTGAGTAATTCAAGAGTCAAGGCAGCCATAAAGGAGTCAAAATCTGCTATGAAGTGATATAATGAAGTGTAAAAAGATTGAAGTGAAAAAGAAGTGATATGTGAAAGGTGTACTTGAAGTATGGTTTGGAAAAAGTACTTTTTATTAAGAAAAATACAAAATAAAATTAGAAAAAATATTTTTATATAAGTGGCAGAATATTTATAAATAAAATTAAATAATTATTTGAATTATTTTAGTATTTCAACAAATATGTTACCGGTATGATCAAAATATGCGAATATGGGCTATAAATGATATTTTTATAACCCGAAAAATTCTAAAAAATTATTTTATAAAAATAAAATATTTTTCAAATATTTTACAATTATTAAATTAATTCATTTTATTTTTAGTTTTGGGTCTTAAATAGAATCTAATCCCGTATAAGCCCGAAACGAACTAAATTTTAGAAAAACATAATTTTCTATAATATATAAAATATTTATCTAAAAATATAAGGGTTTATAAGAATAATAAAATTGTGTAATGAAATAGAAGTGAATAGTGCAAAAGACTAATTAATTACCGGTAGTAATGAAAATACGATAAAAGGTTATAACTGTAATTTTTATAACCCAAAAAATTATATAACTGATATATTTGGAAATCTTATAAAATTACGAGTCTAACGATATTAATGGTATATTTTTGGTAGCTCGAGCCCCGGGACATGCTTTTCGAAGTCTGTATTCGAACTGATTCGAAATAGGTTAAAAATTTACCAATATGATATTTTTAAGTGAACTTATATTACTACGAGCTATTTTACACATTTAAACTACACATCGGCCTCTAGGGTTAAGAGTGTTAGATTGCCGAACTTAAACTACTGTATTTCACTTCGGGTTTCCGAGTGATTTTATGGTTTAGATCTTTGTCAATTTGGAAACTGATATTTTATGTTTATACAACAAATTTGATTTGAGAAATTTATTTTAAATTTGATTTTTGTAAGTATTTAATATCTCTCGACGTTTTCGAAATTCTTTGAATTGAGTTTTATTTCCGAAGGTTAATCATTATTTACTTTTTAATAATTTGTTTTTGGGTTCTATATTACTCGATTCTATAAGTCGGAGTTACGTATAGAATTTGTCCTACGTAGTGGTTTTGGAATTGAAGTATGTTGAGTTCTTATTTTGGTTTTAAGGTTTCTTATTTTCCTCAAGATTAAGAAGTTTCTGGATTCGTTCGTGATTTAGGACTAGTTGAAGTTCGGTTTTAATTTGGAGTGATTTTTAAGGTTTATTTTCGAAGTTCATATTGGAATTATTTACTGAAATTTTCCGGGGCTTACATACACCGCCCGTGTAGAATATATAAGCCACCAGCGTTCGAGATATAAGCTGCCAGCTTATATGTAATTTGTGAATGTTTTAATTTTGTGTTTTTGTCACGCCCCGAAGGGTACCCTAAACGTAACAGTCCGCCACACCCAATATTAAAGCTTAAGTATGACGACCTTAGCCATTTCCAAAAGCTTTGATATCAAGTGTAAGGCGTGCTCTCACAAGTTTAGAGGACCATACCCGGGATTATGGAGTTTAATAAGATATAATAACATGTTTAAGAAAAGAGAACTCATAATATTCATTCACTTGTAATAATATTCTTACAAAGCTTGGGAACATTTTCCTTTAATCTCTAATCTATTACAAGGAGATTACATATCTTATCCAAGCTAAACTTTATCTAGAATTTCTTTGCTCTACAAGAATTTACCTGGCTGCAGGGTCCTCGTGGCCTCAACCACAGGTAGGGAAACTGCAAAAGATATCTATTAGGGTATAAGCTAACAGGCTTAGTGAGAACTATTTCCATAAATAACTTCTTGTAACAAGATTTCAAACAAGTTGATTAAACAAACAAATGTAATGCAACAAACACGTAGGCAAACAAGCATATAGTTTTCTGGGAACTATATGTTGAACGGATTTGTGCCCTCCATTCGGGGTTTGGTGATACTTAACCTCAAAACAAGTAGTTTTAATTTTAAAAGTTTTAAGCTTACGAGCACTCATCGCCAAGCATTCCGAATCTACTTGATTTGACCTTGCTTTCGGATCATCCGCCAAGCATTTCCCTTAAGCCGCCAAGCAATCGCTTTCGGATCTTCCGCCAAGTGTTGCTTTCGACATGAGCTTACTATCCTTCTCACCCAAAGATAATAACCCAAAATGCAATGTGACTCACTTCGTGGTATGCATGAATTCATTTATTTATAAAGTCATAGCATAATTATTTTTGAATTTTAAGGCGATCAAGGATTTTCACACAAATCAAATGTTATACTAAAACAAACATTTAAAACAATTCCGGCTCTGATATTCTTAAAAATTCTTTCAAAGAATTATTTTACATACATATCGATTTATCTTTTCCTAACTCTAATGCAACTAATTTACAAACATAACAAGTATAGCATTTAATGGAAATAAACTCACGATGCCATGTCGACTATTCCTCTAAGCGGATGAGTCGTTCACACACTCTACTTAATCATAATAATCCTCGGGTAAAGGAATCCTTCCTCGGGGTAAAGGAATCCTTCCTCCGGGTCACCTAGCCAAAGAAAATACCCACAATGAGTATTCCTTGATGATTTTCTTGAAAGTTGACAAAACAATGTCAAAAGAACGTTAAAGTTCGTATAAAGGAATGTTCCAACTTAAAATGGCCATAACTTGGTCATTTTAACTCGGAATTGCTCATATAATATACCAATTTCTATCTACTCGAAAAGATCTATCCATTTCTAAAACTATTTTTATCAAACTACACCATTTAGGCCCCGAAACAGTGGCGACAAAATTCACCACGAATTTTTCCAACATAAAACAACTTTGGTTCAAGAAATTAAAAATTTGTTTGATAAATACTTAGTTATCTATATAGTTGAAAAATTCTCTTTTTATAACCATATAACTCATATTCAAGCATGCTCAAGTGTTTTGTTGCCTAGTTATTTTTCTTGAGTAATACAATGTCGGTTTGAAGTTTTTAGAAAAGGTAGTTTTCAAAATTTGTTTTTGTAATTTTCTTGAAATGAATGCTTTGTTTCCTTTTCTAGAAACGCTTTATGTTGGTTTCATTATTTTTCCTAAGTAGCTTTTGAAAGTAAATTTTTTTTTTCTTTTCTAAGTTTTCTACACTTATATATATATATATTTTTTTTTTTTGAAAATGCACTATTCTTCCTACTTAGTTTTCTTGCACAAATTCTTTATTTGAAAATTTCTCATTCCTTCCTCATGTCTTATGTTTTTCATAGAAATTATCCACGCATAAAAATTTATTTTCTTGATAAAAACAAAGTGGGACAATATGTTACTTAAGAAACTTTTTATAGTAAAAGTGGTTTTCTTAAAATTTTAGTGGTTTCTTCTTGTAACTTGAAAAGAAATAACTTTATTTCTTTGTTTTCAAACCATAGATTTTCTTTGCCTATTTGTTTGTAAAGGTCTTTACTTGAAAATTCCTTAGCCATTCATCTTGTTTATCTTTTTCATAAAAAGAACCATTTTTGCATCAACAAATATTTTCTTTTGAAAATCAAAGTGGAATAATAAAGGTTTAAGTAGCTCTTTAGAGTAAAAAGTAGTTTCTTAAAATTATAGTGAGTTCTTTTTTTGTAACTTGAAAGGAAATGAGTTTATTTTTGTTATCTCATAGATTTTATACTTTTACATAAATTTATTTCTAAGTGACAAAATCTTCTTTTTGTTTAGAAATTAAAATTCTTGGACAACAATCTAAATGAACATGATTTATGAGAATAATAGTAAGCATAAAACATAAATAATAAAATCAAGCATTGGAGTCTTAGCTTTTTCAAGGCTCTCAAGACTAAGAAGTAGACTAGTCCCACAATAAAATAAAATGAAAGAAAGAAAACTTGTTTTGACTTGATGAGAACAAGTCTAAGACTAGAGACTAGTCTTAATATAACAAGGAATAAATAAATTGCAATGAAATAAATAAATAAATTGCTTTGCATGAAATAAATAAATTGCAAGTAAGCTTATATGCTCTAAAGAATATGTATCTATATATAATAATACTTAGATATATTAACAATAATAAGAACAAAAATAATAACATAAACATAAATGGATTTGCATGAACAAGAACAATACATGAACATAATGTAGCTTCCATGACTTGTAGTCTTTGAAAACTTACACTATGGTCATGTAAAGTTACATGACATGAAGAAGAAGAAAGTAAAAGAAGGTAGTTACCTAAAGAAGGTTTTGATAGTAGTATGTGGTTATGGGTTTTAGTTGTTGGTGGAAGTTGTTGTGGAATTATTTTGAGAGAGTTTTGGGATGGTATTTTGAGAGAGTTTTGAGAGGAGAAATTGAGAGAGTTTTGGTAAGAATTTGTGGGTAGTGAATGTGTGAAAGAAGTGAAGGAGGAGGAGGGTATTTATAGGAAATTGAGGAGTGATTTTTGTGTTATTAAAATAATTAAAAATTGAAACAAAAATGAGGGAAGAGGGGACAAGGGGGCGCCGGCCTTAGCATGGAGGAGGAAAATGATTTTATTTTTTTGATTTTTGATAAATGAAAGATGTAATGTGTAAGGTAGATGTGAAATAAAGTTATGAAAAAGGTAAAAGTAAGGATTATAGGTTATGGAGTATGTAAGAATAGGTGTAAGAAAAAGTAGAGATAAAAGAATAGTGTAGAATAGTAATGAATAGTATAATGTAAGATAGATATGACTAATAAAGTACCGGTAGAAAGAAAATACGCGTATAATAGCTATATCTGTTATTTTTAGCTACCGAAAAATTATGAAATTGATATTTTTGAAAACCTTATATTTTTACGAGTCTAACGGTGTATTCGGAATACTTTTACTATTCCGAGCTCCCTGGCACGTTTTTCGAGAACTGAGTCCGATCGGGTTCAAAGGACTCCCGAAATTCGCAAAACTGATATTTTTGTGTAACCTATGGTTATTACGAACTATTCTAGCTGATCCTACCAACTTTGTTTTCCAGAGCCAAAGAAAATGGTAATGCCGGACTTAAGCGGTTATTGTAAACTAGGGTTTTGTTGACTTGGAAATCCGGTTGACTTCTGGTTTAGGGTTTTTAAGCTAAACCGATTCCAAAAATTTGGGGGTTTACAACCTACCCCCCTTAAAGAAAGTTTTGTCCTCAAAACTTGGAAATTCCTAATTGCGGTTTCAACTAAACTTAAATACTTGGGTTGCGCTTCTTTCATATCTTCTCAAGTTACTTGAAAAAGGATTCTTCTTAATTTTCCCTATTCCTTATCCTCTTGAACTCTTCTAGATAAATATCTGTATTGGGTATTCTTCATAAGGAGAGTTTTCCTTCAAAAACATTAACTTTTATCTTCGTAACTCGATTCCCTAACCATTTGTTAAATGGGGATTTGTCACATGTCTCCAATATGTTTGTATAATAATCTAGACTTCCTTCTTGTCTTATCACTTCTCAAAAGATCATACGGTAATTACTTCCTACCCTTAAGCGCACATGATTTCCATTTTGAAACTCCTGGGGTCCTTCTTTTCCGATTAGTCTTATTTCTTTCGTCTGTCTTGTGCCTTTCTCATTTCATGAGTTACTCTTAGTTGTTCCTCCCATATTCTTGAATTGTTCTTCTTGATCGTTGGTTACGTAGCATCAGGGGTCTCTTTTTCTCCAAAACTTATTATTAATTCCTCTTTGTTGCTCCATATTTATATCCTGGTTTGTCATGACTTAGAACTCTTTTGCTTTTATATCATCTCCTTTTATAAGGCTTTGTTAGGTTGTACATAGAGAGCGTTATACTGACCAACTATAAAATGATCCATTCTTGTCAGTAAATCAACTTATACTATAATCGTTCTTGTTATCAATGAGAAATCCAAAATCTCGAAAAGATTAATTTCGTCCTTATCTCATCTATCCTTTCGTGTTCTTACTTCTTTACCTGCACTTCATTTCCTCTAATGTTCTTTGAACTTTGGCACATCTGAGTTCTCCTTGAGTATGTCGTTGATCCTAAATTATGAATCGTCTTCATGATTCTTTCTTACTGATTTCCTTGTCCTTAGTCATACTAAATCGTCCTTTAGTTTCCCTCAATATACCTTTCTTCCTATATTTCCTCTTTATCCTTTGTATCTTCTCATCTAAGCTCTTTTATTCTTTCTACACGGTTGGTTTTAATACCCTATCGATCGTTTTCCCCCTTTAAGCCTTGTTTTGAAATTTTGATGTTCAACCTCTCAATCCTTTTTACTATCTCCTTATACTTAAGATTACATTCCTTGATTATCTCTTTTTCCCCTTCAGACTATACCACGATTTTCGTCAATTACTCACTTATTCAACAAGGTCTTATATCCTTAGTTCGAGTCCAAAAAGCGTTACTAGAACTTGTGGGGTCTATAAGGAGTTCGAGTGTCATTCCTTCTTGATCTGGTCCTTAGTTGGTAGCATTTCGATCTTAATCTTTGAGAAAACGAGTTCACTCCTTGTAGTTAGTCTAAAGATTTTTAACTTCCAAGGGTGGATGTTCACTTTGTTCCTTTCTGAAGGTTAACTCATTGGCCTAGGGTTTTATCCTTTTTCTTTCATTATAAGCTGAACTGGTATATTCCATGGTGGTATACTTCATTGTATAAGGTCTTGAGCTATAGCTTCTTGTAGTTGTTCCTCCAATAAAATTATCCACAGGCTATTAGTCTAGTCTCCGAGTTGATCTTTTCTCCTTGTATAGAATCTGAGTTATTTGTCCGAAATTTTTCTTAGAACTTCTATTGGAATTTACGAATATCTCCACATGTTGGTTTCTTTTCATTCCCTTTCGTATAGTCATTCATTCTCCTTCATCAACTCGAAAGAATATGTCTCTTCTTTCCTCGTGATAGCAAGTCCTTTACCAATTTCATCCTTCTGTCCTATCGGTCATGAGTCTTATTCTCTTTGTGACTTTTTATTGGGTTCGACTGAAAGGTAAACATTCTATATCAAGGATTTCTTATCTTCATTACTCTTTAGAGTTGCAAGCGGTTGATCGTCCGACACTTTCTTAGGTTTCATCATCCTTCGTAGGGATTTTAAATCTTAAAACTAGAGATTGGTGTTGGTTATCGGTAGTCTAGGCTAGGTATATTATAAAGAATGTGTTGCTTTGAAATCCAAGAGAGCAAAACATTCTGATTTACTAACTGAAAACCTCTCACGTACCCGATAGGAAAATAATTACTCCTATTTTCTTATTCATCTATAAAGAAAACCTTAAACCTTTGTATTGCTTGAAATAAAGGAACAACAACAACGAGGAGGTTTGAAGGCTTACCGGTTCCTACGTCGCTGTTATAGCCTCTAATGTACTCCAAGGCGGCCAAGTTTCCATTCTTTTTGTTTACTTCTTCACTCATCCATTGTCCCTCCAAGTTCTAGATTTGAATTTCCGATGTAGTAGATCCTGGTTTGCTTTCACTTCCACTTCCATTTCCTTTCTCAGTCCTTATAGGAACAACTCCTTCTGATGATCTTGATAGAATATTTCCCCCTTGTGGACAGTTTTTAGCAAAATGCCCTTTTTGATTGCAGACATGGCAAGTATTAACCCCTTTGTTTGGGCATCTTGATATCTTATGGTCTGCATTTCCACAGAAGAAACACTTTCCAAATAGCTGGGGGCACTTCTTCGGGTAGTGTGCTCCATTGCACTTCCAACACTGAATGTTTCTTGGTGTGAACCTTCCACTGTTATTATTGTAGATGTTGGGGATCTTGAATTTCTTTGGTGGGGGCATGCGACTGGATCCTACATAGAGCTTCTTCTCAACAATTGGGGTTCCTTCTTCTTCTTCTTCTTTTCTTTCTCTCCTTTTCCTCGCTCCTTCCATGATCTGAGCTCTTTCCACCAATTCTCGAAAATTTCTTATGTCAAATTCTTCCAATCTCATTCTTAGATCTTCATCTAATCCTCCTATAAAGACTTGTCTTTTTAGCTCCTCACTGTACTTATAGGAATCAGGGGCATATTGTAGCAGTCTACTGAACTCAGTCTCATATTGTTTGATTGTTCTTCCCTTTTGAGCAATTTGCAAGAAGTCCGCACTATATCTTACTGGTAAACTTCCTGGGAAATAATTCTCCAAAAACTCATGTCTAAACATTTGCCAAGTGATTAGAGTCATCAGGTCTCTTTTCTTTGACTCCCACCATATCCTAGCGTTCAAACGAAGCATGAAAGTTCCATACTTGATTTGCAGGTGGGGCAGAACTTCATATGCATCAAAAGACATCTCAATTTGAGCCAGCCAGTCTTCGGCCTCCTCTGGCTTATCATAAGCTCCCTCAAAGTAGTGGTTGCTTTTGATGAAATCAGGCAATATACTCTTATATGGCCTTGGTGGTGGGGGTGGAGGTAGGGGTGCACTTTGGCTATGCATATCCCTATGCACAGATGCCTCCGTTAACACTTGTTGTGGCAGCGGCGTTGGTATAGATGCTGATGCTGTTGCTGGTACATCTTCAGGTACTGGTGCTTGTGTTGGCATGTTTTGCCTAATTGCTTCTAATACGTGGGTTAGGTGTCCTAATGTAGCATGCAAGTCCATTTGAGGTGCGGCGGCTCCTTGAATAGCAGGTTGATCTGCTTCAACGTCTGGTTGGTTAGAGGCACTTTGCTCCTCTTGTCGTCTTCTTCTATTTTGGCTGTTTTAAAACTTTCCTAAGTCAGATTTTAGATATTTTGATAACTTAATTAAATTTTCGTCGGAAATTGGTGGGGGTAACGGAAACTTTAATATGCATAAAAGCTCAATAAAATTTAAATCAAGATAATTTATGAAATCAAACTTAAAGCATTATCATAAAATTCACACAAGAAATTAGAAATCCATAACATGACAAATCACAAAAAGGAAACTACCTAGAAAATAACAAACATTGTTCCGAAAATTAAAAAGATAGACTAAGATTGTGAATCTAGTCTATGATTACAAAAATTCAAGCTAGACTTCTGGGGAGATGCTCCATCTCTTTCTTCCCTCCTTTCTTCATTCTTCGGGTGCATCTCCCGGATTGCTGCTGGATGATCCTGGGTTCAAACTCCTCATGATTTGATCGAAATATTTCCTCCTTTTTCATTCTCTCTCTCTTGCTCTCTCGTGGTAGTCAATCAGTTCTTCTTCCATCATTACTGGTGCTATCTCATCAATGGTTTTCCAAGTGACCGTTTCTTCAGTTTCCATACTGTCATTTTCATTGGTCGGAGCATTTTCCTTCTCCATCGTGGAGTCTGTCCCTTGTCCTCCCCGAGTCTGTCGTCCTTCTAAATAGCGGATGATTCTTAGCTCATCGCTAGTCCAAGGTTCCTTGATGTGAAGAATTTCAACCCCCTCATATTCGTATCACTATGGATGTCAATTCTCATTACCGAGACCAGCATGTAAGAAAGCTTCGCAATACACAGTATGACTCGTTTCATGCAAAGAAAGTTTGAAAGGAATAAAATAAATTTCCTTTTCCTTTGTTCATAAAGTTAGCAGCAAAGTAATTAAAGCAATTTCTCAGGTTTTTGTGTGTATATATGGATACATATTTATATAGTACTTAGTGACTAGTTGGTCTTTCTAATTAAAACATATGATCGGGTTTTGTTTGCAAATATTAGCATAGATTTACATAATTAGTCATTTGATCAAATTTAAATTTGAATGAATGGAGTTGCTTTAATGTTAATTTATATGTAAGGTTTCCATTCGAATTTAGAATACCTATATATGTACATTATTTTATATTATTATATATTTGAAGTATGTCATTTAAGGTTATTGCTATTATGTTAAAATTAATGAAGTTATGTATAATTAGAATTTATATGCTATTGGCTATTTAGAATCTCTCTCTCTCTCTCTATATATATATATTTCAAAATTCTTCCCATGATTCAAATCTTATGAGGCTTACAATTTGCATGGAGGTGGGTTTAAGGCAAAATTGATAGGAAGAAATAAAAAGGCATAAGTTGCCAAAAATCTAACTAGTCATAGGTTGTTTCATGATAAAAGAAGGATTCTTGTGTTGGAAGTGAAAAGGTCATTGTTTGACTTCCTTTCTGATCTATTAGGCATGCATTTGGTTATATCTCTAAATCCTTATGACAACACACTATAGGGTACCGAGGTATCGCTTTCCATGGAATCATGTGTTATTTTTCTTAGCCAAATAGTTGTCTGGTACCTTACCAATCTACTTACTATCTAGCAGACAAAGAATGGAATAAGAATAGATGCATGAAACCTAGTTTATTTTGGTTTGATTGCCTTGGTTATAATAGTGGTTTGGTTATGACATTTTTTGGTTTGGTGTATATTTGTGATGCCTTGGTTATAAATTTATCGTGCTCTATTTATGATTTGTTGTCATACTAAAAACTTTGAGAACTATTTATTTATCTATTTGTTTATTAGATTATTTTATTTATTTATATGTATAGTTTTAAATCACCATTATGGTTTAATATTAAATTTAGGTGTGGGATTACTATTTTATAGTTTTTGAAGCATATATTAATGTTGTTAAAAGTAACTTTTAAGATAAGTGCTTAAGGTCTTATCAATTAATGAGATAATCCATTGATATCTAATTCTATAAATCTTTATGATAATGGAAATATATTATAACGTTATTATAGACACGTGATGTTACATTTAATTATGTATATAGATGTTGTAATAGTTTTCAAAAAGTAGTTAACTGCTTAAGAAAAAATATATTCATAATTCATATTGAAGATATTTTCTATATGAGTTCATTACGTTTATAATTTATGTTTACATCATGTGATTCGCTTCTATAGGCTAAAGATACTTTCTATATGAGTTTATTACGTTTATAATTTATGTTTACATCACGTGATTCGCTTCTATAGGCTATCCAATAGTATTAAGGCAATTCGAAGTTATCAATGCAGTTAGAGACCATTATTGTTGGGATGGGATGGTCTATTATTGATATCAACTTATCCGTAAACACACATTTATACTTATTAATTCTAAATGTATAGTAATGTTTGAAATTTTGATAGCCAAATATGTCATGATGTAAGAAATAATCCCATCACACAATAATTATATTATAAAATTTAACTAGGTATATTTATTGAAATTTTTGGGATTTCACATATGCTGCTTTTGATCAACCTCCAGCGTGGCTGCAAACTCTAGTAGATATTGTAAAACAATAATTAATGATAATTTGCTAAATGTTTGTTTTGCTGATCTTTTGTATTTTTGAGATGTAAATACCCTGTGGTTATCTAAATGAACTGAATTAAATACCTTCATTTTCAATGATATAAATGTTTCCAAAAAAAAAAAAAAAAAGACGAGAATAAAGCATATATATAAATGTCTAAAGTTGAGAATGTACTAACAATCGAAGTCTAAGGATGATTCCAAAATATATGTGGATAGCTGAGTTCTCACAATCCTCAATGCAATGCAAAAGTATCTAAATTATCGTGGACTTCAAATCAAATGCCAAATATATATCTTCAAAATTATTGGTTTTTAATTACTTCTACTTTATAATATTGCATTGTCTATCCACCAATGAGGAAGTTTTCTCTAATTGAATGTCTTGGATGAAATACTGTATACTGTTTTTTTTTTCTTTTAAATTACCAATAAACAAGTGAAACAAAATTAACTACCAAAATCCCATAGCTATATCGCATCTATAAAAAGGATATCAAAATTTACATACAAATCGCATTTTTTTAGTGCCATAGCTATAGCACATTTGACAATCGAGATATATTTGACAATCGCGATTTATCTTTCACATAAATCGCACTTTAGAGTCGCAATATATGAACGGCAAAATTCACAAGTTCTATCGCTCTCTCTAATACATTACGTCACTTCTCCCTTTCTCTTTTCTCTCTCCTCCTATTCTCTTCTTGTTTTTTGCTTATTTTATTCGTCTTGCTTTTTTTTTCCCCGCCTTTCCATTTTGTTCTATTTCATCTTTCATGTTTAAATATTTGTCACAATTATTAAACATAGTATCCGTACATATCGGTATAGGTATCATGTTTTTTAATTGCAATATCATATGTTATATAATTTTATGTATAAGTTAGAATTGTGAAACTAACGCCCTAAATTGAGAGCATTATTAGCCCGCTACGTGTCTTTACTAGAGATGGATACGCTAAGGCTATTATTCTACTAATACACAAATATATATATATATATATATAATCATTAATCACTCACATAATAGGGTACCTGTTTTAAAATATTTTATAAAACTTCTGAACAACTTTGTTGGCATAAACTAATAGCCAACTCAAATCAAACTAAGACATCTTAAGAAAAAAAATCTAAAAAAAATTATATTTATAAAAACTTTATAAGATCTTCAACTTTGTCTATCTCCAAACCAGAATATCTAAACATCAGTAGGAAAGTCAGGTCCACTATCATCCTCCCCATAATCCACATAGAAATCATAGCGCCAGATTAAAACTACTGGATCATCACTTGTTCCTGAAAAATAGAAAGGAATGAGCATAGAGGCCTAATGCCATACCACTAATACATGCACATAAATAGGCATTATACAATTTCACATATAACTTAACAACTAATGCAGCAAACATAAGTTATTATCTTTGATTAGCTGACAAACAATACAATTTAGAACCATTTGCAAATAATCCTAAACCCGAAGTAACTTATGACTTGATAAAAACAACCAATATGGAAATATAGTAATATATGCATATATTGGTGTTGAGAACTCCCACACACCCTAGGTACTATTTTCTTACCACTCTTCAACTACTAGAATCATCTCTATGCAGAAGTCCACTCGGGACAACCTCACACATAGATCATCAAGGTACTATCTTAGCAATGGTCCTCCCAATCTACTAGACCTAGCCATAGAAAGCAACACATCGAATTTAAAAACCATATAGCATTAGCTTCATTTGTATATTCTAAACCTATAATCACAAGTAACAAACAAGGTAAGGTCGTACCTGAAATCACTTTAGGAACATAAACCCTAATTTTCATTAAAACACATAATCACATAAATAGAACTATTTCAAAAAATGTTTTCATAAGGTAAACCTAATCCCATCATCATCTAAAACCCTAAATTCCAAAAGGAACAACAAACCCTAAACCATAAGAATTAAAATTCCAAGATTCATACACACCTTTCTTCTTTTGATTGTGAAACCACAAAATCTCTAATCACCACTTAGGGTTTTCCCCAAGATTTTTCGAAAACTTGACTCCTTTCAATATAAATAAGAAATTCAAAAAAGATTTGATTTTTAAATCATCAAAAGGATTGAAAAGAATCAATCTTACATGTTTTCTTGATTTTTCTTCCTCTTTGACTTTAGATTGCTAAATCTCCAATAAGGACTTAGGGTTTATCTCCACAATTCCCTTCAAAACCAAAAGAGGACTTTAGGGAAAGATTATTTCCTTTAATTCTCTAAAGAATTGAAGAGATTCAACTTACCTTAATCTTTATTCTTGATCTCCCTTGGTGCTAAGATCATAGATATAGAGGTTTTGAGAGAATTCTATGGATTATGAATGATTTTAGAGTAGGAGGAAACCTAGATTATATAGAAGACTTGGAAAAACTCTTAATTTTCCAAATAGGAAAGGCTGGCGGCTTTGGGAAGAAAGCTGATAGCCTAGAACTTTCGAACACAATTATGATGCCAAGAAGGCCGATCCAACGACAGCGGTGCACAGGTGAACACTGGTGGCATAAAAATTGAAGGCTCGCAGCCTTTGTGGCCGGCTCACAACTGCATCCATTTGCCTTCCATCACATCTCTGTCATTTGACAAAACATATAATTATATATTATGGTGGACTATAAAACCCTCTTATTTTATATCAAATAACACCATTGTTGTTCATTAAAAATCATTTATCTTTATATTATAGAAATTGTATATTAGTAATTATTTTCAATTTGACTTATATAGGTAATTATTATTAGTATCAACCTTAAATAGAAAAATATTTTGAATGTGCCTTGGTAACTCAATAGAGTAATTTACAACAATTCCATTGGCAACCACAAAGATTTCCATAATAACATACATTTCACTAAGAATTTGATTCTTAACATTTACTTACAAGTAATTAACTTAAAATCTTTACAGAAATAGGAAAGGCACTAGGCTAAATACATCTATGCCACTATATTTTACGTATAGTTGGATCGATAGAACATGAACTAAGGAAAAGATGGGAAAATTGATAAGGAATATATATATTATATATATGTATATATGGTTGAAACATATTAAAGTAATACATACTCATATTTCGATGCAGGATTTTTTTTTAACTATGGAACATAATGCTATTGATAAAGCTCGAACTCTTATATTGATATGAAAAAGAGGTGAAAAAAGCAATAAGAACATAATTTTATTATTTTGCCTTGTTAGATTAATTTGAAGGAATAAAAAAGCTTACCGATGAATAGCATATGTTTTAGATGTTCATCTCAATCAACAATCTTAATTTTGAAGAAACATGTTTCTAATGGATTTTAGCTCTCCAACGACATTCCTCATGCTTTTCCTTTCCCTTGGCAAATTAGCTGAGCAACAAACTCCAATGTGAAAAATGGCAATTAAATACTCGAAAATCGGTTTTTTTGCATTCAACAAATCTTCCATTTCAACAAGTAATGTTGGGTCCACTATTTCTGCAACTTTATCAGGCAAAGCAACCTTGACAAAACAATTTATATTTATGTTTCCATGGAAATTTTCATCATTTGGTCTCTTCCCAGTGAACAATTCTAGTAGCAAGACACCATAACTGTAAACATCTCCCTGTGTTGATGCAGAAGTTCCTACTCCATACTCTACAATTGGAAAAAAAAAATGTGACAAATTTTAGAATGAAAAACATTTGGAAATTTAAGCCATTAGAGCAAAGTGAGTGAAATAGTGACATTTATTATGCTTCATTTGTTTAATGCTTTTACCTGGTGCAATATAGCCAAGGGTTCCCTTGAAACTAATTGAACTTGCTTGGCCTATTGCATTGTGATTTGAGGCATTCAAAAGTAACTTTGAGAGACCAAAATCTCCAACATGGGCAATCATGTCATTGTCGAGAAGAATGTTACTCGGCTTGATATCTTGATGCACAATAGGGATTTCATATTGATGGTGGAGATAGTCTAGTGCACAAGCAACATCAATGGCAATATTCAATCTTAAGGAATTTTAAATGCTTCTGTGCTTGATTTGTGCCTTCTTTTGTAGGTACCAAATGTAACCAATCTTCTAAGCTTCCATTGGTCATAAATTCATAAACTAGGGCCTTAAATTCATTTCCAGAAAAATCGATGCCTAAACATGCTGTAAGTATTTTAACAAGATTGCGATGTCTAATTCTCTTCAACACCTCACATTCTGTCAAGAAACTTCTTGAAGCACCATGTCTATGCAAGTCAAACACCTTGATGGCTACGGCTATTTCACTTGAGTCTAGAATGGCTTTGTAAACCGAACCAAAGCTACCACTTCCAAGCTTGTTAGTTAATGAGAAACCATTTGTAGCTTTTAGAAGATTCTGGTATGATAATCTTGACAAAGGATCACTTGAAGAGATTTGTGAAGCTCTACTTCTTTTTGTTCTTATCCAATATGAAAGGAAGAAGCATATAAAAGATAATATTCCAAAAAGGCTACCAAACACACCAAATAAAACATTGGCAGTAGTATGAGATGCTTTCTTATGTGTGATTCCCATATTACATTTTTGCAATGTTAACTCAGGTATACCACCACATAGTTTTTTATTTGCAATGATTGAGAATCTACTAACATTCTTGAAAATTCCATCTTCTGGCATCGGGCCTTCAAGATTGTTGTGTGATAGATTTAAGTTCTCTAAGAACATCAAGTAAGCAAATGATCTTGGAATTTGGCCAGATATATTATTTCGAGAAAGATCTATCACATCAATACCTCGTACAAAACCTAAAGATGGTGGAATCATCCCTTCAAAGAAATTTCCTTGCATATATAACCGTTGCAAACTAAAACATTTCCCAAGGCTACTAGGAATTGTTTGAGACAACATGTTTTCAGCGACATTTAACATGTTGAGTTGTTGCAAATTTCCAAATAGTTCAGGGAGTGGTCCTAGAAGATGATTTTGTGACACATCCATTGCAATCAATGATGAGATTTGGAAAATTTCAAGGGTATGCTTCCGAGTAGATCATTCCCATGCAGATACAAAAAGTTCAAACTATTGCAATTGCCCAGAGTATGAGGTATTGTGCCTTGAAGCTTGTTATTTGCTAATGATAGGTTGTATAATTGCTTCAAATTTCCAAGAGAAGATGCAATGTTTCCTAACAAGTTGTTATCACCTAAATCTAAGATTACTAACTTTTCAAGATTTCCAATGCTTGAGGGAATTTTACTAGACAATTGATTTTTTCCTATTGATAATAACTCTAAATTGATTAGGTTTCCTATCTCAATAGGAATTGGTCCGATGATGTCATTGCCTCTCATGCCTAGTGTATCAATGGATGACAAATTGCCGATACACTTAGGTAGTATTCCCCCAAGATTGTTATATGATATATCCACCGACTTCAAGTTAGTGTTATTAGTTAAGGAGCATAAAAAATCTAAGTCATCAGCACTTCTATTCCCAAAATGGTTTCTTGAGACCCAAAAGCGTCTAATTTTGTGAAGTTTTTCCAAAGAAAAAAGTTCACCAGTAAGTTTGTTGTAAGCCATGGCAAACCAAATCATATTCGAGGCATTATACAGTGAAACAGGAATATTCCCTGTTATATGATTTAATGAAATGGTGAAAATCTCCAAATTCGAGAGGGTGTTAAATAGGTATGGAGGAAGACTTCCATTAATCAGGTTATTGGTGGCATTGAACACTAACAAAGAGGAAATATTATACATTGAGGTTGGAACGGGGCCTGATATTCTATTTGACATTACATTAAAAAATGTAAGTTTATTGAGTTGTCCAAGGCTGTTAGGAAGGACACCGGTTAATTTGTTATCGCTAAGGTCAAGGGCATCTAAACTTGACAAATTACCAATTGAAGGAGGGATATGTCCTTGAAAGTTGTTTCTATTCAACATAAGGTAAATGAGTTTCGACAAGGAGCCTAGCTCTACAGGAATATCACCCCCGAGATGATTGTAATGAGCAAACATTTCGGTAAGGCTGTAACAATTTGATATATTAGAGGGGATCAAACCAGTTAGTGAGTTATTGAACAACCATAGAAGCCTCAATTTCTTAAGACAGCCTATTTCATGAGGAATATCACCAAAGAACCTATTGTTTTGCAAAAACAATCCCCTTAGGAAACTCAAATTGCCTACGTATGGAGAGATAGTACCTGTAATTTCAGAAGAATTTAGAAATATTTCCTTAACTCTCTTGTGTCGGTTACTGCATCTAACTCCATACCATAGGCAAAGAGGTGTTGACTCATTCCACGACTCCATGACTTGAAGAGGGTCACTTGTTATTTTGGACTTAAATTCTAGAAGAGCCTCGATATCTATTGTCTCATTTTTTGTGTAAGCAAAGGCAACATAAATAAGAATAGAATGGCTAATTAGGAAAGCTAATTCTCGGCGTAAAGCCAAAACGGCCATAGATATAAACTTTCAGACTGGTCTGGGATGCAACTTATTTTCAATTTGCTACACTAGAAACTGTTGTGGGGTAGGAAAAGAAGACTTGGGTAGATTACTATTTTATAGCGTTGCGGGTTCTCCTATTTTATAAACCTCCAAAAAATTTGGTTAAGTGGTTATGAAATCAATGCCATGAAAACCACGTTACAACTTTGTCAAGTCAAAATCTTTGGCGCTATATTTATTTCATGCCATTGCATTGATATAGATCCCTCCAACTCGGTCAACTACAATATGTATACAGAATATACATATTTAGCTTTTGAAATACGATGGTAAAAAATGTTGACGTAGAAACCTTATGCGAATTTGGTGGAATTATTCATGTTACTTTTCTGGAATGAGTGATAAACTGGAATGAAACATAATTTGGTTGCATTATTCGCACGATTCCATTAAGTTTAATCTTGGAGTAAAATGATGCAACAACATTAGGCAATACAAAGCAAGAGATATTCATGAATGTTCAAATAAAGCAAGCAGAGCAAATTATTTGCTTTAATCATGGACGCTACATCACAATACGAGTTCAACATCTAATAAAAAACTTCGTAACAGGTTAATTAGTGGCTGGACAAAAACAAAAAACAAAAAAGGCCAATTACTCAGAATTCTCTTTAAATTTACGTAAATGCATCATCTAAAAGATCTTGTAGCAAGGTTAGTTAGTTTGAATTCGCTTTTCGATATCGCATTTGATCTGAAATTCATAGCATTATACATCTACACAGGGATGTAGTTATGTAGTGGAACAGTTCCAAGGCTGCATACTCATTGTATCACCCCTATTTAATGAGCTTTGACTAGCCAGTAGCCTGAGATTTCGCAATTAGTGCTAGAAAAGTTATAGGGAGAAACGTTACCACCGAGGATGCCTCCTAAAAGCATATCGAATAGAGGCCCTTAACTCAGTTTTATATGCTAAGAATCTATCTTTTTGAGCTTTTTTTACCATTGTGCTAAGATCTTTAAAGGAGCCACTAATCAAAGACTAAAAAGTTATTGTATTTTTAAATTTTATACAAATGTCAACACCCCCCAAAAAAAAGACAAAAAAAACATGGCTATAAATTTATTTTGCTTATTTTTTTGAAGTAATGAATAGAGAATAAGTTGACATGGCACTTAGGGATAATAAAATGAAGAATCTTGAATAAAGTAAAAAGGTTTTTCAAGAAGAAAGATTCTTAAGGAGCTAAAATAGCATCTAAAGACCTTAAAAGCTCTTCACATTGAACATGCATTAAAAATCCTAAAAAAGATGTTGCAGCCTTGAAAATACAACACACATGAACTTGATAATTTCTTATCACCATCTTCATTGTGTGGTCTCTCAAAGATTTCATGTATTTACTTTCTATTATGGTCTTTACATAAGCTTAAAAAGAGTTAAATCATATATAAATGCTCCGAGCAGTGTATATAGACTGCAATGCTGAATAAAATGGCTTCAATCATATGATGAATTTATTTGGGTCCATTTCCTTTTGTATCACTTTCTTTAGTAGGCCTCCACAGCTTGGAAAATAAGAGGTTTACTTTTTGTCGTTTTTACTTTATAAATTTCTCTCTTATTAAAATTTTATTTCTATACTTAATAGAAATCATGAGATTAAGTTTCATTTACAATACCTGAACTTTTTTGTTTATAATGGAACTGTACTTAAAGAAAATTTTGGACCGAGAAAGTATTTGAGCTTTTCAAAAGATCCACGTAAAGTACATTACAATATAAACTATCCATTTTTTCGTATGCTCGCTAACTTGGCAGGTAAAACTAACTGAATTTTTTTTGTCCATGTGGCATTTTTATTTTCTATACTTTTTTTCCTCTCTCTTTTCCAGCACACCAACCAACCACCCCCCACCCCCCCCCCCCCCCCCCCAAATCAACACACACATGCACGACAAAATTTTTCATTTTTTCGTCTGCTTGCTAACATGGCAAGTAAAACTAATTAAAATATTTTTTGTTGTCCATGTGGCATTTTAATTTTTTATACTTTTTTCCTTACTCGCTCCCCCCTCCTCCTCTTCTAAGCCTAATTTCAAAACTGAAGCTCATACAACAACAACCACCAGCTTACACGCATCACTTGACCTTCACCACCACCAACTTCTCATCTTCTTGTACAACCATTGACCGAAACCTACCATCACTTATCCTCCTCTTTCGACATTACCCCCTTTGTTTCTCTCTCTCACAAAACCCACCTCCTCTCTCTCTCTACCCAAACAACAACCCACATAGCTACACTCATGCATCTCCACCATGCTCGAGCTCGTAACCACCACCCACTGATATACCCTAGATTTGAAACATAAGTCAAATTAAGAAAGTAATATTGATTAACATGAAGATATGAGTAAATTTGAACCATAAGTTATATTTGAGTAATTAATTACAAGTTAGATAATTTAGCTAATTAAATAAATGTTAAATTGTAAATTATAATTTGTTTAGATAAATTAAAAGAATAACTTAAATTGAATTAGTAAGAATCAATGACATTGTTGTAATTAATGATATATTTGACTTCATAAGTGAATTATATAATTTTAAGTAATTGAATTTGGTAGTGTAGTAAATTGGCATAATAGAGTAATAATTGAATTTAATTGGACAATAGATTAAACCAATTATTAATCATTATCCAAAATAATATACATTATTATTAAGTCACAAAACAAATCAATTCTTAATTTTAAATTTCTTAAATTGCAAATTTCCAAACATTACTATCTCTAATTAACTCACATGCCAACTCATCATATCATGTCACTTGATATTAACTTTCCCTAATTAACACACATACCAATGGATCTAAAGTCATCATAAAATTATCACGAAATCACATAAAATCTCTCATAATCTTACACATGGATATTGTAGAATCAATAGAAATCTACAACAAATCTTTCTTCTCATATTTACACACCAAGCCTTCTCATATCATACCACAAGATATACCAAATCTTTTCTTTCGCCTATATACACAAAATCCTAGCACCTATACACACTACACCATATAGGATAATCCCATACACATCAAAGATTTTCTCTCTTCCTTTTTCTTTCTCTTCCACCAAAAATCTCCTCCCATTCTCTTCATCTCCTACAAAAAAAAAAAAAAAAAAAAAAGAGAAATCCTTAACTCAAACACACCAAAACCCTCTTCTCTTAGTCTCTTAAAAAAAAAAAAAACCATCAATAGTCTACACAATTGTGCATTAACAAGGTAAAGTAATTCCTAATGCTCATACCCATTCTTTTACCTATTCAATATCAAGTCTAATCTATATTTTCAATCTGATTCTTAAGTGATTCTCAAGATAAAATCAAGGTTGAAGTTGTTAGCATAGAAGCTTCATCAAATTGCTAGTAATAGTAGGAAGGTTTAGAGTTTATCAAGATTATATTGCAATTCTAGTAAGTTATTTTCAACAAATTAAATTTTTTTGATACTATATAAGTTTCAAATTTGGAAATTATGTTTGAGCGTGTTCATGATATGATTTTGATAAATTATTGCTCGTATCGTATGATTTACTCATAATACATGCCTAAACTTGAATTAGTTTAATAAACAATGAGAGAAACATGCTATAATCTTAAATCTAAAATTTGAATATGTTTTTATGATGTTTTCATAGAATGTATTAAGCACTAGATAATATATGTATGAACATGCATATTATGTTAATCTAAATCGTTGATTTGCATTAATTTTGAGTAAAAATTTGTAAAAAATAAAGATTTCTATTGTATATGATCTTAGTGAATTTATACATGTTATAGTGCATGAAATCATTTGAAAATAATATATTATTATTTATGCAATTTAATAACAATTTTTAATTAATATTGTGATAACTTGCTTAATTTATGAATATTGTTGAACTTGTACATGATGATTTGATTCGTCAATTTGATCTTATAATTATGTTAAAATTTATGAAATAATTTGTGGATTGAATTAAAATAATAATGCGATAATGTATTGAATAACTAAAACTGAACCAAATTTGGATTTAGTAAAATAATTTTGAATTGAACATATTTGATATATTGTCCTATTAAAATATAAATTTTAATTTAAGTAATTAAATAATATAATATAAGAAGTTAAAGTATAATTAATTGGTATACCTATTAGATTATAATATAAATATGGGCTTATAAATATTATTAAACTTACTATGGACTTTAATGCATATTAATAGGTTTAATACTTAAATTTGTCACTTCTAGATTTTGCTCCTAATTGTTGAGTTAATACATTATAAGAAGTGAGATCCTAATTAAAAATATATGTCATATATGACTTTAATTGAACTAATTAATTAAAGGAATATTTTCTTATAAGTGAACAGTTGTTCTAAATCTTATATGAGGCAACTTTTATTGAATAGATACCTATTTATGATCGAGCTTATCATCTAATCCATCTCAGAATATCTCTATTTTATCAAGTACACAGTGACATGTGTGTTTTCTTAGGATAGGCATTCTCAAATGGACAAATTTCAAAGAACCTAATAATTGAGTGTATTGTTTGTGCTTGTGTCCTTGAATCTGGGTTTAGGAGCGACAACCTTGCTAGACAATACCAGCATAGTAGTTAGGCGCTTAGGCCACTCTTATTTTTTTATTGATATATTGTTAGTGGCTTGACAGGTAGCTGATGGGGTAAACGGTATCAGGATTATAACATTCATTTATGTTTGGTGAGAAGTGTATATGTAGTTCACGACTATAGGTGCTGATTCAACTGACATATAAATATAGACTTAAATAAATGGAGATGTGTAACGACTGTAAACCCTAGACGAGGCTATTACATAGAGTGTTCTTATAAGAGGTTAAGGTATTCGACCTACCTTAATAAACTCTCTAAGTAGCTGCTATTCAGGACCCCAGATTCCCATAACTTGTTGTTTGGAGTGTGAGTACTCCCATGTTGATATGGCTTCTTTAAATAATAACCTTAAACTATTTGTTGTGCATTGCATATAGTCTTGGTGTGTATGTCATATCGTGTGTGTTTGAGTTGTTGTGTACTAGGCTTTAGCTCACTTCTTTACTTTTCAGGTGTTGAAGATGATTTAATATGGATTACTATGATTACGTAGACCATGGTTTAAATATTGGTGAGAGATTCGATAAGTTGGACATTAGACACACAGGATATGATAATTTTTATTCACGAAGAGTCGGATATTTATATTGTAAGGTTTTAAGGAAATACTTTTGATGTCTTTCGTTGTATAATTTCATTAGACACTATTATTTGTATAATTTAAATAATGATTTCTTAAATCTAAAATTGTTAGAAAATCACTTAGTTATATAGTTGCATATCAAGACTTAGGTATTATGCGTGGGAACTGTTGATGCTGTAGACCCTATTTAAGGCATGACAATACCCACATCCATAATCGCTTATGCACACCAAAACAATAACTATCATCCGACACCAACCAACACCATTCTTAGGTCACCAACTTTAAATGCCCAACATCTCACCACCATTCTCTCTCTCTTTCTGTGCAAGTATTCGTAATGTCTCGAGATTCCCTTTATCTTTTGTTTTAATGGGTATTGATTAAATCTTAACCATTTGGTTTCAATGTTCTAAATACTGCTTGGGCGTGTTCTATACTCGATGCATAAAGACCAGCATAAACTTAACTCTAATTTTGATTTTGACTCATAAATTTAAAAAAAAAATGGAAAAAGAAAAAGAAAGAATTGGGGGGACATACACCCATCCGCTTGCCCTTGCCTCTAGCAAGGAGAATAACGGAGACGCTTTTCCCCTCAACTTCAAGGGACTAATACATTCGAACTCAGACATAATAATAATAATAATAATAATAATAATAATAAACGAAAGACATACAGTAGTACTAGTTTGATTTAGGGAATTGGGAATAGAAGAGGAATGAATTTAGGGGATGATTGAGGTGGAAGTAAAAGCAGTGTCTTTGTCAATGAATCATGCATCCACGTTCACCCTTAGTCCATCAAGAGAGAGAGAGAGAGGAGACAGAATGAGAAGAAAGTAAAAAATATTAAAAAAAATGAAGAAATTTTTTTTTTTTTATTTGGGGTTGGGAATTTGAAGAAGAAGATGATGAAGCTCCTTGGTGGTGTTGTGTTTCTTAGTAGAGAGAGAGAAGAAAAAGGTCAAAAGATGAAAAAAAAATTGCCACGAAGATAAAAAAATATATATATATTTTAGTTAATTTTATTTGTCACGTCTACAAGCAAACGAACAATGATAGTTTCCATCCAAATATATTTTAAATGAAAATTTTAAAATGTTCAAGTATTTCTCCTTATAAAATTTCTTTAGATGCAATTCTGTTATAGACCAAATAATTTAGGAATCATGAATCAAACTTTCTCGAAATTAGGGAAGTAAAAATCTTCTATTCTTAAGTTAAAAAATCGTAAAACTATTAACAGGAACTTCACCCAATTATCTCATGGACATTCTAACGAACTGCCGAAAGCACTTCTTGAATCAGACGGTACTTGTTTAGAAGTCTAGATTGGGCATTCGAACGTAGGGTTACAGAATGTCATCTCTGTCCTGTAGATGGACTTCTTTCAAACTTTGGCTGGTGGTGTTCAAATGGTCCATTAGCAGCTGAAACAGGACATTTTTTCATATGTTTCCTACATCCAATCTCGATCCACTTCACTTGACTCATGACAGCAATGCACATCTTGCCAGCAATTTAGCATGCTTATTAGTTACCTCCTTTATCACTGTATTCTACTCCTACTTCTGATTAAATAATTTAATAAGGTTTCTAGTGCAGATACCATTAAATTATATTGTTAGCTTCAGAACCTGCCATCCCAAGGTGGTTTATCTAATAGGAATTGATAGTTTTTTACGAGAGTTCCTATTTAGAAAAGGATCAGGCCGGACATATGATAGCTTAAATGTGGAATAGTATGAGGAAATTAAAAGAACAGAGATAAAAAGTTATCAAAAATTAAAAATATGGTTGCTATTGGCAAAATAGAAATCTTTACAGAGTTTGGTGAAATGACATAGCTTGGCTACCACCAATTAAGCCAAAAAAACAAGTTCTGAGAATATAGTAACTTCTATATAAAATACGATGTTAAGCACACTGATGGCTCTCAATGTAACGGTTGTTGAACCTTACAAAGGCCAGCAGGATCACATAGCTGCTAGGTGAACATTTAATTTTCCTCAGGCTCAATGATTTGATTTCCACCAAAATGTAAGAAAAATGGAAATTTAGTTCAATGTCTACTTGCAAGACACTTCTTTCCTCTTCAGAAAAGGGCATTCTCTTTGCTCTTAATTACAGAGTTCTTCATGATTTTTAAATTTATTGTAGGAATCGACCAATGACTATTGGTGTCAAATTATATGAGCCAAACTTTGTCTTTGTATTAATTTCATCAATGTCAACTCATCTAAGTCAGTCAACTCTAATATGTCTACAAAACAGTTGTACGTCAGTCTCTTGTATACTTCTTGGTCAAAAAAAAAAAGTCTCTTGTATAATTCATGTGACAGACGATCATGATTAATAACATATCTACATCAGATATAAATGCTGCTGGATAGCGTAGAAAGACCGGAGTCCCGAATAGATTGGCTCGAGTACGTGACTAAAGAGAGGTTAGTCTTCCTCTATTATTTTCCCTTGAAATTTTGTCACAATACTTATTAGAAATCATGAAAGCGCAAAAGCTTTTGAAAAATTTCGAAACTTTTTAAGAATAATGGAAAAATTAAGGTTTGTGTTACGCTATGCTAAAACCTTTTAAAGAAATGCATTAATTTGCATATGGTGAGGACTCATCTGTAGCATTTTGAAAACTATGGTTAAAAACATCAAATTTCAACCTTAAGGTAATTTCATATATGTAGACTCTCTTCTTTCTAACTGCTAGAATTTAATATTTGATAAAAATATGCAAACAATTCCTGGGAAACTTCATTAAAATGAAGCATATGAAGTTTCATAATGGATGTACATCTAGTTAAATTAATTTGTCTTTTCACTGTTTATTTGCGAATATTTTTGGAGTTTACTAGGACTCGAGATGCATGGATCATTGTTTTGCCTTTTCATTGTTAATTTGTGAATATTGAACTATACTATGACTTTTTATTCTCAAGGATCTGTAAGTCTATGGTTCGTCCTCTGTATCCCTGAGAAGTTTACCATTAAATTTGTGTGATTGTTTATACTAAATCAATCAAAATGCTCGTGTCAAGCATATGAAATTTATTCAACATGTTGTGTGCATATATACAAGTCGTTACAGATACAAAAATATTGTTGTTAAATGAAATTTTATTCCTCTAATGTTGAACTTTTAGTGTTGACAGTTGTGTACACTATAGGTTTGTAGCAAATGTTTTATCTCTAATAACTAGGCCTGATAAACATGCTGAGGTGTGGCGGATTTAAGCATCTCCATGGATTATTATCCCACCGTTATGTCCTTCTACAATGATGGTAACAATCTCCCAGTCAAAGTAGTTCCATTTAAACTATGACTGTTTTCAGAACGAGGTATGCTGCCTAGGTTTTGAAAGCAAATGATGACAAGATGTCGAAGCATTTTTGAGGCAGTAGGTAGCGTGCATATAAGGTCCGAAACAAATATTTTCGATGCTTGGATACCTAAATTTTGATACTGTTAGGGAAAATAATAGTAATGAAAAGCTGTGTCGTGGAAACCACTGCCCTGAACGCGAAATTCGGGCACGACCGTGGTGCAATCGACAACGCCGTTCGCTTCCCTAAGGTTAACACAGCCACTCCAGTCGCACGTGCACTCGTGAGATGGAGTTGGAATAACAACTACAAATGCCCAGAACCGAAAACAAAAACGAGAAGAAGAAGAAGAACAAGAAAAAATGACGATGAATCGGAACAACGCATCCTTCTGTAAACAAAAGCAGTATATATAAAACCGTTTTTGAAACGTTACCAACAAAATTATCCATTGAGAAAAATCCGGGCACAACATGGAGATCGTGCCTTTCAAATTGGGAAAAATAACCGCTCATTTGAATGATTCAAAACACGTTGTTTTTTTTTTTTCTTCTGACGAATTCAAACATGATTTGTTAAAAATCAAATTCAAAGATATAGCCCAGCCCAGACCGGCGGCGCACGCTTGTGGTCATTGTTTCAAAACCCACTCATGCACTTTTTGAAACCACATAGAAGGAAAGTTTATTATAAACATGATAAAATTTAGTTTTTCAAGCAATGTGGGACAATGCTTGAAAAGCATATAGTCATTCCCAACAGATACTTCTATTAATTTGGTTGCCAAAAAAGTTAAAAAGGAAGAATGTTCAAAATTCTAAAACAGATATGGCGAAGAGTTTCCAAAGATTTCATGTAAAAAGGCAAGGAGACATAGAAACTCTATAAATGACACCTTTCCAAATGAATGGATCAAAAGTAAACATGTAGTAGTTGGACATAAAAGAAGAATCCTCACACTCGATGGGCTACATTTCACAAGTTACCCCAATATTGCTCCATTTATGGATATCAGGACCATGACATTTACCGTGTATTAAAATGGGCATTTTATAAATGCAAGTGGTCTTGATGAACATACTAATTGGTTGAAGGATTCTAGATTTTCTGCAAATGATGAACCTGCTTTGAATTAAAATATTTCCATCCCTCTTTTTTCCATTAACCTTTTATATTTCATTTTCATAGCTAAGGTATTTAATAACTCAAAAAACTAATCTTCTTTAAATTGTTAATTGCTCGTTCATGTCTGTCTAAATAGTTTCACTTTTATTTTACCAATTTGTTGAGAAATATCACAGAGAAATCACAAGAATAAAATAATCGAAAAGAATCAACACAAAGCACAAGAGAATTTACGAGGTTCAGCAATGTGCCTATGACCTCAAGAGCAGTGGTTATATTTTTATATATGGAATCAAATTGGGTTACATCATCATAAATAATTAACCCTAGCTGATACAATTTTACAAAATTATCCCTATACCGTACTGCTCCATTCTGCTCCACTCTAGCATCTGCCTTGTTTACCTTTATGCATATATTTATCATATGAGTAATATCAAAAAGAGGGGAAGAAAATTAGATGCTAGGGGTTACGAGTTTGTCCTTTTAGATAAATTTGAAGGAAAATTATTTACTTTGGTAAATGGAGTATGTTTAAGATGTTCCTATGAATTGACAAGATTAATTTTCAAGAAACTTCTTCCTGATGCACTTCGACTGTCTAACAACATCCCTCATACTTCTCCTTTCCCCAGGCAAAGCAGCTGAGCAGAAAACGCCAATCTTAAATATAGCAACTAACCACTTCAAAAATGATTTTCTTGCATTGGACAAGAAAATGTTGCGATCTTCTCCTTTTGATACAATTTCAATGCTAAAACTTCTTTTTGCTTCTATTTGGAAAAGGAAGAATTAGAAGAAAAAAGAAATCCGCAATTGATTATAATGGTGGTGCATTTTTCATTCAACAATAGCATCTGATTTATATGAATATTTTGACTCTTCGTATTCAAAAACATAACAAAAACATAACAGAAAACAACTTTTTCAATGTCTATATTAAAAACGCATTATAAATATTAATAATTATTAATTAATTCAAGGTTATTTCCTCACATCCCCTCATAAACTTGAATTCTTACTAATCAAAGCCTTGCTTGTAATCTTGAAAAATCTTTAAACTTCAGCAGTTTGGTGAATATATCAGCAGCTTGATGTTGAGACTTGACATATTCCAGTTGAACCTCATTTTTGTTAATGCTTTCTCTTATAAAATGAAATCTTATATCTATATGCTTGCTCCTTTCATGAAAGATAGGATTCTTTCCTAATATTATGGTTAATTTGCTATCAAAAAAGATCATAGTAACTTCATCTAGAGACATTTATAGCATCTTCAGCAAGTTTGTTAGCCAAATAGCATGACAAAAACAAGTAGTAGCAGTAACATACTCTACTTTCACAAGTTGACAGAGTTACAATTGGTTGCTTCTTTGAACACCATGTGAATGTTGTACCTCCAAGACTAAATAAAAAACTTGCAGTACTCTTTTTATCATTAATATCTTATCTTAAATCACTATCACTATGACCAACTAAGTTAAAGTTTTTGGAGGATGAATATAGTAACCCATAATCCAGTGTGCCTTTAACATATCTCAAGATACTTTTAGCAACTTTAAAATGTGTGGAAGTTGGTAATTCCATGAATCAGCTTATAATACCAACTCCAAGAACAATATCTGGCCTTGTGCATGTCAAATACCTCAAGTTTCCAATTACCTTTCTATAAAGTGTAGTATCTCCCTTCTCAGCAACATCAACCCTTGATAACTTGACTCCACAATCAACCAATGTAGAGACCAGTTGGCAGTTCTTCATGTTAAATTTCTTTAAAACTTTGGCTACATAATTCTTTAGAGAGACAAAAATGCCTTCATTTGATTGCTTCACTTCAATTTAAAGATAATAAGACATAAGTCCTATATCTGTCATCTCAAATTCAGCAGCTATCTCCTTTTTGAAGTTATCAAATATTAATGAATTATGACCTGTAAAGATCATATCATCAACAAACAAGCAATCAATTAACATATCACCATTCTCCTTTTTCTTTACATAAAGATCATATTCATTTGGACACTTGATGAACTCTTTTTGCTTGAAGTAGTCATCAATGCGACTATACCAAGCTCGCAGAAGGGGTTTATTAGGGACAGTTTGAGTCCATGTGCTATACCTGCATTACTGAAATCTAAGAAGGATAGTAGTTAGCGAACATGTATTGATAGTAGAGCTATCAACAAAACCACTATTAGGTATAAATTCCCAATCCCTCGCTTAGAGGATATGCTGGACAGACTGAGTGGAGCAATTGTTTTTTCCAAGGTAGATCTGAAGAGTGGCTACCACCAGATTCGGATTAAACCAGGGGATGAATGGAAGATAGCCTTTAAGACAAAGGAAGGGCTCTGTGAGTGGTTAGTGATGTTATTGGGCCTCAGCAATATACCCAAAACATTTGTACTGGTTATGAATCCGGTATTGAAACCTTTTATTGGGCGATTTGTCATGGTTTATTTCGATGATATCTTGATTTATAGTAAGTCTGAGGATGAACACTTAAAGCATCTTTAAAGTTTTTTAACTGTTTTGCTAGAAAATAAATTATATGCAAATCTGAAGAAGTGTACTTTTATGGCAAAAAGGTTGTTATTTATGCATTTTATTATTAGCAGTGATGGAATAATGGTTTATGATGAAAAGGTGAGGGATATTAGAGAATGGTCAATTCCAAAAACAATAATTGAGTTGAAAAGTTTTCTTGAGTTGGCTAGTTTCTATAGGAGGTTCATCAGACACTTCTGCACTATTGTTGCTCCTTTAACTCAATGTCTACAGAAAGGGAAATTTCAGTGGGGAGATGAAGCTGAGACTAGCTTTCCTTTGTTAAAAAAGAAGTATGTAGTGCTCCTATATTGTCACTTCCTGATTTTGACAAACTCTTTAAAGTTGATTGTGATGTTAGTAGAGTAGGTATAGGGGCTGTGCTATCTCAAGAGAAAAGACCAATAGTTTTTGTAGTGAAAAGCTATGTGAGACTAAGAGGAGTTGGTCGATGTATGATAAAGAGTTCTATTCTATAGTGAGGGCCTTAAGAGTGTGGGACATAATCTGATAGGGAAAGAGTTTGTGTTGTACTTAGACTATGGAGCTTTGAAGCATCTAAGTAACCAGACTTGGATCAGCAAAGATATACATGCCAGATGGATCCAACTTCTACAAAGGTTTCCATTTAAGCTAATACACAAATCTAGAGTACATAATAAAGTAGCTAATCCCTTGAGTAGGAAGACAGATGTACTAGTAGTGATGAGTGTTGAGATTGTGGGGTTTGAGCAAATGAAAGAACTCTATGCAGAAGATGTTGACTTTAAGAGGATCTGGGAGAAGTGCAACATTAAAGAGCCTTGTAGTGAATATCACATACATGAGGGGTATTTAATGAAGGGTAATTAGTTGTGTATCCCTGAGTCATCATTGAAGGAGAAATTGATTAGGGATTTGCATGGAGGAGGATTGGTAAAACATCTAGGGAAAGATAAATCCCTTACAGCAGTAGCTAATAGGTATTATTGGCCCTAGTTGAGGAAAATATGAGAAATTGTGCATAGATGATATATTTGTCAAACATCTAAGGGACAATATCATAACACTGGGCTATATACACCATTGCTAGTGCCTGAGAACATATAGAAGGACCTCTCCATGGATTTTGTGCTTAATTTGCCTTATACCCACTGAGGTGTTGACTCTGTTTTGTTGTTGTTGACATGTTTTCTAATATGGCCCACTTTATTCCTTGTAGGAAAATTGTTGATGCTCAATTTAATACCAAATTGTTTTTCAGAGAGGTAGTATGACTACATGGGGTTCTAAAGTCTATCACATAAAATAGGGACACCAAATTCTTGAGTTATTTCTCAAAGACACTTTAGTACATGTTCGACTCATCATTGAACTATAGCAGTACAACTTACCCACAAGCAGATGGACAAAAAGAGGTGAAAAACAGAACTCTTGGTAATTTGATGAGGAGCATATGTGGAGAGAAGCAAAGACAGTGGGATGTAGCATTGGCTCAACATAAGTTTGCTTATAACAGCTCAGTTCATAAGACTACAGGAAAGTCCCATTTTTCTGTGGTTTACACTAGCACGCCCAGACATGCATTGGATTTGATTAAATTACCTAAAGGGGTTGATTTTAGTCAAGCTACTGAAAAATATGGATGAACATTGTCAAGCTATCACAACTGAAGTTAGGATAAGATTGAGAAAGCTAATGCAAAATATAAGAAAGATGTAGACAAGCGCAGAACGGAACGTTGTTTGAATTAAGGGATCAAGTGATGGTTTTCTGAGGAAGGAGTGGTTTCCTATGGGTAAATATAGCAAGTTGCAGCCTAAAAAGTATGGTCTATTCTAGGTTATTTGGAAAATTAATGACAACACATATGTAATTGGACTTCCCAACAGCATGGGCATATTGAAGATTTTCAATGTTGCTAACTTGTTTCCATTCCACATGGACAACTTACCATTGTATCCAGATGAGAACTTAGGGTTGACTTCTTTGCAGGTAGGAGAGATTGATTTAAAGGAATTAGCCAATACATTCTTGAAGAAATTAGAGTCATCACAAAAGCAAAGGAAGGAAGGATTGAAGAAGGGTGCCAGCCTTTAAGGCTAGCCTTATTGAATGTACGTACGCTGGCCAGTACACTACTGATGTTGGAATAAAGGCCACCGGCCTTGCTGATGTACACCATCAGCCTTCAGCCAGCTTACAAAGTCTCTCGAGAGTAAATGTTTAAAATTAGCTCCTAAGCCGCCATCTTATATTTTTAGGCCACCAGCATACATTATTTAAGTTGCCAACATTGGATCAACATACATTTAATTGACTTAGTTTTTATTAATTCATTTTAGGGTTTCTTGTAATGGTATTTATAGGCAAGTTTCGACCTTTTTCATCAGGCCATCATATTTTGACATTGAAATACACTTTGAGATCTCATCTTAGTAAAGTTGCAATCGTTTGCAATCTTGGTTTCTAGATTCAAATGGTGTGTTAAGTCTATGTTTGTTTTTGCTTTCCCCTCTGCGTCATTGGACTTAGCCAAAGTTGATCAATTTTAACACTCCTTATTTATATATTTTGGCATAATTTCAAGCATGTCTGTAATATCACACTTTTCTCATGGGAGTGCTTTGGTGAAAATATTCGCTACTTGATCTTTTGTATGTTGATTTACTTATTGGATGTGACATTTTTGTCATTATTATTATTTTTTCGATCAATCACTATGAAGTTGTAGCTCTATATATATATATATATATATATATATAAGAAGTTTTGTTATTCTAAGTAGTTATTTTGGAAATGAGTTTTCTTTGTCAATTAAATTTAACATTGATGCTAATGATGTTGGTGTATTAAGAGACCTCTCTACTTGATTAGTCCATTTTGGTGACCTTTTGATTCTTGGCATCATTATTGTCTACTCTTCTACCTTTTTTCTTCATTGCTATTCCATATGGTATTTTCACTGAAGTCAACATCACTACTAGTATGTTTATTGGTCTTCAAATAGTAGATTCTATATCGTTTGAGCTAGGTACTATAGTCAAGGAAGATAAAAATTTCAATCTTCTCTTCCAAATTCTGCATTTTCATTGCTGGAATGTGTACAAAAGAGGAAAAAATTCCTCCATAAATGTGAAGAAGTTAAACAGATGGATTTTATTAGCATCAAGCTTCAATAGGAGTGATAGGAGGAGCCAAAAGAGAGAGAACCTTCATTAGCCAATGCCAAGAAATTTAAGTTAAGAGCTCTCATTTTTATTGAGAATAACAAACTTGCTCTTTTTAATAATTTAAAAATTGTATTTACTTTATTTTTAAAGGTTTATGTTTGTTTTAAATAGTAACCATTGATATTTTTAGTAATAGTTTTTATATAAAAATGTGTCCTCTGCTATTGTAATTGTAAGGAAAAAGAAAATAAAATTAGTTTAAGAAAAGTTTATTTGGGTTGTAACCTGTCTATATATTTTCTTGTCTAGTCATTATATCAAAAGAGTTTTGGAATTTGTAAATTCCGATTCTAACATATAGTATCAGAGCTTGAAGATCCTAACATTTTTTTTTTTTTAGTGTGTCAATATGACCTCCAATTTTGTAAAAACTCAAATTCCCAAATTAACAAAAGAAAATTATGAAAATTGGTGTATCTAAATCAAAGCATTGTTTGGATCCCAAGATTTGTGGGATATAGTAAGTGATGGGTTTGAAGAACCAGTTGCAGAACAATTAGCTGAATACACAACTGCACAAAATAACGCATTAAAAGACTTGCAGAAGAAAGACAAGAAAGCATTATTTCTTCCATATCATGGTTTAAATGAGCCAACATTTGTGAAAATTGCAGAAGCAACTATAAGTAAGCAGGCTTGGGACACTCTTACTTCCATATTTAAAGGAGTGGATCGTGTTAAAAGAATACGCTTGCAATCTTTACGAACTCAGTTTAAAGGATTGCATATGACAAAAGATGAAACGGTTTCTGATTATTTTATGCGATTACTTACAAATGTGAGTCAACAAAAGAGAAATGGAGAAAAATTTGATGACATTTGAGTAATTGAAAAATTACTTCGATCACTACACCTAAGTTTGAACATGTGGTCATGGCTATTGAAGCATCACGATTTTGCAAATATAACAGTGGATGAGCTATTGGATCATTACAGGTGCATGAGCAACATATTCAAAAGAATGCTAAATCACTTGTGATAGAACAAGCTTGAGTCCAAATTATCACCTCACGAGCAAAAAGGTGGTCTAGTAGCCATAGACGTGGTAGAGGTCATGGAAACTATCACAATTGCAGTCAAAATTATGAAAAAAATCTTTTTTCAAGGAAGAGGAATTGCAAGAGGAGGTAGAACTTTGAGAGATTGAGGAAAGACTAAAAACATTCAATCTACAATTGCCATAATTTTGGACATTATGCATCGGAATGTTAGAAGAAATCTCCAAAAGAAAAGAAAGCAAGCAAAATATGCTGAAACATCAAAAGTTCAAGAAGATGAAGCCACATTACTTTTGGTGCACGAAGATGACACAAATCAAAGAAATGTGTGGTTTCTTTATTCTGGAGCAAGTAATTACATATGCAGGAGAAAAGATCTTTTTGTAGAGCTTGATGAAAATATTCAAGGAAGTGTTAGTTTGGGTTATTCTTCTAGACTAAAAGTAGTAGGCAAATGAAATATAAAAATTGTTTTAAAAATGGTGAAGAAGAATATATATCAAGTGTTTATTATGTGCCTAATATGAAAAGTAATATTCTTAGTATTAGGCTATTTTTGGAGAAAGGCTATATAGTGCACATGGAGGATAGTAATCTTTACCTTAGAGACAAAAATGGAGGAATGATTGCACGAGCTCAAATGTCAAAGAATTGTATGTTCCCATTACATCTCAATACAGATGTTTAGAAGCATTTTCTATATAGGTCTATGGAAAATGAATCATGGAAATGGCATTTACGTTTTGGGCATCTTAACATCAATGGCCTAAAATACCTATCCCAACAAAATATGGTTGAGGGACTACCTGCTATTAATGAACCAAAAGATGTCTATGAGGTATGTGCACTTGGTAAATAACATAGTTTACCATTTTCCAAAGGACTTTCATGGAGAGCTAAAGCACCATTAGTGTTAGTCCATATTGATATTTATGGACCTTTAGAACCAATATATCTTGGAGGTAATCTTTATTTTTTACCCTTATTGTTGATTGTAACAAGAAATTATAGGTATATCTTTGAAAGAGAAGTCAACTGCATTTTTCACTTTTACACATTTTAAAGCTCAAATAGAAATAGAGAGTGGATATCAATTAAAAGTACTTAGATCTTATCGAGGTGGTGAGTACACCTCAAACATGCTTAAGAATTTTTGTAATAAAGAAGGTATTCAACAACAATTCACAGCTGCCTACACTCTACAACAAAATGGCATTGCAAAAAGGAAGAATCGTACTATTTTAGACATGATAAGAAGCATGTCAAAGGAGAGAGGATTGCCAAAGCAATTTTAGGAAAAAGCTATTGCATAGACTACATATATTCTTAATTGATCCCCAACAAAAAGGTGTAAAGAATATGACACCATAGGAAGCTTGAAGCAGGCATAAGCCGAGTATTAATCATTTGCAAGTATTTGGGTGCATTACATATGCCCAAGTACCTGAGGCAAAAAAAAAAAGAAATTGGATGATCGTGGAGAAAAATGTATTTTTATTGGTTATGGGGATCAATCCAAAGTTTACAAGCTCTGTAATCCAATAACTAAGAAATTATTGGAGAGTAGAGATGTAATTTTTAGTGAGGGAGAGTCCTGGAATTGGGACAAACAAAATGATGATGGAAGAAGAATAATGTTTGAAGAACCCAACTGTCAACATGATGTTCCACAAACAAGAACCATAGATAATCCACTAGTAACACACCAAGGTCACATAGAAGTCAAACTTCACCAATTTCACAACAAATAAAAAGTAGCTCATCTTTAGAAATATCTATATTAACACCACAAACACCTATCAAGATGAGAAGTCTTCAAGAAATTTATGAAGCAAAAGAGAGGATGGTGGTGCAAAGTTGTTTTGTTTATATGCAGATCATGAGCCTTTAAATTTTCAAGAAGCTATTGAAAAAGAAGCTTGGAAAATTACAATGAAAGAGAAATTTGTGCAATTGAGAGAAATAATACATGGGAATTGACTACGTTGCCAAAAGGTTAAAAGGCAATTGGAGTCAAGTGGGTATACAAGATAAAAAGAGGAGCTAGTGGTGAGATAAAAAGGTACAAGGGTAAACTAATTGTAAAAGGATACAAACAGAAATACGGAGTTGACTATGAAGAAGTCTGCACCAAAAGCTCGTCTTGATACAGTGAGAATGTTAATATCACTAGCAACACATCATAAGTGGGAGATTTATCAACTTGATGTAAAGTCTACATTTCTTAATGGGATTATTGAAGAAGAGTGTATGTGGCACTACCAGAGAGCTTTGTGTTAAAAGGGAATGAATAAAAGGTGTATCATCTAAAAATGGCATTTTATGGATTAAAACAAGCACCATGAGCATGGAATGCAAGAATTGATGGATATCTAAGTGATAATGGTTTTATAAAATGTCCATATGAGCATGTAGTATACATAAAAATGAATGATCAAGGGGATGTTATCATAGTAAGTTTATATGTAGATGATCAATTATTCATAGGAAATAGTCAAAAAATGTTTAATGAATTTAAAGCAACTAAGTTTGAAGAGTTTGAGATGATAGATTGTGGACTTATGACATACTTTCTTGGCTTAGAAGTTAAGCGACTTCATGATAGAATTCACATATCTTAAAAGAAGTACATAAAGGAGATTCTTCAAAAATTTAAAATGGATTCATGCAATCCGGTGAGTACCCCAGTGGACACAAGAATAAAATTAACAAGAGAAGGTGAAGGAAAACAAGTTAATTCAACATTGTATAAAAGTCTTGTAGGAAGTTTACGGTATCTAATTATCATAAGGCCAGACATTGTTTTTAGAGTAGGGCTTATGAGCAGGCATATGGAAGCACAAGAAAATCTCATTGGAATGCTGCTAAGAGGATTCTAAGGTATATTAAGGCACTTCGAATCATAGGATGTTTTATGCTTATGGAAATAGTGAAAATTAGTTGGTTATTGCGATAGTGATTGGGGAGGTGACCAAGATGAAAGAAAAAGCACAACAGGATATGTTTTCCATCTCGATTCAACAGCATTCACATGCACCTCCAAGAAACAAACAGTGGTTGCATTGTCAACATGCGAAACAGAATATATAGCAGCTTCGTCAGCTATTTGTGAAGCAATTTGGCTAAGAAATCTCATGAAAGAATTAGGTCACTCACAAAATGGACCTACCAAAATATTTGTTGATAACAAATCAACAATAAAACTAGCCAAAAACCTAGTGCAACATGGGAGAAGTAAGCATGTTGATACAAGATATCATTTTTTAGGAATCATATAAAGCAAGGTATAATTTACTTAGAGTATTGCAATACGACAAAGCAAGTTGTTGATATATTCACTAAACATCTAATGGTTGATCGATTCAAAGAGTTGAAAGAGATGCTTGGAATGAAAATAGTTCAAGTTTGAGGGGGCGTGTTGAGAATAACAAACTTGCTATTTTTAATAATTTAAAAATAGTATTTACTTTGTTTTTAAAGCTTTATGTTTGTTTCAAATAATAACCATTGATATTTTTAGTAATAGTTTTTAGATATAAATGTATCCTCTTCAATTGTAATTGTAAGAAAAAAGAAAAATAAAATTAGTTTAAGAAAAGTTTATTTGGCTTGTAACCCGTTTATATATTTTCTTGTCTAGTCATTATATCAAGAGAGTTTTGGAATTTGTAAATTCCAACTCTAACAATTTTCTCTATATTTGTTGAAAAGGAATCCTAACACTTTCATCTATGTTGATTTAAAGGGAATGGTGGAGATTAAGCATCCACTGAAATTTTTCGATGTTTATGTAATCCTCAAAATGGATTTTTTATGGAATCCATCATATTGTTGAAACGATTAGCATCCTTATTTGGCTTTAGATTTGCATTTCAACCAATGAAATTTTTCGATGTTTATATAATCCTCATTTGCGTTGTCATCTCCCATTCCCTGTCTATAAATAGGGACCGGTAGTACAACGTTCCTGTGCAATTTATGTCATGTTAAAAAACATAAGCTTAAGTCCTGGTACGATTGTGCATAGGCATGTGCACATGTCGATATCAAAGTATAGGATTTGAGTACGATTATCATTCCTACTGGGATCAGCGAGTAATAATCACTAATCTCCTATTTATATTATTATTAAGGAAAAACATTCACAAATCAAGTTATTAAGGATTAACCAAATCATGGGAGCATTTAGATTTTGAATTTCCACTAAGTATTTTATGTGATTCCTCTTAAGGATTACTCAAAATTATTATTGATATTCTTGAATGGTAGAAATTTTCATGGCAATTCAATTTTTTATTCAAGAATATTGAATTATAATCCTTGGTTGATTAATTAAAAATTTTTCTTGCTAGAACCCTAAGTAGCATTAATAATCTCAATTCCCTTATTAGGTTTCACCCTAATTGATGGTTTTTAAATTAAATGGAGAAATCAGTGGTGTCTATATACAAGTGGCAAATCATACAAGTCTAGCTGTTTGCTTCATATTAAATGCATCAATATCGACTCATCTCGGTAAGTCAACTCTAATATACCCACAAAATTGAGGTAATTTTTTATTTACCAATGCAATAGAAAAAAAATTATGAAAATATTATATTTAAGAAAATTAAATAAATAATAATGTAATATCACAATATCATATTTAATATACAATACCACATTTTTAATGTGTGCTACATGTATTAAGTTCATTGTAGCAAGGTGTTAATTTCTGTATTACATTAAATGCATGTGGTACACTCACGTTTTCAGGAGTATCACATTTACTATGTGTTATACACATTAAAAAAAAAAAAAGGTATTTGGCATGTAACAAAGCGATATGCAACAGTATATTGTAATTTTATTTTATATAATTAACATTTTAGTAATTTTGATTAAATTAACCATAAACATGAGTTTCACCATTTTGATTAGCGTATATGGACTTGCAGCAGTCCTGAATAAATAAATTGAGTAATTTGGGGCGGTGGGTGGGGGTGGGGTTGGTATTAGTCTTGCATGTAAATTTCTACCCTTAATTCTTATTGTTTTATGAGCCTAAGGAAGATCGCTTGTTATTTTGGACTCAAATTCAACAAGAGTTTGGATATCGGTTTTCTGATTTTTCCTATAAGGTAAAGACAATACAAAGAAAAATACCATGGACAAAATGGCTATGGGCATACGGTTTCAAGAGGTATAAAAGTGAACTATTTCTATTTGTTACACCAGAATGTGGCATGGGGAAGACGAAGCATGACTACTATTTTATTGTTCTGTGTTTGTTCTTACTAGCTTTCGCAATTCTATAGGCCTTCATAAATATAGTGTAGGGACTTTGGAATCAATGCCACAAAGAAAAAGGCGCAACTTTGTCTCTTGTTAATCTTCATTTAACATCATTTATAGGTGGTCTCTTTTCAAAAGGAAGTTAAATTCTTGTTTATTTATGGAGTCTGTTAGATATTCCAATGTTGCGTCAATAAACCGATTTTATAAATTTTCTTTCTGCAATTATAGTTCCTGGTAATGCTGAAATTTGTCAAAAATTGATTTCACAAATTTTGGTTTCAGTTTTGAAGCCCAGGATAGGTTTTACCATGTTGACATTTTTATTGATTTCAATTTCTTGATGTTCTGAAGTAGAGGTGACTTTTCAATTCCTACAACAACTAGCCCTCCCATCATGAGTCACACTCCGATCAAACCGCCAAGGCCTTCCCAACAAGAAGTGACAAGTATACATTATCACCACATCACACCATACAAAATCCTTGTATCTGAATTTGATGGAAAAAGAAACAATATGTTGTTTAGAGATAGTTACCTTACCACCTTTTCTTAACAAAGTAGTTTGTAAGGCTTCGGGTGTTGTTTTAGTTGAAGGTCTAACTTTTGCACAGCTTTTATGGACACAATGTTAGCACAACTACCAGTCGATCATGAACAGATACACCTTGCCTAAAATAGTATAGGTAGATTGGAAATGTTGTTTCTGAGCCACTTCCTCAACTACTTTAGGAATCATATAGGCTCTCTTAACCACCAGGTTCTCCCTACCATTTATCATGAATTCTTCCTTAGCATACTCGGTATCAAAAATAGGTCCTCCATCACCTATAACTTCAAATACACCTTTGGCATCTTCCTCCTCTTCATTCTCAATAAAGAGTGTTTTCTTGTCTGCCTTCCTACACTCTACCCGCTGATGGATAGTTTCACCACATTTGAAACACTTCACTCGCTAATGCTAGATTTATTATAACGCCCAATAGTGTTGCTACCAGCAGTTCCCCCTACATGATTTAGTCCAATACTGCTACTACCACCTCCACTACTTGTCACACCACTACTAGCCGTAGCACTCCTAAATAGCCTTTGCTGTTTCTCAACAATCAATGCACTTTGGTCCGCTACTAATACACTAATAGGGTTAAATAAATTGATCGTATCCTTAATTTGCATTATCAATCCCCCTATGTGATATGCCAGGATGCTCTGATACCAAAATAATGATGTGCCTAAAAAATAGACAACGACTTACATGCAAAGATAAAATATTTTTCTTAGTGTTTTGAAATTTAATTTAACGAAAAGAAAGGATATAAATGGCACCAATTAACGGATATGGCTCACCATCGATGATTCTAACTATGCTACTCCTAAATTGATATGACTCACAATTTAGTAATAACGGTGTGTTCGCCCACAAGTTAATCGATTGATAAGAACAAAGAAGAACTAGCCACAACTCAGTGAGTCGATAAGAGAAAACAAGAGTAACTACTCTCAAAGGGGTTTTTCATATCAAAGACAACTTACTGTCAAATACATAGAATGAGACTATTTATATCTATCCCTGACAATCCCAGGGACCATAAGTGCAATATGTGAAACATAGGAATTATTTTAGCAACAAAATAAAAATAAGCCTATAAAATCTGAAACCTATAAATAAATAAATCTATACATAGATAAAATATTTAATTAACAAGCTAAAAAAATCCATGCAAATCCTCCATGCCAAAATAGAATATTGAAAATTAAAAATTAAATGATTTGTTGCCAAGAATGAAGATTTGCTGATGATTTGCTACCAAGAATGAATATTTGACTAGGGAATTTGATCCCTATCATCTCCTTGAACTCGTTGAAGATTTGTCCTCAAATCTTGATAGATAATATATCTACTCAGATTAAAGATTAACCTGCAAAAACCGGATACGGTGAAATAAAGATTTTCGATGAGTATCCTCTCTTGATCAATAATTCCCATAGTATTTTTGCATCAAGGATCCTTATCCACAGAATACCACAAATTGTTGCCTTTAATCAAAAGCTCCCACACAATTCAAACACTCATCATGAATTCGGTCAATTAAAGCATTATTACAATCACTAACAAATATGATTCATATGGTATTAAGTAATGTTGCTTCTCACAATTGCCATCTTAGAGGTAAACAACATCAAACACCCAACCTTCATCTGTAGAACCTCCATCAGACAATCTAGGAATCATAGAACCCAGCAGCATGGGTTTTGAACCATCAACAACAAAGAACACTACCATCCAGTAAGTCAACATCATGACTATCTATAACAACTAACTCACAAATAGGCAACACATAGAACATGTTATACACTGATATGCTACCACACCACATTCTAATACTCTGCCTATAGATAAAACCATCTAATAAGCTCTAGTGAATGTTAACAAATATCTTATAAGATCTTATAGGAACAATAACATCACAATAATCCACAATCCTTGACAAACCCATCAACACATCAAAATACATTGGTTGAATTGTAGGAAAATCAATATGAAGATAGCTGAAAGTCTCATTAGTTTCTACAGCAATTGGAGTGGAATAACTCGGGTACACACATAAATATCTCATCCTCTAGGCAACAGTGTACATCTTCTGTAACATCAATCTCCTCCTCCACATTAGTATTCGTTATATCCTTGCAATCATCATCACTATCTTCACTACTAGGAATTTCAACCAGTAATGCAAGATCATCTCCTCTTTTTCAATCTTCTCTTTCTCTCCAAATCCTCTTCCACAACTTTAGTACCATCCTCATAGACAAGAGTAGGAACTCCATCAATAAGCTTCATAGCATACTCATTTGGACATTAATGTTCAAGATGTCCATAACCTAAACACCTTTTACATTCTAATTTCCAATCATCATCATTATATATTTCACTGGGTAGTGATTCTTTCTCTCACAACATCATGAATTACAACCAGGTGGGTACCTGTGAATTAACTATAGTAGTTGTCTTGTTGTCATCCGTTCAATTGAGTCACAAGATTAGCCATATGTATGTATTCCTGTAATTGATCTTCTATGGATCTTCCATCACCTGCAATGCTACAGCCCTGACCTCTCCAACTTGATTATTTCCATAATGCCAAACTCCTCCACGTACACTATTATTCAACATGATGTGTAATTTTCTTATGTACGACAAAACCTAGCCTCAAGCATCACACAATACAATAGTCCAATTTCCTCCAAATCATAGACATTACAATCACAGGAATTCCCAATCTCAACAAATCAGGAACAATACCACCAACACAATAAATTTCACAATTTCACAAATCCTAATTTTCAATTCTTCACACAAAAACAGCACAAACCTAATAACATAAAAATCAGATCTTGTGCTTACCAATAATCCTGTCATTACCAACTGCTTCCGTTTGTCCTCAAGGACCCCTTTGAACTCTAGGATCTCTCAACTGAGGACAACTAATCTAAGAATTCCTCCAGTTGGAGGTTGCCATGAAACTATGGTATCTTCGTCAAGTTCCCAACGCCTCTAGTCTTCCTCTACATGAGGTCTAAATGCCTACATGGTACTTCATCATATTATTCATCCTCCTCAACAGAAGAGGAATCATCTCTGCCTCATTAGCATCTAGCATCGGATAGGGTTTCTTGCATGCCTAGGGTTGATGTTTTGATTCTAATTATCCATTAAATGCACCATCAAATTGACATTCTAACGATGCATCTAACTGCTGTTGATCATCTAGTTGATTCTTCGACCTAGATCATCATGATCGTAGATCTCATCATTGCACATCGCTCATTAGTTTGTTTATGAGGTACCATCACAATCCAAGAGCAAACACAACTTTGATACCAACTAACACAACAGGTTAATTAGTATTTATCACAAAATCATTGATTCACGCATAAATATCATAATATTATATTCAAATACCTATTGATTTTAAGAATTCCTAGGTAGATAGCATCCAATAAATTGAAATTAACAATGTAATTCGAAATTTGGACAAAAAAGGGCAAGACGGCTCAGTTATGTATTTTCAAATGATAATTGATGTATCATGTGCCTTAGGGCATATAATTATAAGCCAGCTTGAAAGCTACAAAAATATAACTGAAACTACCAAAAATAAAAAAGGTCATAAAACAAAGTACACATAAAGACAATTAAAATGCCATAGACAACATGCAAAACAACAAGTTTATAAAGAGTTATAAGCAAAACAAAATTTTCCAAAATTTCTTGTTTGCTTTAAAATAGGCTTTAAATCACCTAATAGCAATAGATCAATTTCTATCTCAATTCTCTAAGTACTAATCGCCACTACCTCCACCTCATCAAAGTGGCTTTCATTTATTTATTTGGTTCTACATGGTGTATCTGCATAATTTGTCTTCGAAGTTCAGCTGGTTTTCTTAGGACTTTTGAATTAGCCATGCAATATGGCTAAAAAATAAAAGTCATCTAATTAGCAAGTTTTGTTCTTGATTTCATGCAAAATCAGATACTATATTTGATGCAATAATGGAAATGGCCAAACATCAATTCAAGTTGTAAGCATTCCTTGACTCATTGGTTATGTAAATTGAAGAACTTGACCCACTAAATTATGCTAACAAAGAACCTGAGTGTATAATGAATAAAATTATGGAGCACACTAACTATACAATAGCAAGAACCTCGATATAAGTAAAGTAAACGTCACAAAAATTAAAATTCTCCAAAAGTTCAAAAGAAAGGATGAATTAACACTCAACTCATTAATCCATAACTCATTGACTGAATTATTCAATACAACGCCAAGTTTATTTATAAGTATAAAATAAATTTAGATAGTTTAAACAAAATAAAATAAATAAATAAATTAATATCAAATAATTAGGAAATAAAATTAAAATCCCCTTATACTATCTTAATAATGGAAACCAAAATAACATCTTATTAACGTATCACTAAGTAAATTATTCCAAATTTAAGCTCATATGCAAATCAAACGTCAAATTTAACGATTTTGCTGCCAAATTTACTGAAATTTCGTTTGATCTTCATCTTTCCATTTGTGAACTCGCTATCATGCACATGTCTTTCCTCCTTTTCTTTGTGAAGCTCCGTCCTCAAATCTTATATACGTTGTAATCCCCTAAATTAAAACTTGGTAATTATTAAATCAAATAATAAGACCATAAGAAAGCTTTAGAAAATGTATGAAAAATCACCCCTTTTTTTTCTTGCAAATTTAAATATCAATAACTACCAATATAAGTAATAGAAGATGTATTTAAAAGTAATGAAATATAAGTTAGATATTAAAGAAGTTTTTTCAAATACGTAACAAGATAAAACTATAATTGTGTAGTTAATATATAAACTAAGGACCATGAGTGAGTGGTATAATTCAAAAAGTGCAAACAAAAGATTAATTTAAAATTTTTGAAATAAAATTCAAGTCCTAAAACTCAAGGACCTAAATTATTACATGTCATTATCTATAGAGATATTATTTATATATATATATATATTAATATAGATACTCGTTGTAATTATAATGGCACATGTATTATATGTTGGTATGCATTGTGAGACTCTTTAACTTCTAATTTATTGTAATTACCAACACGAATTGGCTATGGTCTTATGTATATTGAATAAATATGATCATTTTGTTATAATCGGTTGGTATTAAATTCAAAACGAAGTTGAAGTTTTCAAAAAATTATAAAAAATGCTAAAAAGTTTTATTCAACTTGGGTTGTAATCATCAATATAGGCAAGTACACTACAGAAGTAGCATAGAAGTATTAGGTTATATATCTTGGGGATCATTAGGAGTTACCATAATCACTTTTTAAATATTATCTAGCCAAAGAAAAACATAGAAGAATATTATGAATAGCAAAATGCTAAGTTAGGTTAAAACTAAAAATATACATATTTTTAATGCAAATTATAAAATAGGTTTGTTAATACAAGAATGAGCTTAGGGTCTACTTCACTAAATCCCTATCATGTGATTTCTTAACAAACTAAAATAGTTATCTACTAGGCATACTTGCACCATCGAATTCACGAAGGTAAGTTAAAGCCTCTCTCAATATCAAAAACTCTAAATCTAGATCAGACCATCAGAATCTCTTCATAAGCTATTGGCAACCTAATTCCGTATAAAGTTCAAAATCATTTGATTTGAAACCCATTTTAACGAAGTTAAAATTAAGTGATAGAAAGTTTCAGCATCACTATCTCTAGGTGAATATGAGAATCTTCATTAGTAGCTAGATCTATTCAAAAGAATGATTTCTCAATTTGTTCAGTTGAAATCAGATTATGCTCACATAAACACACAAGTTTAAGGCTCAAGTTACTAATTACAAGTACACAGTCAATGTTCAATTACAATGCATTGAAATCACGCGAATAAGTTCTAGGATTTACAAAACCCTAAGTTAAAATGATTATTTCTCATGGATAAAGTTTGTAGATGGGTTGCATGATTGGAACTAGGGTAAGATAGAGAAAAGTGAGTTTGGTGGAATGATTTTGCTTGACTACCACAGATAAAACCTTAAAACAAGTTCAATGAAAATTAATAAACTTTTCCTACGTAAATTATAGCGAGGTTAAGCACCAATTGATGTCTATTTAATTATTTCTTCTTCATTGATGGCGTTAAACTTGTTTTTAATTACAAAGGGCGTCATCATGAGTTTAAAAATTTTAGAGAAATCAGGCGGTGTCTTTGTACTGCTATCTCAATGTTAACCGGTTGTTTTCATTCTTCTAGAATCAACATCTAGAGCAAAGACTACTGGGTAGCAAATCATTTTTAAGTCTTTGGCATTATATTAGTTTCATCATTGGCAAATCATCTAAGTTAGTTCTATTGTGTCTACACAAATAGGTCTACATAAGCCTCTTATATATTTCATGGGATAGATGGTAGATTTAAACGACATATCTACATTAAATATAAATGCTTTTAAATAGCGTAGATGGACGCAATAGTCTTGAATAAATGGCTTGAGCAATAATCTCGAATAATTATATTTACACCAGGAAGTAAAAAAGACTTACTATTCACAATGTCCAGCTCTTCATAAGCATACGCCAAGGTTATGAAATACTAATCCACAAATATATAAAAAAACAATCACCAAAACTCACATATGGTTACTTTGTAATATCACATAAAATAATCTCTTTGAAAAACATGAACTACTGGAATCCAAAACTACATATCATCAAACCAAATAAAACCTAATAAACTAGTCTCATAAATCATCAATAACTGATAATAAAACTTCATCAAGTCTTCAATATCTCTCTTCTATTTCCAGTGTCCAAGGTCTACTAGTCCTTAGCTGGATAGTCAAGTCTACTATCGCCATCCCTATGATCAACATATAGATTATACTCAGATAAGTCATAAACAATATCATCTTCACCTGTACTTGTGAAAAAATAAAGGAATGAGTGAAAACACCCAGTACGCCATGCTACAAACAAATACGCATAAACATGCAACATACAAATTTCACATATAACCCTAAACTAATGCAACAAATTGTAGTTATTATCTTTAATTAGCTAACAACCAACACAGTTTAGAACCATTTGCAACTAGCCCTAAACCTAGAGTAAGTCATGACCTTGATAAACAAGCCTTTACATAAAATAGTTTTATATACATATATTGGTGTTGGATGTGATCCACCCACCGTTGCATACCACAATTAAGCTAGCACAACTCTTAATCTACCGAAATCATCTCTATGCACGAGTCCACTTGGAACACCCTCACACATAGATCATCAAGGCATCTCGTTAGTATCACACTCTATGTTCTTTACTAACCAAGCCAAACACAAGCAAACACTATCAATTATATGCCAGATGAGATTTAATCAATTTATTTTCTAACCCTACAAGCACAAACAGCAAGCAAGGTAAGGTTGTACGTGTTTCGCTTCCAAAACTCCAAAATCAACAAATCCTTCCAAAAGATATAAACTCTAATTTCACCAGAAACCTGATCATCAACATATATCAAATCAAAATTCAATTTCACATTCATAATTAAACCCTAACCCTAAAATCCACAATCTAAAACATAAGATTTACCACATTAAATCTACACACTTATCTTCTATGATCACCAAACAGTGAAACCCCAAAACACAAATTTCTCCAACACTCCTCAGAACCTTAAAATCCTCAATCAATAATAAATCAGCCACCAGGAAAGATCTCATCTTTAAAATAACAAGAATTGACCAAATTCATACTTGTCGAGCCTGGATTTTTCCACTTATCTGGTCCATTTCTCCTAACCCGATTCACATTAAACCCGAACCCATTTAACATGAATCCTCGACTAGGGGTTAAAAGAAATTTTAATTTTTGAAAACTTTTTAGAGTCGCCACCCGATATAAATCGGGAAAAAAAAATAAAAAGCTAGGATCAATGGGTCGGTTGATCCTAACTTAGCTACTAGTCTGCGAAAATTTGATTTAAAAACCAAACTTTTAAAACCAGATATCATGGATTCGGGGGCTAACCTATTAAAACCAAATCGGTTACCACTTTCGGAATTTTAAATTTATAATGTATCCTTTATATGCTCAAAAATTCAAATAATACATTATGAAACAATATTCACAAATCACATTATTCATTTTTTTTTATTTTTTTGTGCTTTTATTCATTTTTATTATTATTTTTTAGAATATGAATATTAACAAAAACATATTATATTTACAAAATATTTATTCACAATATTAAAAAAACAAAAACATTTTTTTTATGTCGCCCCGCAGGTGCCTACGTACTCTCTAATCTAGATCAGACAAAACGTAGTTCTTTTAAAAAAAACTTAATTTGTTGATCAATTTTAATTTTTTGAACTCTTTTCACTTTATATTCATTAAATTTTGAATTTTTATAAAAAAATTATTTTTGATAATCCTATGATATAATCAATTGATTTTCATTTTATGAAAAAATATTTTTCTAAGTTCAAAAAATCATTTTTTATTATTTTATTATTTTTTTTTTTGGTTTTGGAAAATCCAATTTTATCATTTTTGTTTATTTGTTAATTTGTCATTATTATTTTTATTTTTTATTTTATTTTTTATTTTTTAAAAAAAAACATTACAACATAAACTCACAACATATTCAGAATATTTCATAATATATTAAAATTATTTTTCATGCATTAAATATGCATTTTCTAAAAGCAATTTATGTAAATGCATACTAAAAATATTCAAAAAATATCAAAAATATCAAAAAAAATAAATTATATAAAAAAAATAATTATTTATATTTTTCTGGATTTTTCTGTTTTTCTGAATTTTTTATGAATTTTTATGAATTTTTACTATTTTTTGCTTTTTTTATTATTTTCCGAAATTAATTATATAATAAAAATATAATAAAAATAATGCGAATTAACCTGGACCATCGGATGAAGCGGACGAGATCTGGAGCGTCGATCGCGTTGACTGATCCTGATCGTCTGATCGAATTGACCAAATCTGGGGCATTGATCGAGATGATTAAATCTGGGCCGTCTGATCTGTTTGATGAAATCTGGGCCGCTGATCTGCTTGATCAAATCTGGGACGTTTATCTGCTTGATCAAATCTGGGCCGCTGATCTACTTGATCAAATCTGGACCGTCTGATCTGCTTGATGAAATCTGGGCCGTTGATCTGCTTCATCAAATCTGACCGTCTGATCTGCTTGATGAAATCTGGGCCGCTGATCTGCTTGATCAAATCTGGACCGTCTGATCTGCCTGATGAAATCTGGACCGTCTGATCAGAGTTGACCGTTGACTGATGACCGATGACCGACCGGGTTGGATTCGGATCTTCGGGTCCGATTTCGGAGCTCCGGCGGGTGAAGAAGACGATGACGCGACTTTTTGGGGCGGATTCCGGTGGCTCTGGTGGTCCTCGGTGGCTGGAAGCTTGTCGGCCCGACTCCTATGGTGGTTACGCGTCCTCTGGAGGTGGTGGTTCACGCTCAGAACGGCGGCAAGAGGCGGCTCCGGTGGTGGTTGTACGGCGGCGTTGATGAACAAAATTAAAAAAAAATTTTCAGAGATTAATTTGAGTGATTCGAACAAATCTAAGCATACTAAATCATCTAAATCAAGTTTCTAACATTCCTAAAACACTCAATTTGGATTAAATCTGATCCAATCAATTCGAATTTGAAAAATTCGAATTTTTCATCCTAAATTCGAGAACTTCGAATTGGCTTTGTTATGTATATGTTTTCTGAAATTGACTTGTGCCTTTTGCTCCTAGGACCTCCTATTTATAGGTTGCAAGCTCAATTTTCAGTTTCGAACAGTTTCAAAATGAATCGATTTTTGCCCCTTGATTTTTTTTACGAATTTAATTCGAAAATCCATGATTAAATTGTTTGAAACTGATGAATTGATGATTGCTTTCATATTTCATGTCAGATTCATCCAATCAATTTTTGTAACTCCTCATTCATGTGCAATTGAATGCCTTATAAATTGAATTTTGTAACTTTTGGGTTGTTTTTTGCACTAATCTTTCATATTCTATAACCACTTGCAATTCCATCATCAATTTTGATAATCAATGTTGTTTTGTCAGTTAAAAACTGATGCAAAGTAAGGCAAAAGTCACATTTAAGGAAAATGAAAAGACAAAAATGATAAAAAGGCAAAAATTTGCCTTGCTAGGGTTTGAACCTGTGTCCTTGTGCTTGAATGTGTGTTTGGGTCAATGTGTTTAACCAACAGGCCATTGGCCTGTGCCTTGATCACTTAGCCAATTTCATCATACTTAAGGCTTTTTTTTTTTTTAAATGAGTTTAATTAAATTTCAAGCCTTAATTAATTGGGCAAAAATTGGGTGTCTACAGCTGCCCCTCTTTGTGGTAAAGTTTGAACAAAACTTTTGCCACAAAGACAAAAAGATAACCAATTTTTGCTTAGTTTCTCCTTCTAAATTTTATTTAAGGAGATTTTTATCTGTGCTAAACTATCTGTCGAGTTTAGACTTTGAGATTTTTGCTAGGTCAATTGTCGGACCTAGACTTTAATTTGTCATTTGCCGACCAATGGCTTTGGTTTGGGTCATTTGCCGGACCATGGGCTTTGGTTTAGTCATTTGCCGGACCAATGGGCTTTGGTTTGGTTTGGATGGATTTCTGACTTCTGTCTTGATCACCATCTTGAATAGATTATGGATCTTGTTTTGATCACCATCTTGAGTAGATGTGCTTCTGGACCTTGTTACCATTTTGAAAGGATGGATTTTGGGTCACCATCTCTAAATGATGGATTTTGGGGTCACCATCTCTAAAGGACGGATTTTGAGTCACCATCTCTAAAGGATGATTTTGGTTTGGGTAGTACTAGACTATCTGTCTAGACTGAGGGGTATTTGTGATTTTTCAATCTACTGGGGGGTTTCTTTCTCTTTTTTTCTTTTTCTTTCTTCTCTTTTTTTTTTTTTTTTTTTTTAAAAATGCTTCAATTTCTATCAAAATTAGTTATTTCTTGCAGTAATATTTTCTTTTAAAAATAAGAACAATCAATAGACCAAACTGTATAAATGCATTCATTCAGTATTATAAGATGCTCAAATTTCTTTTCTGATGATTCAAATGGTGTTTGGCTGGAAATTTATTCAGAAGAATTTTGTGGGTTAGGCTTTGATTCAACTTCAAAGAATTTCAGGCTTTGATTCGACTTCAGAGAATTTCAGGAATATCAACTTTGCTTATAATTAATTAAAATAAAATCAATTGATCACTTGAAATGACAAATTTTATTGATCAAGGATAATACAACTTTACAGCATCTGAGTTCACAGGATCCTTTAAATTGGGTCCATCCATTTGGGAAAGGATTAATGCTCCTCCCGATAAGACCTTCTTCACTATATATGGTCCTTCATAATTTGGTGTGAACTTTCCTCTGGAATCTTGCACATTTGGCAGCATTTTTCTCAGAACCAAATCACCTTCTTGGAAATTTCTTGGCTTAACCTTCTTGTTAAATGCTCTAGCCATCCTTTGTTGATATAATTGCCCATGACACATGGCAGTTAATCTTTTTTCATCTAAAAGATTTAACTGTTCAACCTTTGTCTAACCCATTCAGCTTCTTCGAGCTCTGTTTCAGCCAATACTCGGAGCGAAGGAATCTCAACTTCTACTGGTAAAACGCTTCAGTTCCATATACCAGGGAATAGGGCGTTGCCCCAGTTGACACTCTTAGAGGTTCGATACGCCATTAATGCTAATGGGAGCATTTCATGCCAATCTTTGTATGCAATCGTCATCTTCTCAATGATTCTCTTGATGTTTTTGTTGGCGGCTTCTACTGCTCCATTCATCTGTGGGCGATATGGAGTGGAATTCCGGTGTTTAATCTTGAATTGCTGACATAAATCAGTCATTGCATTGTTGTTCAGATTTGTACCATTATCGGTAATGATACTTTCTGGAGTTCCATATCGAGCAATGATATCTCTTTTGATGAATCGCACCACAACGGCTTTTGTCACACTGGCGTATGAAGCAGCTTCAACCCACTTGGTGAAGTAATCGATTGCAACTAGTATGAATCGATGACCATTTGAAGCTTTTGGCGATATTGGCCCATTACATCTATTCCCCACATTGAGAACGGCCATGGTGTTGACATTGACTGTAATTCCTTCGGAGGAGCATTTATCTTGTTTGCGTAAATTTGACATAATGACAAGATCTCACATGTTTGATACAGTCTGATTCCATGGTTAACCAGAAATATCCTAGCCTCATAATCTTTTTAGCTAGCATATATCCGTTCATATGAGGTCCACATACTCCCTCATGAACTTCTTCCATTAATTTTTGAGCTTCTTTTTCATCTACACATCTCAACAGGGTTGTATCGAATGACCTTCTGTATAAGGTATCTCCACTTAACAAGAAATGACTTGCCAGACGTCCAATGATTTCTGATCCTTTTTTGTAGCACACTCAGGATAACTACCTGTTTGCAAGAAAATTTTGATATCTTGAAACCATGGTTCATTTGATTCAATCACAGCACAGAATGCGGGTTCACTTCTTATTCGGACTTGCAAAGGTTGTATTCTTACTCCTTCAGTGAATTGGATCAAAGAGGCCAGAGTAGCCAATGCATCAGCAAATTGATTCTGAGTTCTCGGCACATAAGTGAAGGAAATTTCTTTGAACTTCCTGCTAACTCAGCCAAGTGATTATGATAAGGAATCAACTTGGGATCCTTAGTTTTGAACTCGCCTCGAGTTTGGAAAATGATAAGTGATGAATCTCCAAACACTTCGAGCTCCTCGATATTCATTTGAATTGCCATTTCTAATCCCATGATGCATGCCTCGTATTCCGCTACATTATTTGTGTAAGGAAACATTAATCTGGCTGATGCCGGGAACTGTTCTTCTTTTGGTGAGATAAGGACTGCCCCTATTCCACACCGTATACGTTGGCTGCTCCATCGAAATACAACTTCCAATGTTGTTTCGGCTTCTGTTTCTGTTATTCTGATGCCTTCATCTGGAAACTGATCTTGTTCCTTTAATTCTTCGTCATCAACTGGGCTTTCTGCGAGTTGATCAGCTAAAACTTGTCCTTTGACTGAACTTTGATTACATAAATGATATCAAATTCAGAAAGCACATGCCATTTCGAGATTCGACCTACCAAAGCCGGTTTGCGTGCCAAGTATCGCAATGGATCATGCTTCGTAATCAACTCGATCGAGTAGAAGAGCGTATACTGCCTAAGCCTGTGCATAACCCATACTAATGCACAGCAGGTTTTTCTATCTCTGAATACTTTTGTTCTCCATTTGAGAATTTCTTGCTTAAGTAGTAAACAGCTCTTTCTTTTCCTTCCTCATCTTTTTGCCCAGCACAACCCATGGATTCAGGAAGAATTGTCAAGTACAAGAACAACGGTTTCCCCGGTTTTGGAGTAACCAGTACTGGTGGATTCGTCAGATATGCTTTATCCGATTAAAGGCTTTTTCACATTCGTCATTCCATTCAATTAGGGCATTCTTCTTCAGCAGTTTAAACAGCGGTTGGCACTTATCAGTCAGCTGTGATATGAATCGAGCAATGTAATTCAATCTTCCCAAGAGGCCTCTGATTTCCTTTAATGTTTTTGGTGGAGGCAAATCCTGAATCGCCTTGACTTTATCAGGATCGATTTCTATCCCTTTTGGCTAACCATGAATCCTAATAATTTTCCAGATGTCACTCCGAAAGTGCATTTTTCTGGATTCAATTTCAACTGAAACTTCCTTAATCTTTCAAAAAGCTTCCTTAACACCACTACATGATCATCTCCTTCCTTTGTCTTGGCGATCATATCATCTACATATACTTCCACCTCTTTGTGCATCATATCATGAAGTATAGCAAGCATTGCTCGTTGATAAGTTGCCCCGGCATTCTTGAGACCGAAAGGCATGACCTTGTAACAAAAAGTTCCCCAGGCTGTAACGAATGTGGTTTTGACCTTATCTTCTTCGGCCATTAATATCTGATTATACCCTGAAAATCCATCCATGAATGAAAATAGATGATTTCCAGCGGTATTGTCCACTAAAACATCGATGTGAGGCAACGGGAAATTATCTTTCGGGGTTGCTTTGTTTAGATCTCTGAAATCCACACAGATTCTTACTTTCCCGTTTTTCTTAAGTACTGGCACTATATTTGATACCCAATCCGAATAATCAGAAACCTCAATGAATCCTACTTCAAGCAACTTTTTTACTTCATCCTTGATTTGGAGGAGTAAATCCGGCCTAAATCGCCTTAATTTTTGCTTTATAGGTTTAAAATCCTCCTTTGTTGGCAATTTGTGAACCACAATGGATGGGTCTAAACCAGGCATATCGCTATACGACCATGCAAAAACATCCAAGTATTCGGCTAGTAACTTGGTTAAATCTTGTGCCGTGCTCTCAGGCAATTTTCCCCCTATCCTCAGATTCCTAGGGTTTTCACTTGTTCCCAAATTAATCACTTCAATGGTTTCGGGAATTTCAATCCTTCCTTGTTCAAAATTTTGCCAAATTTCTTGTGTTCTAAATTGATAATCAATATCATCTTCAACTAACCCAGTAGAGTTAGAGGTGATATTGATATTTTCATTAATTATACGCGCGAGATATCCCTGAACTTCATCACAATTGTCGAATCTGGTTGAATATGAATGAGGAATGTATGAGAATATGTGAAACACAAACGAAATAAATTTCATTAAACTGGGACGGTGTTTAAGTACACTTATTTGAGCATCACATAATACTGAAAAACACAAAACACAAATCTAGTCTTAGATAAGTTCTTACTTAAAAGACTTAATACTAGCGCAAGGCACAGAACCAATTTCTCAAGATCATTTCTTTGGATGAAGCATCTTCTTTGATATCATCTGGCTGCTGGATATGATGTGGCTTTGGAAAGGAATGGCTGATGTGAGGAATTTTGATGATTGGATCATATCCTTGTCGAGCTTCCTCCTTCTCATTTGGTTTTTCATTTCGCCACTTCAGCACAAGTGGGGGAATAACCCAGTCCAAAGGTTCCCACCTGAGTTTCTTTCATCATTCATCATACAGACTTCGTCAAACATTTGAGCCCGAAGTCTTCTTCTCCTTCTTTTCCAATGTAAGGGACAGCTGTCTCCTTGTAAATGGCATAATCCTGTTCTCCCATAACAGTGATGAGTTGACCATTGGCTATGAACTTAACTTTCTGGTGCAGGCTTGATGGTATTGCCTGGCAGCATGGATCCATGGTCTTCCCAACAGCAGATTGAATGTTCTGGGGATATCAATCACTTGGAAAGGAATAATGAAAGTTTGAGGCCCGATGGTGACTTCTAACTCCACTTCACCTATTATATCTCTTTTTGACCATCAAAAGCACGAACCACAATAGAGCTTGGTTTGATGTCTGACGGTTCAATTTCCAATAGCTCAAAGTGGCTAAGGGGCACACATTCAAAGAGGATCCATTGTCAACTAATACTCGAGAGACGATCTTTCCACAGCTTTTGACTACGATGAAGAGGGCCTTGTTATGTTGATCCCTTCCTCTCCCAGTTCTTCAGATGAGAAAATGATTTGCTCATTTGCAAAGATTGAGTTGATGATATGCCCCAAGGCTTCTTCTGATACACCTTCTGGAACTTTCACTTCTTCTAAGGCTTTGAAAAGAGCCTCACGGTGTACATTAGAGCTAATCAGCAGACTCATGAGCGATATTTGGGCAGGTATTTTGGCCAACTGCTCGACAACCTTGTATTCACTTGCTTTCATCAGTTTTGCCAATGCTGACTTCTCTTCATCTTTCTTCCTTCTTCATTTTGCTGCTGTGGCATATTCACAGTTGCATTCTTTCCGGTCGACTCATAAACTCTTCCTGAGCGAGTAAGGCCACCAACCATGGCCATTGAAGCATGATTTACCGCCTTATAATCAAATGGAGCGGCTTTATAATCACTCACAGCAAGGGGTATCTGAAAGGTATAGTTCCTAGGCTTTGATGAAGTTGATCCATCTTCACTACCTTTGCCTATCTCGATTTTGATGGATCTAGGTCCACCTTCAATCATGCACACAAGCTCTTCTGGATCCGGAATCTCAGCGGTAATCATATTGATAACTGGTCCATGATTTGGCAATGGGTTAGTAGAGACGTTTGGAGCTTCAATGAAATCCAACTGGATGACTTTTGCATCAATAAGATCTTGGATTTTATGCCTAAGCCTCCAGCATCTGTCTGTTGAATGCCCGATTTGCCCCAATGTGATCAGTTTGATATTCACACTTCAGCTCAGGATTGTAATATCTAGGCTTTAAGTCTTCCCTAGGAACTTCAAGATTGATCAGATTATCGGCCCTTAATTTAGCTAATACTTGGCTAAGGGGAACCGGAATTCGAGTGAAGTTCCGCCTGTTGAACCTTGATTGTTGATTTGGGACTGCACTTTGTTGAGTCTGATCCTTATTCTGATTTTGATTCTGATTTGTTGACAACACGAATGACTTAGTAGGGCCAGTTGCATCTGAAGTATTGACCATGCTGACGGTTGAATCTTTCCCTTTGTATGGGACATTTCTCGGTGCAGTATATTTCTTTTCTTGTTGCAATTTTCCTTGCCGAAATTGCATTCTCAATCCTGCACCAGCTATCACCACTTCTGAGAAACTTGCTGATGCATGCCCAATCAGATGGGAAAAGAAAGGTTCCTCTAGTGTTGATAAAAGTGAAAGTGAGGTCTCTTTCAGGCATCGGGGTGGTGATCCTTGCAGCCAATGCTCTCCAGCGCTGAGCATACTCCTTGAAAGTCTCTTCTTTCTTCTTCTTCAGATTGCTTAAATCCCATACCGAGGGCGCCATCTCAATGTTAAACTTATACTGATTAAAAAATGCCCTAGCCAACTTGTCCCAAGTATCAATTTCTTGATGGTCTAATTGGGCGTACCAGGCCAAAGCAGCACCAGTAAGACTGTCCTGGAAGGTTTGCACCATCAGCTTGTCAAACTTTGCATATTGCCCCATTCGTCGTACATACAATCTGGTATGCATATTAGGGCAACCTGTCCCGTCATATTTTTCAAATTCCGGTGCCTTAAATTTCTCAGGGAAGGCACCTTCCTCATATTGAGGCAAATTCAGGATCGCGGTTTGATCAAAACCATCGAACGTCTTCATTTTCTCAAGCAGTTTTCTCTCCATTTCTTTAGCCTGAGCTTCCAGTTCTTTCTTCAACTCAGCCGCATTAAACTCATTTGGTGACTCCTCTTGCTGAATAAGCTGTCCTTCAATTTCTTTTCCTTTCTGTGCCTTGAGATTCTTCAGAAGTTGTGGGGGTCTTAAGTTGTGCAAGACTCTGTGTTAAAGCCTGCATCTGTTCAGCAATTCCAAGGAGGGTTTGTTCCACGGTGTTGAGTCTTTGCTCATTGGTCTGGTCTGTGGGGTTGCTCCCGGTGTTAGACATCTTAGCTCGGGATCTGGTAACAATAGGGCTCCTAACCGGCTTGGACGCTATCTTTCAAGTTTTGACTTAAACTCGAATTTGCTAGACCTGGACATTTATTTTTATTAATATTTTTTAAAGATAAATGAATTAATATACATATGCAAGAATGTAGATATGCTATCATACAGATGCAAATGGGGATATTGACCAATGATTTTAAAAAAAAACATTTGTATTAAAAGATAATGTTTAACATAACAAAAACTTCTAATGGTTTAGAAACCTTATTTCCTAATGACTGCTTTCTAATGGTTTCAAAGAACCTTGATTCCTAAGGACTAAACCTAAACCAACTAAACCAGTCTTCTTGTCTTAGTGGGGCAAACAATCTTGTCTTCCAGGGCTAGAATTTTCTTTCGAGCTGCCTTCAACTCAGCCTCTAAGAATGCAATTCTGCTTCCAGCACTTTGCAGGCGATCCACCATTTCCCTCTCTCTTTCTTGGAAATCTCGGTGACATACTTCCAGGCGAGCCGAAACAGCTTCCATGTAAGCAATTGTTTCAGGGTCAGGTTCCGATGGTGCTGGTTGAAGGATATCGGGAGCTTCATATCGAATATCCTTATTCTTCTTCATTTGGCTAGCCACATACCACCTGGTTGCTCTATACTTCTTGTTTCCTTACTTTCTGGCTCGACTTCAAAAACCGGCTTCACCTCTCTATTTTCCCATATAGCTCGGATTTGATTTAGCTTGAATTCTTTAGCTGGTAGTATCTTGGTTGGATCCAGATAATCTAGAGTGACTTGCTCCAAATTAGGCTTGACAGTAATATCTTGCAGCATACCATACTGTCTGATAACACTTGAGGGATAATAACCAGTACAGCCGGTGAGTCCAATTAGGGGTACTGCCATGTATTCCTTGCAACTTAGGATGGCTGCAGGGCTTTTGAACCAGCGAGCTTGCCACATCATGTCTTCAGGTGGCATGTCTTCAAGAATGGCAATTATATCCCATAGAGGATGATCATCTTCCATGTGGACCCTTTCAGCAAAGATTGGATGAGATCATATTTCAGGCTGATGAGGGATCCATTAGCCAAGTCTTTTCCGTAGTGCTTAATGTGGCTAGCAAACCAAACATCAGTAAATGCATGCTTGCTTTGAACTTGCCTTGTCCTTTAGACTTGATGTGATTCAGACTACGGACTTGTTCGGCTAGAAGAGCGGAACATAGGATTTGCCAGCTAAATATTGAGAAACCAGCTCTATGACCCGGAAGTGGATGAACAAATTGCCATTAGGGAAGAGAATAGTTGCAAAAGCAGCTACTATGAAGGCATTAACCCGGTTTTCTTCCCAAACTTCAAGTGGTATACTGAAAGTGGATCGGTTGCTTTTAAAATATTCAGGAGTTCCAAACCAGTCCATCAGTGTGGTTAGCCGGATGCAATATTCATTGCAATCATTGATAGCTTCAATAATTGGTCCCCTCTTGATCCCCAAAAATTCTGATATAACACGGACCGGGCTATGCTTGAAGTTCGGAATATAGATTCCTTCAGAGGTAGGAGGTGCTTGGAGTAGTCTAGTATATTCCTCAATGGTCGGGCTAAGTACATGCTGACCCAAACGGAAGACAACTTCTTCAGGTTCCCATAGATGAGTGAGGGCTCGGAACATGGTGAATGGAACATGGATCTTTGGTAGGCTGAGGATTGGGCCTAACCTATCCTCAATGAATGACTTTTGGACTGACTAAAACTGACAAACCATCGGTCCAGTAGGAGCATTGGATCTTGAAAGGTTCCACTCGATTTTCTCTAATAAGGCGAGCCCATAAGCTATCGCTACTGTCGGTTGAAGACATCATTTTCTGAAAAATTTTTTAAAAGGTATAAGCTAATATTTACAAATTTTTTAATTTTTTGACAGCTTTTATATTTTTTTTAGAATTTTCTTTTTTTTTTTTAAGTATTTACATATACATTTATATTTCAACTTCATTTTTTTAGAAAAAGTTGGTCAAATCCCATGCTAATGAATGCATGATTTGGTAGGGTTCTATAGGTTCCCCGATTTAGTGTACTAAACCGGAGTGGGAGGACATTTCTTGATCTAGAGGGTGGAAAGCCACAGCCCCGGACCTTACTTCGTCCTCCTCGCTTAGGCTCTTAAGACGGCCCTGGTACGACCGTATCTAGCACACATTCATGCTAATGCAAATGCAAATGCAAACAAAGAAATCAAACTTTTGTTTTCTATTTTTCATATTTGCAAGGTAGTATATATTTACAAAACAATTATTCAAGATAATATACAAAGAATCATATATTCACAAAAATTGAGCAAGGATAAATTTAAAATTTAAAATTCCTAAGTGGCTAGCCCTCTTTTTTTTAAAAAAAAAAATTTAGTCCCCAGTGGAGTCGCCAAGCTGTCGAGCCTGGATTTTTTCCACTATCTGGTTCATTTCTCCTAACCCGATTCACATTAAACCCGAACCCATTTAACATGAATCCTCGACTAGGGGTTAAAAGAAATTTTAATTTTTGAAAACTTTTTAGAGTCGCCACCCGATATAAATCGGGAAAAAAATAAAAGCTAGGATCAATGGGTCGGTTGATCCTAACTTAGCTACTAGTCTGCGAAAATTTGATTTAAAAAAACAAACTTTTAAAACCAGATATCATGGATTCGGGGGCTAACCTATTAAAACCAAATCGGTTACCACTTTTGGAATTTTAAATTTATAATCTATCCTTTATGCTCAAAAATTCAAATAATACATTATGAAACAATATTCACAAATCACATTATTCATTTTTTTTATTTTTATGTGCTTTTTTCATTTTTATATTATTTTTTTAGAATATAATATCAACAAAATATTATATTTACAAAATATTTATTCACAATAAAAAAAAACAAAAACATTTTTTTTTTTTTATGTCGCCCCGCAGGTGCCTACGTACTCGCTAATCGAGATCAGACAAAACGTAGTTCTTTAAAAAAACTTTAATTTGTTGATCAATTTTAATTTTTGAACTCTTTCACTTTAAGTTCATTAAATTTTAATTTTTATGAAAATCATTTTTGATGATCCTATGATCTAATCAATTGATTTTCATTTTATGAAAAATATTTTTCTAAGTCCAAAAATCATTTTTTATTTTATTTTTTTTTGGTTTTGGAAAATCCAATTTTATCATTTTTTTTATTTTATATTTTTATTATTATTTTTTATTTTATTTTTATTTTTTTAAAAAAATCACATAAATTCACAACATATTCAGAATATTTACAATATATTAAAATTATTTTTCATGCATTAAATATGCATTTCTAAAAGCAATTTATGTATAAATACATACTAAAAATATTCAAAAAATATCAAAAAAATAAATTTATATAAAAAATAATTATTTATTTTTCTGATTTTTTCTGAATTTTTCTGATTTTTTTTATGAATTTTTAATTTTTTTGCTATTTTTTTTATTTTCTGAAATTAATTATATAATAAAATAATGCGGATTAACCTGGACCGTCGGATGAAGCGGACGAGATCTGGAGCGTCGATCGTGTTGACTGATCCTGATCGTCTGATCGAATTGACCAAATCTGGGGCGTTGATCGAGATGATTAAATCTGGGCCGTCTGATCTGTTTGATGAAATCTGGGCCGCTGATCTGCTTGATCAAATCTGGGCCGTTGATCTGCTTGATCAAATATGGGCCGCTGATCTACTTGATCAAATATGGACCTTCTGATCTGCTTGATGAAATCTGGGCCGTTGATCTGCTTGATCAAATTTGGACCGTCTGATCTGCTTGATGAAATCTGGGCCGTTGATCTGCTTGATCAAATCTGGACCGTCTGATCTGCCTGATGAAATCTGGACCGTCTGCTCAGAGTTGACCGTTGACCGATGACCGACGACCGTTGACCGATGACCGACCGAGTTGGATTCGGATCTTCGGGTCGGATCTCGGAGCTCCGGCGGGTGAAGAAGACGATGACGCGACTTTTCGGGGCGGATTCCGGCGGCTGGTGGTCCTCGGTGGCTGGAAGCTTGTCGGCCCGACTCTATGGTGGTTACGCGTCCTCTGAGGTGGTGGTTCACGCCCAGAACGGCGGCAAGAGGCGGCTTCGTGTGGTGGTTGTACGGCGGCGTTGATGAACAAAATTTAAAAAAAAATTCAGAGATTAATTTGAGTGATTCGAACAAATCTAAGCATACTAAATCATCTAAATCAAGTTTCTAACATTCCTAAAACACTCAATTTGGATTAAATCTTATCCAATCAATTCGAATTTGAAAAATTCGAATTTTTCATCCTAAATTCGAGAACTTCGAATTGGCTTTGTTATGTATGTGTTTTCTTGAAATTGACTTGTGCCTTTTGCTCCTAGGACCTCCTATTTATAGGTTGCAAGCTCAATATTCAGTTTCGAACAGTTTCAAAAATGAATCGATTTTTGCCCCTTGATGTTTTTTACGAATTTAATTCGAAAACCATGATTAAATTGTTGAAACTGATGAATTGATGATTGCTTTCATATTCCATGTCAGATTCATCCAATCAATTTTCGTAACTCCTCATTCATGTGCAATTGAATGCTTTATAAATTGAATTTTGTAACTTTTGGGTTGTTTTTTGCACTAATCTTTCATATTCTATAACCACTTTGCAATTCCATCATCAATTTTGATAATCAATGTTGTTTTGTCAGTTAAAAACTGATGCAAGTAAGGCAAAAGTCACATTTGAGGAAATGAAAAGACAAAAATGATAAAAAGGTAAAAATTTGCCTTTGCTAGGGTTTTGAACCTGTGTCCTTGTGCTTGAATGTTGTGTTTGGGTCAATGTGTTTAACCAACAGGCATTTGGCCTGTGCCTTGATCACTTAACCAATTTCATCAATACTTAAGGCTTTTTTTTTTTTTTAAATGAGTTTAATTAAATTTCAAGCCTTAATTATTGGGCAAAAATTGGGTGTCTACAATACTTACCTAAAGCTTTGAATATGACGTCTTCTTGATTGTAAAACCAAATCACAGCTTATGGTTTTGATCACCAACGAATTGTCTCTACCAACTCGATTCCTTAAATCAAAGAAAAAACTTTTACTAGAGAGATAATAACAAAAGATTGACAAAAGGACTAGAAAAGAACCAACTTACCTAGGTTTTCTCTTATGAAGAGATGTAGAGAAGGAACTTAAGACCTAAGGGCTATATATATAAGAATTAAGAAACCTTAGAACAAAGAAAAGAGTTATCTTTTGTAAAAATCTAGGCTGGTATAAGGATGGTGGCTCAGGAGCGGCCTAAAGTCAAAGAAGCAAAATTTGGAACATGTAAGCCGGCCTTGGCTGGCGGCTTTTCCAACTAAAGCCGACAGCTTTGCCTCTTTAGGCTGGCGGCTTACAGTTGGCCTAAACCTACTATAGATTCCTTCGCAAACAACTCTCATTTGATCAAGTTCATCTATTAAATGACAAAATTACCCTCTAAAATGTCATTATATTACCATATTACCCTTCACTATGATTTATTTGTTTGTATATGACATCTCTCCCTTCCTAAAAGAACTTTCATCCTCAAAAGTTACCCGAATCATTAGCTCCTTTTTATCCATGCGCTCCATCAGTTCTTTGTCACTCATTAAATTTTCTTTTATTTCTAATTCTTTACACCATACTAAACCATCTTCATGATTGTATTTTCTAACTAGAATATAATTCCATTAACGTCTCTAATTTTTAACTTTCATACTCAAAATTAGATTCACTTCCTCCGCTACTTCACAACACACCTCTTGATTATAACTTAAACTTAATTAACAATATCCATCAAGAAATTTGCCTTGACTTCATTGTATAAAATCTTCATAAATTCGAATGGAATCACAATTTTCTTAATAAATCTAGAAATTGAAATCTTACTCATTTTTATTTCAAAGATGCGTCTCTACATAAGAGTGGTATTAGAATTCAGAATTGCGATTCAAGTTTAAGTCTATTATACATAATACATACACATGCTATATTGAGTGAAATGTCACATATGACCCTAATATCTAATGTTTAAAAGTTATAAATAAACAAGATGGCTCTTTTTTTAATGTAAAACGGTTCGGTTCAAGTTAAATGGTTTGGTTCGATTCAACCCCTCAAACCGAAATGTAGCCATTTAGACTCCTCCTAAACTGAATCGTAAATCGACCAAAATATAAAAGAACCAAATTTTGTGATCAATTTGGTTCAATTTGGTTTTTAGCTCCGTTTGGTTCGGTTCAATAAATAGCTCTAGTTCATTCTTGTTACTTTTTTTTTTTTTGTCTTGTTAATATTTCTTTGCGTCTTGCTGAGTTATAAAGAGCAAACCATGTTACCAGTATATTTTTATTTGATTATTTCGTACCAAATTAATCAGTGTAAGCAACTTGCTACATTTTAGTCAGTGTAATAATATATTTGGCTTACATTTGCTTACATTTATATACTAATGAGTGACTCAGTACTCTTCTCCAAGATGTGATTGCATATTAACTTATCAACTTTTAATTATTTTTATAATTATATTATCTAATAAATATTTAATTAAATTGGGGTATCTTATTATTAATTTATTCATATATTTCAATAGTCGTGGTGGAACTAACAGAGATTGTAAAAATGGCCTCCTATATTTATATTTAAAGTCTTTATCTGTTTTCTGGATCATACTCTCTAACATCCATTGCTTAGAAATTTTATATCTATTCTATACAAATAGTTAAAATATGTAATAATCTTGATGTTATTGAGAACGTAGAGAATTAATGTGTTGTGTATATAATTTTTCTGTATGTCAATTCTCATTACCGAGACAGCACATGCAAGAAAGTTGAACGGGTTGTCGAAGCCCTCAAATTAATTATTGATTCACCTAATGATTTTTGTAGTAGTCATGAATCAGGTTGAATCCCAAGGGAACTAAATATAGCTTATTGATTTCAATAAAAGAAAAAGTTAAAGGGCATTGTAATGATTAATTCACAGAAAAAAAAATTAAATTGACATAAATTAGAAATGTAGCAAGCAAAGCGTTACAAAAAATGGGAAATAACTAATATTGACTAACTCCAATTCAAGGGAAGGAATCCATCCAATTGTAATTTTGATCATAGGTTTAAAAGAAAATTTTCACCTTTAAGCATTTAACCTATCAGAATAGGCATAATAAGTTTTAATTTTCCTGAAGTAATTGATATGAACCAAGTGTTCAAGCAAACCTCATCATAATTAACTAGGTATGTTAGTATTCATATCAGTTAACCTATAGCATTAAGTTCATTGAAAAGATTTAAGCATAAATCAATAATTGAAATAGCATACAATCGTTTACTTTGTTTTCCTCTTTCTCATGAGTTAAATTGCAAACACATAGATAACATATTTGCTACTTGTATTGTAAACCCCGGAAATTTTCACAATAGTTTACAGTAGTAAAAAGAAAACGTAAAATAGATAGTGAATTTAGAAACCGATAGAAATCCTAGAATAGACTAATGAGTTGTGATAAACTCATTCCTAGTTGAAAAACCCGAATAAAAATTTCCTCGACCTTAATAGATACAAAAAACGAGATTTCGTATCTTGAACCGATAATTCAAGATATAATTAGAAATAGTTTTAAAATTTCGAAACCGATAAGACACAGTTAATTTATAGAACTTATCGATATAAACCAATAGATTATAAATACAAACAAACACTAATACGAACAATAATATCAACTTAGAACTAAAAAGAAAATTTCGAACCCGCTGTTATAATCGTTAGGAAATTCTAAATCTATTAGGACTTGGTTCCTAATTTAATTCATCGAGATTAAAAAATTTAATCACGTAAGTTAAAGATACTAAAAATAATTAACCGTGTGAAGTTTTAACTAAAAATTTGAAAATACAAATAAATTAAAGTTTTGTCGTAACTTAAATAATATTATCTCGATAAAACGTAAATATAACGAATATAGTTATACACGAATAATTTATATATACATATATTTTTTTTCATATATAAAAATATTTTTTGTAATTATTAAATACATATGTATATATATATATATATATATATAAGGAACATTGGATGTCTTCAACCGCTGCTTGAAATGGAGGCTGGAATGTGTACCGCAGAGGATGATGTCCCTTCCACGCGCTGCAGGACTTCAATGAATGAGACCAGCTCATTTCCACGCGCGCTACTGATTTTTCCACCGAGCAAGACAAAGCCCCTTCCCCACGCGCACAGCAGCCCCATTGCCCGCATGCAAGAAGTCCAACAAGCAGCAGCAGCGCCAGCAAGTAGCCACATTCCCACGCACACAGCAGCAGGAGCCAGCCACGAGCAAGCTGTGCTTCACACAAGCAGCAGCTGCAACGTACGGCAGCTTCATCCCACGACAGCAACACCAAGCAAGCATCAGTCCACGCACACAGCTCCCACTCCAGCAGTAACCAAGCAGCAGCAGGCCACACACACACCTCACACACATGCACAACATGGCCAAGTGGAAACAGAGCACTTGGAAACAGAGCCCTGAGGTTTCTTGTCTGATTTTGATCCAAATTTGAGCCTCTAAATTCAAACGAAATTGACCCAAAAACCAACCAAAACACTCCACATGTAATCAACATTAAATGAGGAGGATTTCAGCTTAGAAAAACAACCATAACCGTTCCAAATTGATGGCCAAAAATCAAATATTACAGCTGCAGCAGAGGAGAAATTCCACAATATACAGCAGCACACATCTCCAAATCCAACTCCGATTTTTGCAACATTCCTAGGATTAAATGAGCTGAAATTTTGACCAATTAAACACCAATAAGGAGTCTTCAAATGGACACTTCATATACCAAAAATTAATAAGAAAATCGGATTCCAAATTCGTCCAAAAATCAAGGTGAAAATTGTTCCAGAAATTTCAGTTTTCACACTTCAAACTTCAACAAATTTTGACCCGATTTTTACACTAGTTGATCTCTTATTTTTACACACATAAATAGCATTAATTAGCTACCAAACAAAGATAATTAAAGCCCTCAAAGATAGCCACAAAATTGTCAAAAACAAGTCAAATTTTGCATCCAACTTTGCAAATTCGTGTAGAAAATTCCAGCTGCATTTACAAGCATTTTTCCAGTCCAAAACCAATTCCAAAGCCTCTAAAACTTAGTCTAATCCTAGTATAAGTATATAAGCCTAAGTTAGACACACTTTGAGCTCATAAACCCCCAAAAACACTCTCAAATTCCAGCTGCAAACCCAAGTGCGTCCAGCACTTTTCCATTTCCTTTTTCCATTTCCACCTTCAACATAGAAGCTTAAAAACATTGTGTAAACAACCATAAACCCTAGCCTACTTCCATACCTTATATACACACACTAAGCTCATCAATAACAACCAAAACCGAATCAAAAATCCTAAGTTATCCTAGGGTTCAAGAGGAGGAGTTTAGCTTGTCAAGGTGAGAAATTTGATTATTAACATTTTTTATTTAATGTGTGTTTAGTTAGAAACTCATCATCTAATCTTTGGTTAGGTTTAATTCTTGCTTTAAGAGGAAGTTGAGCAACCTCCTTCCATCCCAATCCAAGGTAAGCTCCAAATTACAACCTATCCTTGTTAAATTTATGAATAGACCTAGGATGAATTATTGAGCTTTTGAAGAAAGTTTTGTGGTTGATAAAGGTCGTAAATCTATTGATGAATCAAGAGGATAGATGGTTGATGTGTTGAGAATGCATAGATATTGTTGGAAGAGAAAAACAACAACTTAGAAGTCTTATAATTGTGGTAATAGTAAATTCGGATTTAAGGATGAAGTGAACAAAACAAGACTCAAACTTCATCAATCTAGTCTAAATGCATGTTTAAAGCTTCTAAGACCTTTATGAACATAAAGCTTGATAAAACAAACTTTACAAGCATGATTAGAAGTCCTTTAGTACAAGAAAAGTGTTATGAACAATTTATAGAAATTGTACATGCCAAGACTTCTACAAATTATAACGAATTTAAGATGTAAATGGAAGTTAAATAAAATCCTCATAATATATATACTCAAAAGAAACTTGGAAGAATTAAACAATAAAAATTTATTTACTTTAAGAAATCGCTATAAACCATAGGAATAATACCAAATATCGATCTAGGACACTTAGTCACTCATAGGAATTTAATTCTATTTATAAATATTATTGACAAATACTTTATCTTAATAGGAAATTCGATACTGTTGAGGATTTCCCGGTTGATTACTACGACTGATCAGCATGAGCAGGTGAGTAACTTAGACTTGTTACATTGTTTGTGCTTGTAGTATAGTTGCATTGAATAATATATATATATATATATTCAATGATATGCATGCGGGATTGGGATACAGCATGATGCGTGGTGTATGATTGAATGGCAAATTATCATAATATAAGCGATAATCCTATTATATGATAAATATTGTATGAAATATGTTGATGATTGTCTGTAAATTGTATGATCGCCTAAATTGATTAACAACTGTCGGTACTATAAATGAAACGGACATGCATTGCACGATTTGCATAAACTGCATTATGTTTTTACGAATGCCTACTACGTGTTAGAATTTCGGTTCTGGTAATACTTGGTTTTTCTAGGCAGAGGCTATTAGTTCTACGCAAGTTTACCTTTGTTCTGTCGGTTCCATGGGAACTAACTGGTAACGAAGGACGCCGCCCATGGTATCGCTGTGAATGGCTAACGCTTAGTGGAGTTTCTAAGGCGCAAAACAGGAAATGGGTGTTAAAATACATTAACATAAAGAGATAATAATTGTGAAGATTGTGGATTTCCTGTGTGCTTAGTTTCTCCTGGGTAGGTAATTCAGGATTGGTTCCTTCAACCCCGATGAGAGGGCGTAAATCTCCATCCTGTTTGGATTCCGGTTTGTCCAAGCTTGTAATTGTTCATGTGATTGATTGATGCATTACATATGATTGATAATAACTTGCTTGTTGTGATAAGTCTGGTTATTCACTGAGCCCGTGGTTATGCTCACACTCCTACAGTCCTTACAGGATGACACTTAAGCCTTGGTTGGTGGCTTCTAGGAGCTTAGAGCCGGTATGATTCTAAAGCTTGAAGAGTTTTGGAAACAGGGAAAAGTAGTTTCTTTATTTATATATATTAATTGATATTAGTACATCAATTTTATTATTTGAGAACTTAGATAGTTTATGGTTTGTAATAGTTATTATTCAGACTGTAGTACTTAATTTTGGTATTGTGATTTTATTTACTTTCATCGTTTCTTATCACGCAACCAAAAAGATCCTGTTTTGTTAAATATACGTCACTTTCCAAAGTAGTTCTAGTATGAATATGTGTATTTGATATCGTCTGGATTATCAGGCTATATCATAATATATATATTACTACTAGGGTACTATTGGGGCGTGACATGTATCAAGCATTCATGACAATTATGGATCATTGAAATCATGAATAACAATCGAAAAATCAATACTAAATTAATTTGTTAGATCAATTAATATTAATCATTCATGAAAAGTAGAACAAGAAACAAGAAATACTTGAATTACAATGAAAATTTAGATTTAGAACAAAACCTCCCAAATATCACAAATGAGTTCAAGTTTCCCTTGAATCAAAATATTTAGATTTAGCCACTCATGACCATTCTTCACACCAAAATCAATAGAGGAAAAAGAAAAATCTTTGTTCAAGAAAAGATAAAACCTTATCCACCAAGAGATGATGTCACGACTCCAAATGGGGGCCTAACAGGATTTATCTAAAGCCATCATATCACGTGTGCACCCATAATATGAGAGCCGTTTTGTATGTCAGAGTATACAAGACTCTATTTATTTATAAATGTTTATCCTACAAATGATATAATATATTACAGTATTTCAACTATGAAATCCGATTTTTCCAATTTCCACCAAGATCACAGAGAATCGGTATCCCCCACCAAATAGTGAAATTGGGTTTCATACTACAACTTAAAAATTTCAACAATATAAAATTTTACATTCTAAGTTTACAATCCTATATCTCTATCTTCAATAGAGTTTGTTGGAGAAGCTCTCTTCACACATTCCTAGCCCAATCCCATCTAGTAATAATCCTGCACAAAAACTGTTGGGTGAGCGAACCACGGGCTCAGTGAGTTCATTCCTCACTACTACGGTCACGCAAGTTATCAAACATTATTTATACATTCATGCAAATCTATCTACACACAATATGAATGCATACGTGATGAATGCAAGCAACACATCTATGGGACTCCGGAACCATAGCGATGTAGATTTACCTGTCTACATTTCAGTTGTCTCCCATACTTACCCGCATGGGACACCTCGCCTTACTGTACGAGGCTGCCTGGTGGTAGTCCATCCAGACTCACCAATGCTAACCGCCATTGGTAACAACAAATATTCCCCAACGTGTTCACGTGATTTACGCTGGTTAATATTTAAATATATATAATGCCAATTTAATGGCGATTCTCACAATCCATCACAATCTATGGTGAATCACGCAAGTAGACCCCGACTCGGGTAACATCTACTGCCAATAACCCATCACCTATTAAAGGTGAATCCGGCGGATAGACCCCAACTTAGGTAACATCTATCGCCACGTGACCAGTGGACCCCGACTCAGCAACATCCACTGTCACAACAATACTCAAAATGTCCCATGTTTATCTCATAAACTCTTTTAGCATAAATACTTCCTTTTCAAAGGATATAAAAACAGCCTGGAATATTCCAAGTCGATTTCTTTAAAAATACATTTCAAAATACTTTTGATTTCAAATTCGGGACATTTCCTACAAGGGGATCAAGCACATGTGACGAGCATATCCAATTAGATTAGTCAAATTATTATCTTTATCCATTTATTCAGGTGATCATGCAGATGATAACACTCACATCAATCAGTCATTCCATACAAGCAATACAATCAACATAACAGCAAACAGTAGCAATCACAAGCAAATAGTAGATCATCATAATTTCCTCACCTGTGGTCCTCGCTAATTTGTTGTATAAGCTACTAGAAGTCCGGGAATGGATCTATTTTCCTATGAAAGGAAATAACAGAGATTTATTATTAGATTATATATGTAAGAGAAGTCTTCCTATAATTCAAAGGTGTTGATCTCTATCGTCGGATATTAAATTAAGCCCGTTATATTAATTATTCTATCGTTCAGTACTTTAATTGAATCCTTATAGGTGCCGAACTATTCTGTATCGGTAATTGATGCAGTTTTCCTATAGTAGAAAATATTTATCTACATTTTGTTTCTCTTGATATCTATATTTTTAATTAAGGGAGTTTGTTTTTTCCTTAAGTCCTACTGCATTTAGTAGAAAATTTTTATTTAATAATTCTTTACCTATAAACCTTATCTGTCTCTTAAGTTAGTATTTTTATTTATTTAAGGGTACGTTCTAGTATCTGTATCTTTCAAAAGTTATAAAAATCGTATGTAGATATATCAAATTTCTATTATACTTCAGGTTTATTTTTATTGTAAAACAAGCTAAGTGTAACACTATAATATTATTAGTAATATTAGTATTGAAAAATCAATATCAATATTAGTATTAAATACAAGTATAATAATAACAACAAATTGTAGATAGCTAGTAAATAATACCAATAGTGACAAAAATAGAATTGATGATAGTATAAATATAGTGACTTTAACGAAAAATAACAATATTGATGACTCTAATGAAAATATTAATAATACGGAATACTATAAACAGTAATAATAATAATGGTAATAATCAAACTGTATCAATAGAAACAGTAATAACCTTAGTATTGGTTTATCAAGGTTGAAAATTGAGTGAATTTCTATTTGCGATTTCTTATTCGTTTTAAATCCGATTTCGTTGTATAAATAGTCGATTTGGTAGTACTCGAAGAGTATTTTGTAATAGTGGAATTATTTTTAAGAAAAGACATTTGTACAATTTTTAAATTTATGCAATACATGCATAGATTTCAAGTGAATCTTAACAATTGTAGTCAAAACTTGTTTTGATCATATTGAACTCATTTCTAGTCCGTTTTCGACGAATAAATAGTCGTTTGCATAGTATTTTCCGAGTACAATCCATTAATGGTCTTAGTTTTATCAAATAAAGTCATTAAGGGTGAAAAAAGACAAGAACAACTTGCTCTGCTCGCACAAGTCTGGTAGCGGTAGTTTGATTTTGTTTTTGCAATATCTAATTTGTTTCTTATCCGTTTTTAACAAATAAATAGTCGATTTCATAGGATTTTTCGTGTTCTTTCCATTGGTGGGGTTGTTTTTGGCTTATAACAAATACACCAATACAGTTTATTCATTCTTTCCAACGGTCTACATGAGTTATTCAAAGTTTAATTTAGCTTGTTGTAGTTTAGGCATGGTTTTGGTTTTTCCTTTCTAAGAATTGAATTTCTACACTTATAAATCTTCAAGTTGATGCATTTATCTCCTAAATAGTCTAAATAACATAAATATACTATTAGATTACTATTGATATGTTTATAAGATAAATTCCTATAAAGCACTATAACGAATAGTTAAACTTTATGTAATTCTTACCTTGATTGGATAATAGAATGAATTTAGCTCCTCATTCTTGATGAGATTAATGATCTAAAGAGAAAGGTTAGAAAGTGAGTAACTAAAGAAAAACTAATCTAGCTAAACTAACATATATATCTATTTTATTTCCTTACCTTGTTGTGTCTAGATTCCAACTTGAATCTGTGATGAACCAAGGCTATCTAACTTGGTTTTTTGATGTTGTTTGAAAGAGGGGATTGATGTTCTTGATGTTCTTAGTGTGTAGATAGGATATGAGAAGTAAGCTAGGAGTTTATAGTTGATCTTACAAGAGTTTCTAAGCTTTCTAAGTGGAAGGTTGCAATGGAGAAGAAAAATAAAAAAGCTGGACGCACTTCCTCTTGTGATTATATTTTTGGGAGGATTTTGTGAGAGTTATGAGCTCAAATTGTGTCTAATTTAAGCTTATATACATATACTAAGTCTAGGCTAAGTTTTAGAGGCTAAGGAAATGGTTTTAGCTTGAAAAATGCATATTTTGTTGTTGTTTCTTGGATGGAATTTCATGCGAATTTGACGATGATTTTTAGACGAATTTGCATGAAATTTGTGGCTATTTCAGGGGGAATTAAATGTGTTTGTTTGTAGTTAATTAAGTTGTTTATGTGTGTGAAATAGGGTTCCATTTGCAAGAAAATCGGGTCAAAATCGTGTAAAAACAAAGGTCAATTTCCAACTTTTCTGCTGTAGTTTATTTATTGATTTCCCTTCTTGGTTTGCATGGATTTTTGTTCAGATTCTATTATTGTTTTCTAGGTAATAAATGGTGTTTGAAGTGTCCATATAGAGGCCTACTATTGGTGGTTGTTTGGTCAAAAATCTCAACTCAAGCTAAGCCTATATGTTTATCAAAAATCGAGCTGGAAGGTGTGAATGTTGCTGTTCTGTTTGGATTCTTCTGTTTCCAGCTGCTATTTGGTGAATTTTTCAAAGCTAATTGGTGTTGATTTGGTTGTTTATTTGAGTTAAAATTCTTAGTATTTAATGTTGATCTGATGTGGATTATTTATATTTGATTATATGTCATTTTCATGTTGAAATATTAAGTGTTAAAATCGGAACAAGAGCTAGTCGTTATGCTCTGTTTTCCAGCCGAGCATTGATGAGTATGCGTGAAGGATGTGCGGGCATGGGATAATGTTGCTCGGTCTTCTATTGCATCCACTTCCAGCGAGAGTTCACACTTGCTGCAGCTTGTTCGGGCGCTTGAGTGTGGAAATAAAACTCTGCTCGGTCTGTGATTTCCATATGCTACTCGTGGATGTTGTTGCTGCGTGCGACGTGCAGATTTGTCTTGCTCGGGGATTTCCTCCAACGTGCGCGTGAAGCGCCTCTGTTCAGCATCCGTGGTCAGCATCTTCTGTTCGTGGCATCCAACTGCAGCACGTGGAAATCTTGTGTTCGGTCTTCTGCTGCTGCTGGTGCGTGGGAGTTCTCCTGTTCGGTAGAGCAAGCCTCTGTCGGTCATCTATCCAATGCGATGCGTGTACTTCGGCCAACATTTCCAGTTTGCTATCCTCTGCTCATGTGAAGACTTGCAGCGTGATGACTTCCAGCAGATTCTATTTTATTTTATTTATATATTATATATATTTTTTACTACAATGTTTAATCAAATATTATTCATAAAATTTTAAAAATATTAGTTGATAATATATGTTTATAATGTTTAATTAAGAGTTTTATCAAAATAGAATTTGCCTAAGTTACTACAAATTCTAAGTTGTTTATACATACAAATTTTTAGTTCCGGGCTTACACCATTAATTATTTTTAGTATTTTATCTTATGTGGCTAAAATTTTCAAGTTCAATAAATTAAATGAAGAACCAAGTCTTAATGAATTCAAAATTTCCTAACAAGTATAACAACGGGTTTGGGATTTTCGTTTTACATCTATCAATAATTATTGTTCGGTATTGGTATATTTATGTATATATAATCTTAGTATTTCCTCTTTAAATTATTGTTTTATACTGATAAGTTCTATTAATAAACCGTATCTTATCGGTTTTAAAATTTAGAGCTACTTTGAATTATATCTTGAATCATCAGTTCAAGATACGAAATCTCGTTTTTGGTGTCTCAAGGAAATTTTTGTTTAAGTTTTTCAAGCTACGAATAAGTTTATTACAACCCATAGGTTTATTCTAAGATTTTTGGTTGAATCCTATATTTTGGTATTAGTCTCACATTTGCCAATTTGTTTATTTTCTAATTTTGAAATTATTGAATGTTATATTGGCAACTCAGGATTTTAATTTCTAAGATCTATAAATCTTTTCATTAGAATATTAGTATAATTTAATTATTTATTTAAGATCTAGATTCTTAGATATTGATCTATTTTACCAAATATTATGTTTTATTGTATAGGAGCTATTTATACTAATTTGTTATTAGCAACCTATTTTTATCTAAGGCTACTCAATACTGTTAATAGATAGCTTGAACACTATTATTTCATTATTTAACAAGCGTAGGATTTATTTTCTAAGTATTGAACTTAAGGAAAAATGATTCAGGAATTTATATTAACAATTAACTTGTTGTTGTTTTATAAATTATTTGATATCATAGAAGTTCAGTTTGTATTTTCAAAATTTTTATTAGTAACAATTTTAATCTTTCTAATTATAATCAAATTCATTTATACTTTAACAATTTCAAATCGTGAAAAATTTAGAGTGATTTTTACTACTTGTTCCAAATATTTGATATACTTCTATATTACATTTTTAGTATTTGTTGAAATCAAGTTACGTAAAATTTGGGGGATTACAGATGATCTACCTTAAGAGAAGTTTTGTCCTCGAAACTTGTAGGGGTTTATGGCGTGATCACGTCTTATCGATTTTAGCAATCTACCATAATTTTCTCCTCTTCATTAAATTTTCACCTTTGACAAATAATGATTCAATCAAACTTCCCCAACCAAATTTGGTCCAATATCCATTTGTCACCTCTTAAAACAAATAATAATAATAATAATAATTTCATCAATTAGTCATCAAAATGACTATAGAAACACAGGAAATAAGTCTAATTGACATGATATAAGCAACTCATCAAAAGCTTTGCAATAACAGTATGACTCATTTCATGCAAGGGAAGTTTGAAAGGAATAAGATAAATTTCCTTTTCCTGTGCTTATTAAGTTGGCGGCAAAGTAATTAAAGCAATTACTCAGGTTTTTGTGTGCATATATAGATACATATATATATACATATAGTACTTAGTGACTAGTTGGTCTTTCTAATTAAAACATATGATCAGAGCTTTATTTCCTAATATGGGACAGATTTAATTATTCCATAATTGATCATTTGATCAAATTCCAATTTGAATTAATTGAGTTTCTTTAATGTTAAATTATTTTTAAGGTTTCCATTTGAATTTAGAATACCTATATATGTACATTATTTTATATTATTATATATTTGAAGTACGTAATTTAAGGATTTTGCTGTTATGTTAAAATTAATGAAGTTATGTATGATTAGAAATTTATATACTATTGGCTATTGCGAATATATATATATATATATATATATATAATTTCTCCTCATGATTCAAATCTATCATAAAAAAATTATGAGGCTTACAATTTGCATGGAGGTGGGTTTAAGGCAAAATTGATAGGAAGAAAGGAAAAGGCATAACTTACTAGTCATAGGCTGTTTGATGATGAAAGAAGGATTCTTGTGCTGGAAGTGAAAAAATCATTGTTTCATTTCCTTTTTTATCTATTAGGCATGCATATGGTTATATCTGTAAATCTATCTGACGGCACAGTAAAGGGTACTGAAGTGTTGCCAATCTACTTACTGTGTAGCAGATAGAGAATGGAATAGGAATAGGTGCGTGAAACCTAGTTTAATTTGGTTTGATGCCCTTGGATATAATAGTGGTTTGGTTATGGCATTTTTCAGTTTTATGTATATTTAGTGATGTCTTAGTTGTAAATATATCTTGCTCTATTTAAAATTTGTTGTCATACCAACAACTTTGGGAACTATTTATTTACTTAATTGTTTATTTGATTATTTTATTTATTTATATATATTTTTTAATCATCCTTATGTTTAATATTAAATTTAGGGTGTAGGATTATTATTTTACAGTTTTTGAAGCATATGTTAATGTTGTTAAAAGTAACTTAAGATTAGTGCTTAAGGTCTTATCAATTAATGAGATAATCCATTGTTATATAGAAGTTGTAATAGTTTTCAAAAAGTAGTTAAATACTTGAGACAAAATATATTCATAATTCATTATATGAGTACATTACATTTATAATGTATGTTTACATCATGTGATTCACTTGTATAGGCTATCCAATATTATCAAGGCAATTCCAAGCTTGCAATACAGTTAGTGACCATTATTGCCATGGATGGTATGGTCTATTATTGATAACAACTTATCCGTGTTATATCTAAACACACATACATATATACTTATTAATTCTAAATGTATAGTAATATTTTAGAGTTTGATAGTGAAATAAATAGAAATTGAAAATCTCCCTTTTTCTTGAGGCTAACCATATTTCTAAATTTGTTCATCACTTTTTTTTCCCTAAAAACAAAAATCATCACAATACTTGTAAGAGTATCGTTACTTTTTTATCAGGAGATATTTTCCATATTAGCATTTTATCAATTATGTAGTGTTATAAGAAATAATCTCATCATGCGATAATTATATTATAAAATTTGACTAGGTATATTATTGAAATTTTTGGGATTTCACAGATGATACTTTTGATCACCCTCCAGCGTGGCTGCAAACTCTAGTGGACCAGGATAAAATACCCTATGGCAGGTGCATGAATATTGTAAAACAATAATTAATGATAATTTGCTAAATGATTGTTTTGTTGATCTTTTGTATTTTTGAGATGTAAATACCTTGTGGTTATCTAAATGAACTGAATTAAAAGCCATTATTTTCAATGATATAAATGTTTCCACTAAAAAAAAAAAAAAAAAAAAGAAGAAAAAGAAGAAAGCACATGTATAAATATATAAAAAGATGAGAATGTACTAACAAGCAAAGTGTGGATAGTTGAGTTCTCACAATCCTCAATGTAATGCAACGAATATCTAAATTATCGTGGACTTCAAATCAAATCCAAATATATCTTAAAAATTATATTGGTTTTGAATTACTTCTACTTCATGATATTGCATTGTCCATTCACCAATGAGAAAGTTTTCTCTAATTGAATATCCTGGATAAAATACTCGTGTACCATTTCTAAAAAGTAATTACCAATATATAAGTAAAACAAAATTAACTACCAAAATCCCATAGCTATATCGCATCCTTAAAATAGGATATCAAAATTTATATATAAATCACGTTTGAAAATCACGATTTAACATTTTAGTACCATAACTATATCGCATTTGACAAATGGGATATAGTATCTTTCACATAAATCGCACTTTAGAAAAATTCACAAATTCTATCGCTCTCTTGACACATTATATCACCTCTCTCTTTCTCTTTTCTCTCTTCTCTCTCATCTCTCCTGTCTCTTCTCATCTTGCTTTTTTTATTATTCTATTTGTATTTTTTTTTTTTTTACCTTTCTATTTTGTTCCTATTTCATTTGTCATGTTTAAACATTGGCCATGATTATTAAACATGGTATCCATACATATCCATATGGGTATTGTGTTTTTTAACCATGATAATACGTATGATATATAATTTTTATATATCATATGTATAAGTCATGACTTTGAAATTGTATATTGGTAATTATTTTTAATTTGACAGTATTTTGGTAATTATTATTAATAGCAACCCTAAATAGAAAAAAATTTTGAATGTCCTTTGGTGACTCAACAAAGTGATTTGCAACAATTTCATTGGCAACCATAAAGATTTCCATAATAACATACATTTCACTAAGATTTTCGTTCTTAACATTTACTTACAAGTAACTTAAAATCTTTATAGAAATAGGAAAGGCACTAGGATAAATACATCTAGGCCACTATATTGTACGTATAGTTGGATCGATAGAAAATGAACTAAGAAAAAGATGGTAAAATTGATAAGGAGAAAATATATTTGTGTATATAATGGTTGAAACATATTAAAGCAATATATCATAATTTGATGTAGGCTTTTTTTTTTTAATTGTCGAACATAATGCCATTGATAAACCTCAAACTCTTATATTGTTGCAAAAGAGGTAAAGAAAGCAGTAAGAGCATAATTTTATTATTTTGCCTTGTTAGATTAATTTGAAGGAATAAAAATGCTTACCGATGAATAGCATATGTTTTAGAAGTTCATCTCAATCAACAATCTTAATTTTGAAGAAACATATTTCTAACGGATTTTAGCTCTCCAATGACATCCCTCATGCTTTTCCTTTCCCTTGGCAAATTAGCTAAGTTAGAAACTCCAATGTAAAAAATGGCAATCAAATACTCAAAATCGTTTTTTTTTTTTTTCATTCAACAAATCTTCCATTTCAACAAGTAATGTTGGGTCCACTATTTTTGCAACTTTATTAGGCAAAGCAACCTTAACAAAACAATTATATCTATGTTTCCATGGAAATTTTCATCATTTGGTCTCTTCCCAATGACCAATTCTAGCAACAAGATACCATGACTATAAGCATCTCCCTATGTTGATGCGGAAGTTCCTATTTCATGCTCTACAATTGAAAACAATTGTTACACATTCTAGAAAGAAATGGTGCAATTTATTATGCTTCATTTATTTAATGTTTTTACTTTAGTGCAATATAGCCAATGTTCCCTTAAAACCAACTGAAATTGCTTGGCCTATTGCATTGTGATTTAAGGCAACCAAAAGCAACATTGGAAGACCAAAATCTCCAACATGGGCAATCATGTCATTGACGAGAAGAACATTACTCGGCTTGATATCATGATGCACAATAGGGATTTCATATTGATGGTGGCGATAGTCTAGTGCACAAGCAATATCAATGGCAATATTTAATCTTGGAAGGAATTTTAAATGCTTATGTGCCTAATTTGTGCCTTCTTTTGTAGGGACCAAATGTAAACAATGCTCTAGGTTTCCATTGGTCATATATTCATAAACTAGGACCTTAAATTCATTTCTAGAAAACCAATGCCTAAACATGCTATAAGTATTTTAACAAGATTGCGATGTCTAATTCTCTTCAACACCTCACATTCTGTTGAGAAACTTCTTGACGCACCATGTCTATGCAAGTCAAACACCTTTATAGCTACGACTATTTTGCTTTCATCTAGAATAGCTTTGTAAATCGAATCAAAGCTACCACTTCCAAGCTTGTTAGTTAATAAGAGACCATTCATAGATTTTAGAATATTCTAGTATGATAACCTTGACAAAGGATCACTTGAAGAGATTTATGAAGCTCTACTTCTCTTTGTTCTTATCCAATATGAAAGAAAGAAGCATTTAAAAGATAATACTCCAAAAAGGCTACCCAACACACCAAATAAAACATTGACAATAGTATGAGATGCTTTCTTATGTAAATATTACATTTTGCCAATATTAACTCGGATATACCACCGCATAGCTTTTTATTTGCCATGATTGAGAATCTACTAACATTCTTGAAAATCCCATCTTCTGTCACCAAGCCTTCAAGATTGCTATGTGATAGATTTAAGTTCTTTAAGAACATCAAGTAAGCAAATGATCTTGGAATTTGTCCACATAATATTATGAGAAAGGTTTATCACATCAGTACCTTGTAGAGAACTCAAAGACGATGGAATAACCTTTCAAAGAAGTTTCCTTGCATATACAATCGTTGAAAACTAAAACATTTCCCAAAGCTTCTAGAATTGTATGAGACAACATGTTTCATAGACATTTAGCATGTTGAGCTGTTGTAAATTTCCAAATAGTTCAAGGAGTGGTCCTAGAAGATGATTTTGTGATACAAGATGATTTTGTGATACATCCATCGCAATCAATGATGAGATTTGGAAAATTTCAAAGGGTATGCTCCTAAGTAGTATCATTCCTATACAGATGCAAAAAGTTCAAACTATTGCACTTGCCTAGAGTATGAGGTATTATGTCTTGATGTTTGTTATTTGTTAATGATAGCATGTAAAACTGCTTCAAGTTTCTAAGAGAAGATGAATGTTCCCTAACAAGTTGTTATCACCTAAATCTAAGATACTAACTTTTCAAGATTTCTAATGCTTAGGGAATTTTACTAGACAATGATTTTTGTTTCCTATTGATAATAACTCTAAATTGATGAGATTTCCTATCTCAATAGGAATAGGTCCGGTGATGTCGTTCCCTCTCATGACTAGTGTAATGAATGGATGGACAAATGCCGATACATTAAGGAGATATTCCCCAAGATTATTATATGATATATCCACTGACTTTAAGTTAGTGTTATTGGTTAAAGAGCATAAAAAATCTAAGTCATCAGTACTTCTATTCCCAAAATGGTTGCCCGGGACCCAATAGCATCCAATTTTGTGAAGTTTTTCCAAAGAGAAAAGTTCACCGGTAAGTTCGTTGTAAGCTATGGAAAAACAAATCAAATTTGAGGCATTATATAGTGAAATAGGAATATTCCCTATTATTTGATTTATTGAAATGTTGAAAGTCTTGAGATTCGAGAGGATGTTAAATAGGTATGGAGGAAGACGTCCATTAATTAGGTTATTGGTGGCACTAAACACTAACAAAGAGGAAATATTATACATTAAGGTTGGAATGGGGCCTAATATTCTATTTGACATTACATTAAACAATGTTAGTTTATTGAGCTGTCCAAGGCTATTAGGAAGGACACCGGTTAATTTGTTATCGCTAAGCTCAAGGGCATTTAAACTTGACAAATTACCAATTGAAGGAGGGATATGTCCTTGGAAGTTGTTTCTATTCAAGTAAAGGTAAATGAGTTTCAAAAAGGAGCTTAACTCTACAGGAATATTACCCTCAAGATGATTGTAACAAAGAACCATTTTGCTAAGGCTATACAATTTGGTATATTGGAGGGGATCAAACCACTCATTGAGTTATTGAACAACCATAGAAGCCTCAATTTCTTAAGGTGTCCTATTTCATGAGGGATATTACCAAAGAAGCTATTGTTTTGCAAAACTAATCCCCTCAGGAAACTTAAATTGCCTACGTATGGAGAGAGAGTGATGGAGGTACAATTGCACCAAGTTCGCCTCAACAAATTTGAGTTCCTAAAGGGATGATTACACGAAATAGAGCCAAGAAGCTTCAGAAAAGATTTCAACGATTTGTGCAAAAATTTGTTATAGATTACTCCAGGTTCACCAACATCGATTTAGAAAAAAAAAATGAAGACTTTTACTATCATTTTCACAACCCAGAAGGATAATACAACATCACCAATGGAAATCAGTCGAAAACTGCCTGTTTTGGGTTCAACACCGCCAATACAAAGACCAATGCCGCCAACCTTCATTTAATTTTTGTGTCGTTTCGAATTTCTTTATTTTTATTTTTTTTAATAATGTAAGGATTAATTATAATTATATTTTCAGTTACGTTATCAGTTATATAACTATCACAATTATGGTTTTTTTCAGTTACGTTATTAGTTACAAAATTGCCATAATTATGGTTTTTTTTCAGTTACGTTATCAGTTATGTAACTACTACAATTATGATTTTTCAGTTACGTACTTGCCTTGTAATAGCCTATATATTAAGGCTAGTAAACACTCAAGGGGGATAGACAAATCATATTACATAACATATTTTCCTTTGAAAATACAATTAAGAGAATTCCTTTCTCTTTGAGTTCTTTTGAGAACTTGTGAATCTCTTCAAGAATTTGATTTCTTGTTGTGTTCTTCGATTATACCAAGGTTCTTGGTTGATATTTCCAACAGGGTCGTGATCTTCGTATCAAGATTCTTTGGATTACTCAACCATAGGGTTGAGGTCAATTCCATCTAATTATACCAAGGTTCATGAAGTTTCATAACTGATTCTAAATATTTCATCAAGTTAGGGTCTGCTATTTGATTCTTAGAGTCCGGGAAATTCAAGATCCATGACGAGCACGCATCAATCCCGAAAATTCAATGTCTGCTATTTAATCTAGTGGAACTACTTAAATTGCCTACATTGAAACATCTTAAGCCTTACAAGTTGCAATGGTTGAATAACTCTGGAGAAGTGAAAGTGAATAAGCAAGTGAATTTAATGATTACTTTGGAAAGGATGAAGAATTATGTGATATAATGCCTATGAATGCATGCCATATATTGTTTGGTAGACCATGGAAATTTGACAGGAATGTTACTCATGAAGGGTGTTAAAATCGTTTCATAGTGAGACAAGATGAGAAGACATTTTACTTGAAGCCTTTGACACCCCAAGAAGTTTAGGAAGATCAAAAGAAATTAAAACAGGATGATGACATGTTGAGAGCCAATGAGAAAAAGATAGAAAACACGAGAGCTAGTGAGGATGAAACACGAGTGGCAGAGAAGAAAAACAAAGTAGCTAATGAGAAAGAAGGAGAGAGTGAGAAGAAAAAACAATTGAATTGTTTTGCCACTAAAAGTGAGATCAGGAGTGCTGTAAATGAGAAAAAAACCTTTAATTGTACTTATGTACAAGGAGATCATGTTTTCTACTAATGATCTTGACTCAACTTTGCCTAGTTTTATTGTGTCTCTTTTATAGAAGTATGAAGATATGTTTCCTAAAGAGATTCTTGGAGGGTTGCCACCAATCAAAGGAATAGAACACCAAATATACTTCATAGTAGGAGCTTCTATTCCAAATAGACTAGCCTATAGGAATAGTCTTGAAGAGACTAAAGAGATCCAAAGGCAAGTAAAGGAATTACTAGCAAAAGGTTTTGTTCGACAAAGCATGAGTCCTTGTGATGTGCCAGTAGTGCTTGTGCCAAAGAAAGACGAAACATGGAGAATGTGTGTGGAATGTAGAGCTATTAATAAGATAACGATAAAGTATTGTCATCCTATTCCTATATTAGATGATATGCTTGATAAATTGCATGGTTCTTGTCTATTTTCTTAAATTGGTCTTAAAAGTGATTACCATCAAATTAGAATGAAAGAAGGGGATGAATGGAAAACTGCTTTTAAAACCAAGTTGGGCCTTTATGAATGGTTAGTCATGCCTTTTGGACTAACTAATGCACCAAGTACATTCATGAGATCAACGAATCAAGTCATGCATCCTTTCATAGGAAAATTTGTTGTAGTATACTTTGATGGCATTTTAATCTATAGCAAAAATTTAAAGAGCATGTGAATCATTTGAAGAGTGTACTATCTTTTTTTTTTTTTTTTTAAAAAGAGCATTTATATGCTAATCTTAAGAAATATACCTTTTGTCTAGACAAAGTTGTATTATTAGGATTTGTGGTCAATGCTAGAGGCATAGAAGTAGATGAGGAGAAAATTAAGGCAATCAAGGATTGCCTTACGCCTACTAGCATCACTAAGGTAAGGAGTTGTCATGACCTCACTAGTTTTTATAGACACTTTGTAAAAGACTTTAGCACTCAAGCAGCGCCATTAACTGAAGTTATGAAGAAATCTATGGGATTTAAATAGGCAGAAGCATAAGAAAAAGCTTTCAATTTGCTTAAAGAAAAATTATGTTCTGCTCCTTTATTGTCTTTTCCTGATTTTTCCAAGGCTTTTGAGATTGAATGTGAGGCATCTGGCGTTGGCATTGGAGCAGTACTAATGCAAGAAGGCAAGCCAATAGCATATTTTAGTGAAAAGCTAAATGAAGCGCCATTGGGTTACCTTACCTATGACAAGGAACTATATGCATTGGTGAGAGCATTGGAAACTTGGCAACACTACCTATGGCTAAAGGAATTTATCATCCATATAGATCATGAATCAATGAAGCATTTGAAAAGATAAGGGAAATTGAACATGAGGCATGCCAAATGGATAAAGTTTATTGAGACTTTTCCTTATGTGATCAGCTACAAGCAAGGTAAAGAAAATATGATTGCTGATGCATTATCATATAGGTATGTCCTTCTATCAACTCCTAATGCAAAGTTGCTAGGTTTTGAGCATGTTAAAGAGTTGTATGCTGTTGATCCTGATTTTGCTATTGTATTTGCTTCTTTTGAAGAGGGAGGTCTTAATAAGTTTTATAGACATGAGGGATTTTTTTTAGAGAAGGTAAATTATGTATTCCTCAATGTTCTATAAGAGAATTGCTTGTTAGAGAATCTCATAGTGGAGGATTAATGGGGCATTTTAGTATAATTAAAACCTTAGATATTTTAAATGAACACTTTTATTGGCCTCATATCATAAAGGATTTGTAGTAGATGTGTTACTTGCAAAAAGGCCAAATCCAAGGTGATGCCTCATGGATTGTATACCCCTTTACCTATTCCTAGTTAGCTATGGACTAATATTTCTGTGGATTTTGTTTTGGGTTTATCTAGATCTAAAAAGGGTTGTGATTCAATTTTTGTTGTTGTTGATAGATTTTCTAAAATGGCACACTTCATTGCTTATTATAAAACTGACAATGCATCTCATATTACTGACTTGTTCTTTAAGGAGATTGTTAGGTTACATGGAGTACCTAAAGATTGTGAGTGACCGGGATGTCAAGTTTTTTAGTCATTTTTGGAGAGTTTTGTGGAGCAAAATGGGGACTAAGCTATTTTTTTCTACTGGTGGTCATCCACAAACTGATGGACAAACTGAAGTGGTGAATAGGACAATAACGACTTTGCTGAGAGCTGTCATTCAAAAGAATTTGAAGTTTTGAGAAGATAATTTAGCATTTGTTGAATTGCATAGAATCGCACCATTCATTCTATTACTGGTTTTTCTTCATTTGAAGTTGTTTATAGCTTTAATCCATTAACTCCTTTAGATTTATTGCCTTTACCAGTTAATAAAAGAACTAGCTTGGATGGTAAGAAGAAGGTAGAATCTGTCCAGAAATTGCATGAACAGGTGTAACAGAGAATTGAAAAGAGAAATGAGCAATACGCTCAACAAGCTAACAAGGGTACGAAAAAAATCACCTTTGAACGAGGTGATTGGGTTTAGGTGCACTTAAGAAAAGAAAGATTTCCATCTCAAAGGAAATCAAAGCTGGAGCCTAGAGGCGATGGAACATTTCAAGTGATTGAAAAAAATCAATGATAATGCCTACAAATTAGATTTACCAAGCGACTAAAATGTCTATATAAGTCCCGTGTTTTTAGTTTCTTGTGTGGAGGTGTAAGAAAACATTGCCTTTTTATCAATAAAGAATTCCAATATTTTGTACTATTCTGAGGAATTATTTTATTAGAAAAGATAGAGCATCTTTCTCTTTCAGTACTTGGTCTCAAAGAGAAAAGAGATAATGTCATACTGGTCATTAAGTGTGAACGACAACCAACTTTAACACCTCCAATAATCAAAACGTTCTTGTTTTGAATGGTACCAATTATCAATTTTGATCCTTGAAGATGTGAACCTTATTTAGGTCTTAAGAGTTGTGGGACTTGGTGGAAAATGGATTCCAAGAACTTACAGATCTAGAACAAGCTCCAACGTTGACAACAGCCCAGAAGAACGAGTTAAAGGAAAAGCAAAAGAACTATGCCTAGGCTTTATTCTTCATTCAGCAAAGTATGGAAGATGCTATATTTCCACAAGTGATGGGAGCTTCCACTTCAAAGGAGGGATGCTATTCGCTACAGGATCACTAATAAGTGTCAAGCAAAGTTGTTATGATGATGTCAAGAAACCCACTGAGTCAATACAAGATTATTCGGTAAGAATCTCTTCTCTTGTGAATCAAATTATGTCTCTTGGTGAAGATTTGATAGAACAAAGGATTGTTGAGAAAGAGGACGTGGAAGATCATTTGGGCATGAGAAAGATTATGGAAATGTTAATTAAATTCCCAACCCGCATGCTCCCAGAAAGTCCCCGTAATTTTTTTTTCGTTAATTAAAGTCCTCGTAATTTATGAAAGTAACACTAGTAATTTCTTTTCTATTTTTGCAGAAAAGCATTAGCAATTTTTTCAACCGCATCAATTACCTAATGCCCTTAGATGTTCTTGAGGCCCATAACTTGAAAGATATTCATAAAGTTCCAACTTAGGACCAAGTTAAGCTTTCAGGTATGTTGTCTTATGTTTTTGAACGGCCAAAGGTAGTAAGATGCAACTATACAAGGATGGAAATAGTACTAGCATGGTAAGTCTAAAGCGGAAATCCAAAATATCTATGACTAACTTTTCACAAACTTGCGATGTGATTCTTATAATATCTAAATTGTCTTGAATTTCATTTTAAATGCCAAACACATATCTTGAAATTATAATGGTTTTTAGTTACATCTGCCCCATATTATTACATTGTTTCATCCACCGATGAAGAGTCTTTCTCTAATTGAGTGCAACTTAGACAAGTGATCAGATATGCTTTTCCCTCCATAGTAATTTAACGGAGTAATTATTGAAATACAACAACGTTGTTTTAAAATAACATTCCACTAAGATTCTCATTCTTCCCATTTACTTATAAGTAGCTAAAACCCTTTATATATAGGAAATACATTGAATAAGCACATTATGCCACTACTTTTACATACAAATGGATAAATAGAACATGAACTAAGGAAAAAAAAAAAAAAAAGAAGGTAAAACTGAGAAAGGAATATATATATATATATATGGCTAAAAATATTATTGTGAAAAATACCCATAATTTAGTGTAGGATTCATTCACTAGAAACATCATGCCATTGCTAAACCCTTATGTATTGTGTTGACCTGCAAAAGAGGTAAAAAAAGGGGGAAAAAAGTGATAAGAACATAGGACTACAAGTCCATCATGTTAAATTATTGATTTGAAGTGAAATTGCTTACTTTGATTGATGGCATATGTTTCAGACGCTCATAGTAATCAATAATTTTAATTTTGAAGAAACATATTTTTTATGGATTTTAGCTCTCCAACAACATCCTTCATACTTTTCCTTTCCCTTGGTAAATCAGCTGAGCAGGAAACTCCAATATGAAATATGGCAATTAAATGCTCAAAAATTGGTTTTCTTGCATTCGATAAATCTTCCATTTCAATATGTAATCTTCGATCCACTATTTCCACAACTTTATCAGGTAAAGCAATCTGAACAAAACCATTTATATTTATGCTTCCATGGAAAATATCATCATTTGGTCTCTTTCCAGTAAACAATTCTAATAGCAAGACACCATAGCTGTAGACATCTCCCTGTATTGACACGGAACTTCCCATTCCATACTCTATGGAAACCAAATGTCATACTTTTAGTAAAGATAAACACACATAATGTTGATCTTCAAAGTAAAAAGACTAAAGGGTTAGCATTTATTATGCTTAGTTAGTTAAAAGTTAATACCTGGTGGGATATAGCCAATAGTTCTCTGGAAACCAACTGAATTTGTCTGACCTGTTACACTATTATTTAAGCCATCTGAAAGTATTTTTGAGAGACCAAAATCTCCTACATGAGCGATCATTTCATTGTTGAGGAGAACATTACCCGGCTTGATATCACAATGGATGATGGGGATTTCATATTGATGGTGGAGATAGTCTAGTGCACAAGCAACATCAATAGCAATATTCAACCTTGAAAGGAATTCTAAATGCTTTGGTGCTTGATCCATGCCTTCTCCTATTAGAATTGGATGTAACCAATCTTCGAGGCTTCCATTTGCCATAAATTCATAAACTAAAGCCTTGAAGTCATTACCATAAAAATCAATACTCGAACAAGCTGTGAGTATTTTGACAAGATTACGATGTCTAATCCTCTTTAACACCTCACACTCGGCTAAGAAACTTCTTGAAGCACCATATCTATGAAAGTCAAACACCTTTACAGCTACCACTATCTCACTTGTGTCTAGAATGGCTTTGTAAACCGAACCAAAGCTACCACTTCCAAGCTTATTATTTGATGCAAAACCATTGGTCGCTTTTAGAAGACTTTGGTATGATAACTTTAACAATGGATCATTAGAAGAACTTTGTGGATCTATACTTTTCTTCTTTCTTATCCAAAGAAAAAGCAAGAAGCAAACAGTAAATAATATTCCAAGAATGCTAACTCGAGTATACCACCACACAGTTTTTTGTTTGCAACAATTGAGAATCTGCTAACATTCTTGAAAACCCCATCTTCTAGAACGGGGCCTTCAAGATTGTTGTGCGATAGATTTAAGTTCTCTAACAATGTTAAATTTGCCAAAGATCCTGGGATTTGGCCAGATATATTATTTCGAGAAAGATCCATCACATTAATACTTTGCAAAGAACCCAAAGATGGTGGAATCAACCCTTCAAAAAAGTTTCCTTGCATGTGTAATTGTTGCAAGCTAAAACATTCCCCAAGGCTATTTGGAATCGTTTGAGACAAGAAGTTTTCAGAGACATTTAACATGTAAAGCAACTGTAAATTTTTTAATAGTTCTGGGAGTGCACCATTAAGACGATTTTGGGACACATCCATGATAATCAATGATGAGATTTGGAAAATTTCAAAAGGTATGCTTCCAACTAGATTATTAGCACAAAGTTCTAAATAATTTAAATTACTGCACTGGCCCAGAGTATGAGGTATCTCACCTTGAAGCATGTTATTTCCTAAAAATAGCTTAGTTAGTCGCGTCAAATTTCCGAGAGAAGATGGAATGTCCCCTGACAGCTTGTTAACATGTAAATGTAAAAATACCAGGTTTCCAAGATTTCCGATACTTAAGGGAATTTCACCCGACAGATGATTTTCACCTATTCCTAAAGCTTGTACGTTGATGAGATTCCCTATTTCTTTAGGAATTGGACCGGTCATATGGTTGCCTACCATGCCTAATGTAAGAACAGATGACAAGTTGCTGATGCACTTCGGTAGTAATCCTCCAAAATTATTGTATGATACATCCAGCAACTTCAAGTTGGTGTTTTTCGTTAAAGAGCATAAAAATTCTAAGTCACTCGTATCTTTATTCCCATGATTATTGTTGCTGATCATGAAAAAATCAAGTTTATGCAATTTTTCCAAATGGAGAACTTTGCCAGTAAATTTGTTTCCACCTATGTCAAACTTGATCAAATTTGAGGCATTATACAATGAAATAGGAATAGTCCCTGTCATCTGATTTTCATAAAAGCCAAATCGTTGGAGATTCGGGAGGGTATTGAATATGTATGGAGGAAGATGTCCATGAATTTGGTTCTGGCCAACAATGAATAATAACAAAGAGGAAAGATTATACATTGAGTTGGAATTGTCCCTGATAAACTATTTGACAATGCACCAAACCATGTGAGTCTATTAAGCTGTCCAAGTGTATTAGGAATGACACCAGTTAATTTGTTTTCACCTAGATCGAGTTTTCCCAAGGCTGACAAATTACCAAGTGAAGGAGGTATATGCCCATGAAAGTTGTTTCTACGCAGTGAAAGGTAAACGAGTTTTGACAAGGAACCAAGCTCTACTGGAATCTCACCTTCAAGCTTGTTGCCAAGAAAACCCATTGCGATAAGATTGTGACAATTTGATATATTGGAGGGGATCAAACCAGTCAATGAGTTATTATGCAACATCAGAGTCCTCAACCTCTGAAGACGGCCTATATCACGAGGGATATTACCAAAGAAGCTATTGTTTTGCAGATATAATCCCCTTTGGAAACTCAAATTTCCTATGTATGGAGAGATAGTACCTGTAATTTTGGAAGAACTCAGAAAGATTTCTTTAACCATATTGCTTTGAGATTTCCTTCCAAACTTCATGAGCAGATTGAGTATATAGATAATTCTGTGAAAAATCACCAGACATGGAATTAAGGATCCAACACCTCACCATGTAATCACATCTTGTCCAACGAACTGAATCTGACGAATTAGTGTTTGGTTTTGGAATACTACCATCAATAAACCCTAATTTTAACTTCGCATCCAATCCCATCTTAATGGATCGGCTCCATGCAAGAAAGTTCAATCCATTAAAAATAATATTTCCTATGACCATGATCGGATTATTAGAACCAGAAATGTATAATGGATCAGTATTGATCATCTCAATTTGTCCTCTACCAGTATCATGCAAATCAGCTGCTACTTGATTCAATTGAACATTATCCATCTCGATAAACTGTAGAAACGAATCTGAGAAGAACAGGATCCAAGGGAAAAAAAAAAAAAAAAAAACTTACCTAGACTCCCGCTCTGATACCATGTGAAGTATGTCAAACAAATCGTCAATCAAATGTGTAAAAGTCATGAAAGAAATAGCAGTCGAGCGAGAAAAATGTGAAAATGAAAACAGAGCAATTGAGAAAGATGTATTTTACTCAAAAGTTATAACAGGAAAGTTGTGAAGATATATATAAGAAAGGATCAGTAAAAGACAGCTGTAACTTGCTGTAAAAAGAAGGCTAAAGACCCATGGCTAAGGACTCATAAGCTAAAGACACGTGGATCATAATAAATAATAAAAGACGCAGCCTCCACATCAACTCTGTGTAGTATGGATGGATCACAGCAGTCCTAAATAAATAGCCTGAGCAGTTAGGTGAGGTAACTTGATATTTTGAATTCACAAAGCGTTTTTATTAGTTACTCTCCAATCTGCAGGTTTAAATCATCATTTATAGTGGAGATTACTGAAGGCAAATTAGCTAAGTCAAGTCATTAGCTCTGCATTTATTCAACGCCAAAGCATTGATCTTGGATAATCTTATTTACATCAAGAAGTAAAAAGTATAGTTTTACATTAGAATATGGATTCGTAATTAATTTTAGATTTCTTCATGATTTTGTGATGCATTAAGAATCATGTTGTGTATACACTTCTATCATCCTATCGTATTAACAATTTTCATTAGATATTTTCGATTCTCATATACATTAACCTCTAGACTGGAGACTAGTAGTTCCAAATTATCTACGTTTTTAGCTCGATATTTCTTCCAGGCAAATGCATTGATAAAAGCCTTGTCTAAGTCAGTCCTGCTCCAATATGTCTACAAAATGGGTCTTCATAGATTTTGTTCCAAGTGACAGATCGATTTGATAAAACAAAATAGGTACGTCAGATACAAATGCTTTAAGCAGCATATATAAAATGGAATGCCGAATAAAAGGGTTTGTTTCTTCTTTTATCCCTTTCTTAATCAGGTATGTACTACCTAGTAAATGAAGTAAGGCTTTATTTTTTGTATCATGTTTCCTTTATAAATTACTTAACTTGTGACAGTAGAGCACATCTTTCCAACAATGTAGGATGCTTACTTGTCTCCATTATCTTAAATACTTTAATAAGGTTGAAACCATTACATTACTCGTTAGCTTCACAACTTGTCTTCCAAAGGTGGTTCATCTAATAGGAATTTTTAGTAGGTTTCTTACCAGTATAAGAGGATCAGGCTCAACATATGACGCAACAAGTTAATGTGGATAAATTGAGAACACTCAATGAAATATTCAAAGAGAATTCTCCAAACTAGGGTTTCAATATATGATAAAGTGTTCTAAAAAACATAAGCTAGAGTTTCCAAGACTATTTATATGAATACGCAAAGTCCTAAAATGAAATAATAATAAATAACTCAAACAAATATAAGCTGGTAATAAGATGGCAGCTCAAGATCACAAATATTGGGTAACCTAGAAGTAAGCCGGCCCTAGGCCGGCAGTTTACAAACCTTAAGCCGACGGCCTTCCTCATCAAAGCCAATGGCTTATTGTTAGCTTTTCTTGTCTCTTCAAAGGTCGGCCTTTAAGGCCAGCAGCCTTTGTTCCACTGCTTTTTGGGTTATTTCTTGGATGCTTCTTTGCTTATGAACGTGTCGGATTTCTTGTCTACATCACTCTCTCCCACCTGCAAAGAACTCGACCCCAAGTTCTCATTTGGATATAAAGGTACATCATCAGGATGGTAAAGAAACAAATTAGCAATGTTGAACGTCTTAGAAGTACTATACTGTCATGAAGCCCAACCATATAAGCATTGTCGTTGATCTTCCATATAATTTGATATGGACCATATTTCTTCGACTATAACTTA